>CM060248.1:21063109-21443523 GCA_030684275.1 Acipenser oxyrinchus oxyrinchus | reverse complement strand
TATGTCACTGAGATTCATAGTTAAATGTAATTTAGTAAGGCAACAAAATTGTCATTCACTTACATGACAAAACATTGCATAACAACACTCAAGGAGGATGAATCAGTGTTCACAGACCTGCCACTGAGCATCTCAACCCAGGAACTTTAATCACAGACACACAACAGAAACCAAAAATGCAGCCCAATAACAGAAAGCAAACCTGAAGGATTCAGCTAGCGAGGACCCCTCCCATGAATACTCCCATCTGTTCATGGATACCTCCCTGAACCAGCCAGAAACAAATGCCTGAACTACTTTACGTGAACGACCGTCCATAGAATTAGTCACTTTGTGCTATGGGAGCCACCCCTCCAGGATCACTAAACTAAGTATTTCCAATAAACACAAGGATCTGAATTTTCTAAATTGTCCACATTCATGTGGTCAAATACATTAGAAAGCCTTGCAACCTGACTACAAATTATGCCTCCACAGAAAAGATTGTGTTCTTGCAAGCATAGCAAGGACTGTAAATGGCAATGTTTTAAAAATATAAAGGGCAAAGTTAATAAGGTTGCTAATAAGGATGAAGCTATTTGTTTGCTCAATGCAGATGGCTACTTGTTAAATAGACTTCATGCTGTGTACAATAATATTCTAAGTTCTAAGAGCATTTCGTTGGTAGCAGCAGAAGTCCTAACACTTAAAATCCAGTAAAAGAACATAAAGCTACAAAACACTGTTACTGACTAGGTGATATGCATAAAACCTTATTTTGCAATCTGGTCCCTACCATCTTTGTTGACATGCAATGCTATAATCTGTTTGTTTTTGCATAGGTTTTGTGATGATTTTAGCACAGGCGTCAAATAGTGTTCCAATTTAATTTCCTGATGCTGAACCATCCTGCCAATCTATGCTCAGTGACAAAATGCAGTTGTAAAAGATGAGTATCAGACTAACAATGAAGCTTGTTGAAAAAAAAAACAGATTGTTGAAGTATATTCAATAAAGGCAAATGAGCCAAAAGTATTGCTTCTGGTTACCTTCTCAATATTCACCTCAAGGCTGTATATTGTGTCTCAGATCTGCTGCATTTGTTATTACTGCTTTAACAAGTTCCTCCCTGACCTTCCTGTGCATCACAGGTATCTTAAGCACTGGAGACCAGGGTCGATTAAAAAAAAAAGAAAACATATTGAAATAATAAACCCCACAGTAAATGCCATATTTGACCCCACATAAAATATGTCATTTTAAGTATGTGTAGGCCTTCATAAATTGTACTGTTTATATTTGCTCTATACAGTATTACTTAATTTTAAGCTGTGACAGGGGAGGTCTGTGCTGGCTATCAGGCAGGTGGTCAAAAGCCCTGTTTGACCCACCTGCCAATCATGGCGATGACACAAAGAGGTTGCACGAGGGTGTGACGTGTGGACTTCTTTGATTGGTTGGGGGGCGGGTCTTGGGGGGGACTGTCGATCCCATAAAAATGACGTTCTCCGATTCCTTCCGTCAGCCCTTTCAGGATACAACACAGCGGAAGCCCTGGCCTGAGAACTGGAATAACAAAGAGAATGAAAGTGTACAGACCACAGAGAAAAGGCTGCCTGTTCCTGATACAGCAGCAGGTGGCAGTGGAGAATAGAAAAGGCAGCGGAGATGGCGGAAGAAGACAGCCGCTCTATTGTTTTTGTTTACGTAACCATACTGGGAAAGTACAGTCCCTGGGACATTAGTTGTGTTAGCTCAGGGAGATCTCGGCAACCCATTAAAGTATTGAAGGAATAGGAGAACATCATTTAATCTCATGCCTCGCAGATTAGCGGAGGTGGCAACACCCTGCATATAGCAGCACTTTCCTTTGTAGTTTTAGTGTTTTTTTTTCCTGTTTTGATTTCTCCTTTGATTATGGACTATTTCTGCACGTACAGCCCCTCAGGGGGATACCATTGCTGGTAGCAACCCTGAGGGCCTCCAGGATTACCATTGCTGGTACCCGGTTATCATTACCTGTAACCAATAAAGCCTGTGCAGCATTTCAAAGACACTGTTCTGACTCCTGTGTATCAGTGAACCACCCAAACACCCTCACACATAAACATTAAGGACCTATATGGTTAGTTTGTGGCTAACAACCCGCAGCTCATGAACTGACAGTAAAGGCTGATATGGCAATTATAAATATTACACATTTTGGGGGTGGAGATATAAAACTTCTGGTTGTCATTTTTCTTGAACGCTCATTAGGCAACTTACCAGTTGACCCCAATAAACCACTTTCACCTTCATGTCTGAGCTGCCCTGCATGAAAGCTGTCAATGCCTGGAGCTTTACACCAGTTTCCAGTTGATTAATTTGCTTTTTCTATCTCAAACAGCTCAGTGGTAGATGCACGTATTTTCAGCTGATGGATCGGTGTGCTAACCTTTCTTGTGTGTTACAGTTCTTTCGTGTGCTTCTTAGTGAAGAACTTTCAACTCTTCCTTGTTAGTTTCTCTGTGATGTGCAAAAACATTTTGTGTTTGAACTTCCACATCTATGACATTCCTTGAAGGGCTACCATCTGCCATACAACAAACGTCGGCTTCTCACATCTCACATCAAATTTGTTTTTGAAGTAACAGATCTTTTTACTTTTTTTATGATTTTCTCCTGCTTGCTCTGACCTCCCTTTGCAGTTATTTGAAAATGATGTGTGATTTGGAGATCTAGTACTTAGTGATATCCATGTACTGGTTTATTATGATGTAAGATAAAAACTCATGATCTTCAACAGAACCATAACCCATCCCTGTGGTCAAATGCATATTTTCAGAGCTGTCTCAACAATAGAATGTATTGAGTGAAATGTTGGCCTTCCTCTTTAAACAGATGTCCTACATCATTAATTGATCTTATAGTGAACGTATTGTAGACAAAATGTAAAGATATTTTTTAAGGTTGAGACATCTCTATAGGAATCAAAATTGAGACATTACATATCTTCTTTGCCAATTATCAGCCACTCAGCTTCATACTAATTATTGCATTGGTGAAACCTTTACAGATTGCATCCTTTCTTCTTGGAGGCTGTGTTGTAAATCCTACAGCTGCTGAAAGCCTTTTATGAGTTATCAATGCGAAATCATGCAATAGCCGGGTTGCTAATCGTTTTCACTCATCCAGTGGATTGCAGTGCTATGTACATGTTAATTTGTGCTGCATCTGCTGTTTGTAATTTATTTCTCATGCTGCGAGAGCTTCATGCTTTGTTACAACAGTGGTGTTTTAAAGGCTATAGAATGTATTGTGCACGTGATATGACAGTATGCCACCTTTGTTATTGAAAGCTGTAAAACTCGTATTTCTGTTACAGCACAACCATGGAGCGTTTCAATAGGCCTTTCAATTAATACACCCCACCATATGCAAAACCATTTTCCAACTCAACTTAAAAAACAGCTCATTAAATCACAAACATTGTTGAACCATAATCACATATAAATCATATATACAGTACACACGTTACTTTTATACCAAAACTATTGCTCTCAGTTTTTTAACATGAATATTTGTTTGTTGTATTTTTAGAAGTTTTATTATTTTTGCAGATTACCTTAGTGCTGGATTACATTTCGGTGTACATTCACAGAATTCATTCTTACAATTAAGCTGTGTTGCATTAACATGTTTTTAATTTTCAACTGAGTGCATGTTATTTCCAACATATCCACCATGCTAGTCGTAGAAATAAGCCATGAATAATAACAAATTCATTGTTTTACTGTAAATCATGCATAATATTGTATGTCAAATTATGCAATTTACATTTGTTTTAAAAATGTATTTCTTCATTGTATAGTCATCACTTTTAAGGGTCTCATGAATCAGATAGGAAAAAATGAATGGCTTGGCTCAAATCTTACCATTATCAAGTTTAAGCTTTTTTTTACAATCATATGTTGATAATGACAAACAAGCTGATAAGTGCGTAGATGCGGAGGACTAGTCTTGTGCTGCACACTTAAGGGGCGTTCACACCGAACGCGGCACGGCACTGCTGCGTGGCAAAAGCAATGGTTTTCAATGAAGGCGGTTACGTGCAGTGGCAGAGGGACGCAGCACCGCAGAGTGGCGCGCAAGAGATAAAATATTTTCAACTTTTGCCGCGCCACGTCGTGACGTAACCTACTAACAGCCAATCAGCGAAAAGTAGAAGGTTCCTTTGCGAGGAAGAAATAAAAAAATAAAATGGAGGAAAAGCTGTTAGCTTTCATTTCAGATTTCCCGGCATTGTATAATACAACAATTAATAGTTACCGAGATATTAATAAAAAAGCTGCAGCATGGAGGTCTGTGGGTGTACAAATGGGATTACCGAGTGAATATTAAATATACATAATTACGTAAATTAGGTAATATATATATTTTGTGCTAAACTCCACATTGAAAATAATTGTGCACCTGCTACTATAACGTAAGCAATATTTATAATGTTTCACTCCTCAGTTTTGTCTTTTGTCAGTGTCTTCAGTTCTGTCAAAAGAGTTTTATTTTCCCGCTGGCATTTACTGTTTGTTGCTCGGCAACCAAAAGCCACTGTACCTGCAGCCGTGACGTAACAACGGACCACCCACTGACATTACCCTGCTGCGTTTGGTGTGAACAGTACTGCAGCACGGCGCGCAAGCAGGCGGCATGCGCTCCACGTCCAGTGTGAACGCCCCTTTAGACCGGGAACCTGCCAAGATTGAATTTAAAACATTTTATTTTGTGGGTTGTACTATGACTGTCACCGGTCAGCAGGCTTTAAGGTCAATTTGCGGGTCCAGTTTTTATTCTTTCAATCTTTTTATAAAACGGTATGATTAGCTTCAAAAATTGGTATGTTGTAAAAGGGTTTAAATAGCGGTAGCCTATCATATGATAATAAAGTAAACAAATTGACATACATCATTCAGATAACTGTACATATGGGATTTCTTGACTGAAAATAATATTAAAAGCATGAATGTAATATAAAGGTGTATTCAATCAGTAGGCTTTCCAACTAAAACTACAGCAGGTGCAAGGCAGCCATACATCAAAACAATCCATTGGTCGCTAGGTGTGTAATTATGCAGATTGTGGTGTGCAATAAAGAAATGGGTCTTTCATTGTAAAGTAAATACAGAGATTGGTTTCCTGCTTTCTTGTATCAATTAAGACGAGTGGGTAAATTATCAGGTCTCGAATTAAGCAATGTCTACTGTACAGTATAATGCTTCTGATTGGCTGCTCCAGGTTTTGACCTAAATATGTGCTAAATCGATGAGGCACATTTTTCAATTAGTAAAGAAGAAAAAACTCATAACATTACAGCATTTGTAAAGGTTAATCAATTCACTTAATTGTAAATGTTCTCTTCTGTCAGACCTTTAGCTGCACCTTTCTCTTTGTAGCAGTGCACCATGGGACGTGCTTACATTCCACTGGCAAAGCAGTCACATTGCTCATTATTCCTTTCATGTTGGGCTCCTTAATGACTTTGCCTGTGTCTGTTAATGTCAATATATTTACCACAGGGAGACAGTTGTTTCTTTCCACCAGCTCTACCCTAGCTCCCTCATCACATGCAAAACAGACACACAGGCCTAATTATAGAGGCCACTGCAGATAAACAGGAACTCACTGTATTGATCGGCTGATGAATACCTGTAGGCTACGTGTCAGACGAATCATTGGGATGATCATTACAGAGGTTATTTGACAGGTGTCTGTGTAGCAGTTTATTTTCTGCTCTAGACAATGGTTCTACAGTACAGGGCACTCCATGGCAACTGAAGATAAACTATTTACCAACATATTTAATATACCTTTAAGGTATATTAAATACAATTTTAAATGGAAGGTAAAAAAACCTTTAACCACTCTCTAGCAATGCCACTGGTATGCACTTTTATTACAGTGATCCAGCATCAACCCTCTTAATCCTATTGCACTATTCAAAAATGTACTATCTCTGGCATCATAAACTCTTGCTGGCCTGATGAATAAGCTGCATTAACAAGGTAAAGGAATGTGAAGGCAGGTTTACAATCGTTTTCTTTCTCATGTAGATTTAGTGTTCTCAAGTAAAAAGAGATAGCATATGTGAAACGCTCTTTGCTGTTTTTAAATTAATTTTGACGGAACCCCTCTTTTATTATTTGTTTATTTTGCAAACGTCTTTATCCAAGGCAACTTACAGAGACTAGGGTGTGTGAACTATGCATCAGCTGCAGAGTCACTTTCAATTACGTCTCACCCGAAAGACGGAGCACAAGGAGGTTAAGTGACTTGCTCACAGTCACACAATCAGTGTGTGACTATGAGTCAGTGGCTGAGGTGGGATTTGAACCAGGGATCTCCTGGTTACAAGCCCATTTCTTTAACCACTGGACCACACAGTGCCACATGTCTGAAGAAGACATGTGGCAGTCATGTTAAGAAGATAATGCAGTCAAACTTCTTGGCATTGACTCCATCAAAGGCTATGCTCAGAAAATGGAATGGATACTAAACATTCAAGTTGAACTCAAAATGGCACAATATAACATTTTACAAAATGCTAACATTACTTAAACGACTGACACTTTTGACAGAAGAACATGTTTGGACTATTTATCATTTTAGTTTTTTTTTTAGATCCAATTTTTTGGAAGGAAGGAACACTGGAAATTGCAAGTATACAATTTTGTAACATTTCCTCAATTGTTGTACCCTAAAACATCTAAACAATCCATTCCCAAAGATTCAAAGTGATTTCATAGTAGTTACACTCATTTTAAAATAACTGTATCCAACTGTATAAAAAATTGCTACAAATTCAAAATGGTCTCCATTAGGCCAACCATCTTGGAAAATAACCTAAATTATTATTCAACAAGTCATACATTTTCATAAATGTTTTTTTTCAAAACATAATTCTTCTTTAAGCTGACTGCACCTCTTTGCAAATTCCCCATGGATTGACTCAAAGTTGAATGCAAGTCATTGTTGAAAAAGTATTTTTTATGAGCCTGTTCTACCCTGCTCTAAATATCTATAAATATAAAAACTATTAGCCAGCTGTTTGCGCTTCATATCCACTGCCTGATTATAAAGGTTAGCAACAATAGCTGTCAGAAAATTATTTAAAAGCAAACCCACAGTTAGTGCTGCGGCCTCGATGACCTGTCTTGTTAGAGGAACAAAATGTCTTTGTCATAAAATATTAATGCTGTGGAAGTATATAAACCTGGCTAAGCAAATTGCCTATTATCACACTTAAAAGCAAAGTAATCTAATAAATCATTGGCAGTATAAAAAAAAGCAAGTTAGATGATAGAGGCTATAATCTCCTGGGGGGATCGAGGGAGGCTGATCTTTAGCCCAGCAGCTCCAGTAGTAGAACAGATATGATTTTCTGCTGGTAAGGAATAAGGGTATTTAAGCTGCAACTGCTGATGTGAAGTTTAATGGAATCATTTATCTTACAGTTGAGTGATCATGGGAAATGAAACCCCATGGTACACATAGACAGTAGCTGTTTAAATATGCTGTGTGTTTGTGTTTTGGAGGGAGGGTGTCATTCGAAAAAAAATAACTTGACCTGGGGTGAAATGGGGCTAAATTTGCTTACAGAGTTTTAAAAAAGTTACTGTATTAATGCTTATGAAAGTAGATCACGTGTTATATTTTAGCATACCTTTTATACTAGTTTGGAAATACAGTAGGTTACGCAATTTGTTTACTCACTATTAACATAACAAAATAACAGTTAACAGTTAACCGATTAAAAGGTGTTCCTTAAAATAAAGCCTCACCTTATTTATTTATTTATTTATTTATGTATTATAAAAAGCAGAAAACAAAGCATTTAGGCTATCAATGTTATTTTGGGCATATAAAAGCTATGTAATATTATACATATATTTTTTAAAAACAAAAAATGACTGTGACAGATAAAGGTGCAATATACAGATCCTAAGAGTACTGGGGGGAGCTATTAAAAACAATGAAAGGTACAGAAATTGCCTGAAATGGCTGGCCTGTGCTTGCAGCTTTGTTTTGTCATGCAAGCTCCCTGCAATCAATAGCATAACCGCAGCAGCAGCATTGCTGATGTTTTGAACAGGCTTTGTCTGTCAGCCATTTCACTGGAAAATCAACTGGCTCCAGTTCTGTTTCTGGGAAACGCACAGTATTTTTATACCTTGAGTGCCTTCTGGGTATTCAAACTGTGTGACTTTTTTCATGTTGAAGAATATTAAGTGGAGTGCAGCAGACTTAAATGTTTTACATCACTTACTGAACATTATATTGCATTTGCTTTAAACTGTAACATTCATATTTGTGCCAGTTGCAAGCAGTGTTGTGTATAAAGCACAGCCAAATCTTTGCCAAGTAAACACTTCCAGAATGACTGTACCTTTTAGCAGAGCTGAGCTTCATGTATTTGTCAGCTGCAGATGACATTTAGAGCAGGCTTTATCACAGCTGTGGTAATTACCACCCTGCATGAGCTCTCACACATAACAGAGATTGTATTCAGTTGATGTAACCAGGCAACACTGTCTGCTCAGGCATAGCTAGCTGTCTTCTATGTTATTTCGCTGGAAGCAAGACAATTATCTGACAAAACCCATATTGTTCAAATTTAAACCTTAAAATATCTGTTTGAGGTGGAGTTACTGCAACGTGTGAAAAAAAAAAATGTTTAAGCCAGTAATAACGACACCTGTCAGGTACAGGTATGTTTTGTCATTCTTTCAGTAAAAAAGAAAAGAAAAACAAAAGCAATAATATGGACTGTGGTGTGGTGCAAATAAGATTGTATTTGGGGAGTATGTGAGGATAAACTGTTTGCTTACAACAATACCATTTTTCGAGTTCTGTTGTGTAAATCTAGCGTGATTAAATCTACTGACAGAAAATGAATATCAATGGCAAAATATTAACACCCGCTGAAAAGTATCCATTTGGAAACAGTTACAATGAGACACTTGGCACTACCCTGCTCTGATTCAGAGAAAGGCAGGCTGTTGGAACCGGCTGCAAGCTCATTTTACAACTGGCAGCTGCCAAGCGTGGTTTTGGTTCAACTGTGGACATAAGGTTCATACTTTTCCTTGCAAAAGTCAACTGTTCTTCTTTAATCCAGAATGAACTCCTCAATCAGCATGTTCCTTGCTTTTTACCAGCAACTCTGCATTCTTTGGAGGTTTCCAAAGCCTGTCCTCTAAAAAGAAAGACAAATAAAGATTGGTGTACGGAAAATAGTGAACTGTAATATAAAATGCATATTGGCATGGTATCAAAGAACAAGTCCTACCTGTTCCTTGCACAGGAAGGATACAGAAAAGAAACAGACTCAACCAAAAGCCACTGATCTTAATGCAGAAACCCTGTTGAACAAAACTAGAAACAGTCATGCTAAATGTAACCCTTCTCTTCTATGTGCCCAATGCTTGGATTTTTTAGGTAAGTTACTGACATTCCTATTAATTCATGCCTTGTATTGCCCACTTTAGAAAGCACATGACCCATGCTGTGTTAGAGCAGTTACAGCCTGGGGACCACAGATTAACAGCATGTGGGATGAATTGTTTATTTTTTATTGCTGTAAAATAAAACTGATGGAATAAAGCCACGGGTGAAATAGTGCCAGGAAATGCAACTCACTGTTGAAAGGATTTTATTATAACACAGTTTCAAGTTGTTATTATTACAGTTGCATTTGACTTAATATTTAATTGTCAAAATGATTACAACAGATGGTGCAATCGTTAATATTACCTACAAATTGAACCATAACATTTCCATGAAAAACATCATTAATAATATTTGAATATTAATTATAAATGATTGTGCATGTTAATAAATATTTTAAGTTGCACTATCGCTTTTGCTATATGTACACAACAACCAGATAGAATAATACAAAGTATTTGAGAAATCCTTAAAAAATGAATATGCCATGGGTTTGATATGTATGCAGCATGTGGAAAAATACTAATGTACCATATATTAATAGGATGTTAGGGCATATAACACTTGTGCGTTTTTCATGTTATGTTATATCTTTGCAATTTTGCACTGGAAATTTGTTTAGTATCTATGATCATTCTATTGTGTCTAATATACAGTAGAGAACATATTTTAAGTACTGCAACAATGCTTATGGTTGTGAACAGGATGTTGCGAGAAGTTTATTGACTTATATTATGGGTCAGTCACAGAGTTAAAGGTCTTGACTCGAGAGCCATATTGGCCTATTGTGATTTAGTGGCTTGATTCATCAATATGCCCAACAAAGGATAAACAAAGTTATTCATCCTTGTGCTAAAACCGTTTGATACAAAACATCTATTTAAAAAATCAAATGTCTGGAATTTTTCAAATATTTTGGATGAAAAACGCCATACTTATGTTTGGAAAGCAATTGTGGTTCTGCAAAACATTTGGATGGGTTGTCCTTCTTGGGGCAAAACAAACAAAAGCTTGTGAATCAAAGACAGATGGGAGGACTGATTTTGTAGATACCCACCAGATTTCTACACAAGCAATCCTAAAATAACAAATAGGCAATTTACTGTTAAAAATGAGAACCAGTTGACCTAGCTGTAATTGAGGGGGGGGGGGGTTTGAACCATTTCAAAGCTGGTTTGTTATTTGTTTCCAAGGAGAAACCTACTTGTAGCCACACATCAAAAGTCTTTAGAAGACGATTGGCCATCTGTTTGAAATGAAAGATAAAGCACATTATAATCAGGATCAACCACAATAGAATGAGCTGTACTGTATTTGCTAATTTAATGGGTTATAAAAGATTTGAGCTGCACTGAATAACCTTAATGTCTCCTTTTGTTATTAAAGTACCCAGCTCTTGTGTCTAAGCTGAACATTATGCTGGTCTCATTCATATTAACTTACTTCTTCTTTTTCTATGCTTATTAGAATGGTAACTATTGTATTTTGTGGTGTATAATGCACACCTGTGTACAACGAACTATTGTATTTTGTGGTGTATAATGCACACCTGTGTACAACGTGCTTGACAAACTAAACATGCTTGTATTGAATGGTTTTGTGTGATACATATTTTGTAAATGCTGCATTACATTTTTGTATACCATTCTCCCATGCCCACCAGAAAAGAAAACAATTTAAAACGATTGATGGTTATATATTATATTTGAATGAATAAATACTGCAATATCTCTAGAACAGATTACTGTAAAAACCTTTGTATAAGTCTATTTTCTAGGTATTTTTAGGAGGGGTCCTAAAAAGGGGGGAGTGACTTATACACTGGTGTGACCTATAGGCTTTTTCCTGAAATTGTTGTCTCAAAAATGTGTGTGTGGAGTGTGGGGTGTGGGGTGTGGGGTGTGGGGTGGGCTTATACACCCGTGCGACTTATACACCAGCTCTTACGGTACCAGTAAATGATTTTAGAATACATTATGGTTGATATTCCTAAAAATGTGTAACAAACTGTATTTAAATAACCAAAACGGTCTTTAAAATCCCATCTTTAAATAGCTCAGTTAAAGTTTATTAAGATTTATTAGAAAGTGTCACAAACACAGTGCATGCATAAAGCAAAATAACTAAATACATTCAGGTTAGAATAAATAGTAGAAAGTAGAAACCAACTGAAATGATGACCTGTAGAGTTTCTACACAGTAACACTTAACACAGAAGAACTGAATTGTTTATTTAGGTGTAATATTCTATAACCAATGCAAAATGATACAGAAAGTCAGACAGCAACAAATACATTTAAACTCGCCTGCAATCTGTATTTTTGCCTCCAGTGCAATCGAGTCAACAATGGTTAGCTTGATAAATGTCCTTTGTCACATAGAAATATAAATGTTTCCTAACCATTGCCACAAAAGCCATTGTGTTACAGTGAAAAATATATTATGCTTTACTCACTGGAAGCTGCTCAGTGCACATGTTATTATGCTGCTCTTTCTCCCTTACAATACTGCCACACCAGAAAATGGGGGGCTAAGAAGCTCTATCGCCATGGCCAAGTGTGGCAAAGTGCCCCCCCCTGTGTATTATATGTTACGTGTTGTGTGTAAATGTTGGTGTATAGTCATCGGTACACGGGATATAAACGGGTCTGTGTTGCACATGTGTTTAAATTGTAGATTTGTATTTAGGCACGAGGAGGGCACAAATCACATCACGTGCAAGTAAAAAGTAATAATATGTGAGCACGGGGAATTGCACTTTAATTAATTCACGTGCAGTTGTACCGAGATTCCAATTGAATGATTGACTAGCAATCGAGTCTCGGTACAACTGCATAAAAGCTGTATGTTTTCACTCACTCGGGGTTGGGTGTTCGTGAGTGAGAGAGAGAGAGAGAGAGAGAGAGAGAGAGAGAGAGAGAGAGAGCGAGCGAGCGAGAGAGGAGAAAGGAGAAAGGAGAAAGGAGAAAGAAATATTTATAACAATTGCTATCGCGTGCTGGTAGTACCAGCACGATACTTGTTTTATTTATTTACTCACCGTGTTTGTGTGTCTGTCCGTCCACCGTTTGTTACTGTTTAGTCCGTTTTGTTTATATATTTATTTTGGCGAAAGTGCCGTGTCCTGTTTTTTTGTGTTCTGTTATTTTGTTTATTAAATGCTGAGCGCGATCACGCGCTCAGCTTCACCAAAACCCCAAGTCTCTGTCTGCTCTGTGTGTTTTTAGTTCTGGTCTGAGTTCCTCCCTGCAGCCATCTTGTCACACCAAGTCATTTATAACACTCATGAGACCTTCAATAAAATATTACCTTGGCTGTTGGGGATACGGTCTTGTCAGAAAGCAAACTGATAATGCTGTAAAACCACAAATGGGTACTTTGTGTAATTGGGAATATGAAGAGTAATTACACTGGTCTGAAATATTTAAAAAAAATTCTGTAAGGTCTGTTGTAATATTCATCTGAATTACGACAAATTATAGTAATACACTCTGAGCCTTCTGTTGGCTCATGTGCTCTTTCACTGTATTTTCCCAACTGCATTTCTTACAGAAAATGGAGCTTCACTCTGATCCATGTGTGATAAAAGAATATCTACAGTATGGAGTATAATGTTAGGACTATCACAGCCAACACTCACTTTTTGGTCCTGAACTGATGCAATACATAAAAGAATCCCAGATGCCTACACCGGCAAATGTATTTGTGAAATCAGACATGGTGTCATTTTTTACTTTAATGATCTCAAATATCTAATGTAATGAGTGAGATGCTAAATTAACACCCAGGGGAAAAAAACAGTTAAATCGTTAAAGAGTGGCAGTATTTGGCCACTTTTAGATCATAAACATAGTCCACAATGTGTATTTTTGGTTTTATTCTGTTTGAATACACCCTGTATGCTAACCTAAATGATTTAAAGTTAAAGTGAAATTGTTTTTCCTGTCTATGGTTGGTCATTGTAATTTACAAATCGCAATAATCCAAATTTAGAGTGGTGCACATTCCCTCGAGTGAGTACCACATCTAGGAATTTGCTGTTTGATCCTTTGCGTATATTTACTTGCTCCAGTGTAATTTTCATTAACAGTGTGAGCAGTATCTGGTTTTAATTACATGCTGACTAGGCAAATAAAAAGGAATCTGATTGAAAACATATTCCCCCCTCGGATGCACAGAAAAGTGCACCACCCATGGTATGGTTCTTTATTATTTCTGGTATTAATCACTGGGTCCAGGTGCCAGGAAATCAAAATGTCATTTAGAGCATGCTGAATGAATTCTTCTGCCACTACCCTAAACCCCTCAAGCACAACAATTATTAATTTTGCACCTATTATTGCTTCTATAGTATGCTAATTATCTTGAGCCTGCTAATGAGAGCTTTCAACCAGTATTTTGAAGTGCAGCTCATCTGCAAGTTGTAGTTCAAAGCAAAGAAGCAAATCTACTCATCTCGAGAAGCTGTCAAGACTTTTCTTCTTAATGCCTTTGTTTCTTAATGGTCATTAGACTGCACTGCCTTGTGCACTGCCTATGTTCCTTAGTAAGGATTTAGAAGCATGGATGTATTCAGGATTCCATATTATGCAGTGAAGCCTTTGGAATACTTTGCTGTCCTCTGGCAGATTCTGTCTGAGTCAGTTTCCACTTTACAGTCTTGCCTGAACAATACGTTTTACAATTACTCATTTTAAAAAATTATTTTCAGACTTGTCTTAATGGCCCAATTGTTTTTTTTGTTGTTGTTGTTGTAAAGACTTTGACACGAACGAAAATGTTTGTCAATGTTTTCTTGTTGACTTTTTATTATGTTTTACCTTTATAATGCTGGCCTTTTCTGTTTGCCAAGGCATATAAAAATCACCCGAGCCCCAGGCTTGACCGCATACACTTTATAATGTATCCCATATATTGTGGTAATAATTACAGTATATTTTTTGCAACCAAAAAAGTATCTATGGGGTGCAGTTCAAATACCGTATAACGGGAAATTTTGGCTGGTATTAATTTTGGCTGGTATTAATTTTGGCGGATTTGCTACCTTGGTAGATTTTGGCGGTTTTTGAATTGGTGTTTTTCACTTAGCACGTTCACAAAGAAAAATGCCACAGTTTTGCATTTAATTCCAAAAACATTCAAATACATTATTATTTATTTCTTAGCAGACGCTCTTATCCAGGGCGACTTACAATTGTTACAAGATATCACATTATTTTTACATACAATTACCCATTTATACAGTTGGGTTTTTACTGGAGCAATCTAGGTAAAGTGAGACGTCATTGAAAAAAAACATATACATGAACATAATTTACATATTTTATCATGAAACTACACACTGATATCGCAAAGGTCTACCGGAAGCCATAATAGTAGAACAGTATTTAATTTTAGATTTTTGAAATGTCACATTTTTTAATTTTTGTCACTTTTTCGTTACGTATATGGAAAACTACAAAGCGGTATGTAATTCGATATGTTAACATAACATTATTCAGCAGGTTTCATTCGACTTTATGAAGCAAAATTAGTTAATTCTATAGGATGATGCAAAACTTTTGGCCATAGTTGTATGTCTACTTGAATCAGTGCAGTTTGCTGGGATTGCCTTTTGGTTTGTGAAGTGCTTAAAGGTGCTTCAGTAAATAAAAAGACTAGAAATGTTAAGATAGCAAGTACAGTCCTTAGGGGAAAATGACAATGCCTCCTCTCAGGGATTATGGGAGATCATTGCAATCAATACAGGTAACGGTAGAATATATTGCTTGTAGGCCATGAAGCTATGTTTACACTGGTCTCATTAGATATTTATGCTGATTGGTTAGTGTATTGTAGCTCGCGCAAGATAAAGGGGTGGGATGTTAAGCCTAGTGTTAACCCAGGCTAAATGTCATCCCTTGACTATTTACACAGAATCATTTTCTGTACTTTTAAATTGCTTCAGTTCTTTGGAAATATGAAACTGATGATGGCAGGCAGCTGCATTGAATTCAGGTGTGTCTATTTCATGAGAATGGGGCTTGATAAGAAAACAGGCTAGTATAAACGATAACCACATACAAATAAAATGCAGTGCAACGTGGTCCAGTGGTTAACGAAAAGGGCTTGTAACCAGGATGTCCCCGGTTCATATCCCACCTCAGCCACTGACTCATTGTGTGACCTTGAGCAAGTCATTTAACCTCCTTGTGCTCCGTCTTTCGTGAGATGTAATTGTAAGTGACTCTGCAGGAGATGCATAGTTCGCACACCCTAGTCTCTGTAAGTCGCCTTGGATAAAGGTGTCTGCTAAATAAACAAATAATAACAATGTCTAAGATTTCCAAAATAAACATTTAAAATGCATCTGCAAACTGAAAATATTTTGTATTTATTTCTGCCCTGTAAAATTCAGCTTTTAACACAGGTGATACATTTCAAATATCCCTTCTAAAGTTGTAGTGCTTATTATCATTAAATAGCTAAATTAACATTACCAGGCTGTGTTTTTGAGGTTTTTATTACCTAAGCCAGTGGGATGTGTTAAATGACCAAATGTGATATTCAAATGTAATTGTTTAGGAAAAGAAGGCCATTACATTTTCAGTTCTTCTACCTAAACGTCAGGCAATCCCTCAGATTACAAAATCCAAGTGTCTGGGTTGGATCTTAAAAAAAAAAAAAAATCAGGGTATGTTTATATTCTAGCACCTGTTAAAACAAAAAAAGGATATACTACATACAAGTATTTACTTAAATTGTAATGAGTAAATCATTGTAAAGTGGGCGAAGTGAAAAAGGAAAGAAATGTGAACAGATTGACTCAGTTAGTGATGGATTTCAGACATCCCTTAGGCAAACAGCACTGCAAGACTTTTCAACTCCATGAATTATTCATCCAGTGTTAATGGAACTAAATCTGGAAAGCTAACTGTGTTCAATAGGTTAAGCAAAAAAAAACATTAATTAGTGCAGTTTTATTTATTCTCTGTTCTTTTAAGTGTTGACCTCTCGAATATTGACGTGTTATTATTTTAAACACATTAAAAACACAGCCTGCATGTGCATTGGTTAGCATAATCATGACACCTTAATGTCTTGCTTCTTTCGTCGCCTGTCAAATGGCCATGTTTCTCATCAAATGTATGATTTATAAGTGGTCTCTTGTATTATAATTTTTTTTTTTTTTTCGAAAGTGCCACGATGAATATTCTAGTGATGAGTAATGCTCTGCATAGAGCCAGCACCCCAGCAATTTGGCTGGTATTCAAGCAAGTGTTTAAATATGATCAACTGGAACATGTGTGGGTATGTGTATCCTGGCTAGGTCTGTGGTTTGGCTTTCTCCTCTGAATCACAGAACACCAAATGCTTAATTCAGAAAAGCCTGAGTCTTTTAAAGCCTATGCTATGTCCCGCTGGCTTTGAATGTTCCCTGCTTCCACAGCGCTTGCTGAAAGATAAATAAAAGGATATTGAGCAGTAGATAGTAAGGACGGCATAGGAAATCAGGCCAAGAAACTAAGCCTGAGCTCTAAGAAAAAATGTATGAAATCAAACTTTGTTAAAAGTCACTTGTTTACTGGGAGAGTCGACATCAGATAATAAAGAGATGATGTCTTTGATCTTCTGCAACACATAATGGGAGTGATGTAAGTATAGGTGCAGTGCAAATTTAAAATTGCATTGCGGCCAGGCAATTATTTTGCACTGCGGCCTATGTAAGCTTAAGAGCAATGCAAATTACTCAACATGCACAAATAATGATTATAAAATTGAAGGTTTCAATGAGCGCATAGGTCGCCACACTTGTAGAGTTAATACAGAGAGCCGTATAACATTTATGGAGCACAAAAATACAAACCAAAAAAAAATATGTCAGAGGAAGGGCAGCAAAGTCCTCTTGGCGCATGGAAAAGAAAAGAAACGTTTTCTGAGAAGGAGTCCTTATGACTGAGGTCACTCAGCATGAAACCTATTTTTTTTTATAAAAGTGTCAGCCAACATCAGTTATGCTAGTATCCTTAGGAAATGATATGTATTGACCTGCCGTTTTCAGCATGACATCCAGAAATGTGCCTAGTACTCTGGAAAAGGTGGATTGGGCTATCCCTCCAGACATTCCAACTGTGGTCTGAAAGGAACCAGAGGCTAAGTAGTGAAGAGAACACAGCACTTTGACATGTGCAGGGATAGCTAACCCTATGATGCTGGGGTCTAGCCCATCCCTCAATTCAGCTATTAGGTCTAGGATGACCTGCAGGGTGAGACAATAACGATTTAGCACCGCATTCTCCGACATCCCAAACAAAGTGACCCTGAGACTGAATATGCGGGGCCTTCTTCATCTTGACCTTCTCCTCCGAACGTATTCCTGTTTTTCCTCAACAAGAGCCAAGTGTTGCCGCATCAGGAAGTGTACCAGAGCAGCCATCCTGAAATCCTGAAGCCAATGACAGGTCTCTGTAGGTGTGTGCTTTTATACAGCTTTTAGTTACTCGCTTCTACAATGGTTTACACCTTGTAAGAAGAGGTGTAAAGTTTTTGGAGGGTCAGCAATTGCCTACTGCAAGGCAAAATCCTTACATCACATTATAATGTTTGTGCCCGCTTAGTATCCAGATCCCGCCCTATTCCATGCTCTTTTATTCATTTGAATGCTTTTCAATATAATTGTAATGGAGTAATGATGGCAAAGTGCAAATTTGATAGCGGACGCAGAATGCCAGGTGAACACCATCTTTTACATACGGCGCATTTTTAGCAGCCAGTAAAATCAGACTTTACGCTGCTAAACATGATTTACAGGAACATTATGGGGGTTTTGCACCCACAGATCACGTTATTAAGATTAAATTAAAATATTATTATTATTTATTTCTTAGCAGACGCCCTTATCCAGGGCGACTTACAGTCGTAAACAAAAATACATTTCAAGAATCACAGTACAAGTAATAATTCAATTAAGAGCACGATAAAAATACAATGACTTTGGTTCTAGCAAACATTTAACATTTGAAGTCACCAATACAAGTAGAAGTAATCTTGGTTTATGACAGTACAGGGTTAACAAAACGAACAAACAAAAAACATGCTTACAATATGGCTTCCATCACTTGGGTCATTTTTGACACTTGGATGATCTTGATCGCACAACTAAAAGAATGAAAAGAAACATTCACGTGTTGACGCTGAATAATCTTTAACGGATCACAGACGTGCAGGAAACGCAAGACATTCAGGAATGTTCTGCTGCCTCCCTTCCTGATCTGGCTTGAGAAGCTGCTTGCCAGTCTCACTCTGTGTGTCTAGTTACTGACAGCAACCAATCAGAAACAAACATTCACCTCTGGACAGGGCATGAGATATCAAGCAGCAGCATGTTTTAAACCAAGCTCACCTGTCTACGTAAAAAAAAATACAAACAAGTGAGCTATTTTTCTTTTGGGTGAATGGTTTAATTATATTTTGTTATTTTATGTAAAATAATTGCTGTTCAAAGTGTATAATTGTGATAGAAACCATTGGTCAAAAAAACAAGCCCTTTGGCTTGTTCACTGTTTACCCTTGGTGGAAAATTAGCAGTTTTCGAAAGTGGCCCTTGAACAAAAACAAAAGTGCAGTACAGTAAATTGAGCTTAATTATTCTTTAAAAAAACAACATATTACCATATTAACAGATCTTCTGCTCTCCATCGCGTTTATTCAATATGACTTAATACAAGATTCTTTTTATCTTTCTAGTCATCATTGTTTTCATTATTAATTACAAATTCGAATATAATTAATTATGTCTGCAATCTGACAGCTTTTATTTGTAAAACTATTTAATAGTTTGTTGAGGCACATTAATCAAACACATAAGATACTTCAGTGATTTTTACTGAAACAAACATTAGCTTTTGATTTAAGCATTGTCAGACAAACTCAATACCAATACAGTTGTTACAAATCACATCCATCAAAAATCTGTTTTTGTTTTGTAATATGAAAAACAAACTGCTAATATTCGGGCCCTTTTTCCAATTGAGCCCTGTGGCAGGGTAACGTATTCTCCCTTGTTCAGGGGTGAAGTGTTGCCTCTCGACCAGGGGCGTCGTGATGCGCGCGAACTCCACCCTCTTCAAGATGGTGCAGACCGTTAGTCTACTGTCCGGTTGCGGCGGCCATCTTGGGAGAGGTAAACCGCACATATGCCTCAAACACCAAGGTGAGGAATCATTGTTTTATTATCTACACCTGTTCCTTACGGATAGGTGCATGACTGATTCCACAGGTGAGGTTTGATGGTATATAAGGGGAATGTGTGGTTGAGGAGGAGAGTCATGCTGGGGAGGTCAGGATAGAGGAGTGGGGCCTGGTTCTATATATGTAGGGCTTCTGATTTTTGGTTTTAACCGATAAAACCCAATAAAACACGATACAAAAATAATTAAATCGGTGGATAGCCAATAAACACTGGAAAACACCGAAACTGTGGAAATGTTTAATCAATTCATGTTTTCACATTCAAAAAAATAAAACTTACTACAAAAATAATAATAAATACATAGGGGTGGTCATAAGGCAACAAGCTGGTTGTTACAGTATCAGCGCACAGAAACTATCACGGACATTTGCAGAGCTTTTTTGAGATGTTATAGTAATAAAATAATGACTTGGATTGCATTATTGAGGAGTTTGGTGATAAAACGAGTGATCAGGAGATGATTGATCGGTATGTACGACTATTATTATTATTATTTATTTCTTAGCATATGTGAAAGTGATAGCGAACGAAAGGGTGGGGCGTGGCTGGAGATGCCTAGTGAGTGCTTTGTTGATATGCAGGGCCTTTTAAACCTGTTTGACTGTGGAAAAAAATACTTTTAAACAGTGCGTCTAAAATTAACTGCGCGTGTGAAAATAAATTGGACCTGACGCGCAATTAATAAATGGACTGCAAAGGGTTAAACCCGCCCCAACTACTGAGTGACAGCACATTCCTACATTTCTATTGGCGACTCCGCTTGCGAGTTTAAAACAAGATTACAACCAGGATGAAGGCTTGTTAACAGGATTTAAAGCTGTAATACAGTTAAGATACGGAGGATTTAAAACAGAATTGTGGCGAAATGTACAAAAATGCCTACACAAAAACTCCAGAAGAATGTGCCCGTGACCATAAGGATTTAATTGTGGAAGACAGCAAAGGAAAGAAGGTACAATTTAAGTGTGCAAATACTGTCGAGTTACTACTACACATATTTTGACAGAAAAAAATGACGCTCAAGCATTTTTGAAAGTAACCGAAAACACTTATTTCATACAGTATATCAAAAACGAAAGCCCAGAAAAAAAACGATTTACATAAAACTCAAATATGTTGTATTCTGTTTGGAAATACTAATCTGTGCTGATTACACAATAGTGCTGAACTGACAGCTGCGGAAGGGGGAGCTGCTTCGGGACTATTCCGGAACCTGCCGAGTGAACTCGGAGAATATAGCGAGAGGGAGGCTACCAGTGCCTGGCTGCCTTTGCAAGGAAAAGACAGCTCGCAACGAGAGCAGAAGGATTTCGAGAGGAGCAGTATAAAAGAAAAGGAAAGAAATAAACGTGTGGTGTTTTATTTTTATTTTGGGCCCTCCTCTGTCACGACCTTTGTTTAAGTGGCCACAGACCAAGAATTAATAAACGGTGCTTAAACTTGCAAATTTCCCGTTTGGACGTCCAGTTTGTGTACATTGTCCTATCACCCACAGTTAAGTTTTCTTTGCAAACTTCTAATCAACACTCAGTGTTTTGAACTGAGACCATTTATCTTTCAGAATGCTTTCAGTTCATTTAATTTCTTTCAACAATGACACAGAGAAAGCAGGATACCCCAGGATAGTTCTAAAATTGCATGTACATTCACAACTTAGTCATACAATATAAATGTGTAAGCAGCCTATTTAGGCTAAATAGTTGTTGTTGGTTTCATGCATTTGAGGACTCCAACTCCCAGAAGCCAACTCTCAATGACAACTGCTGTTTACATGATTACACTAAAAAATATATATATATATAGGGCTCGGGACTCTTGACCGGAGGGTCGTGGGTTCAATCCCAGGTGGGGGACGCTGCTATATTATTATATATATATATATATATATAAATAATAATATATATATATAGATATACACACACAATATGTGTTTTTTTTTTTTTATTTGCTCACAGCAGTAACCTATTGAGAGGCTTCAAGGGTTAAATGTCAGGGGGAAAAAATGAAGCAGTGGTATGATTCTCCAGGGGTTGAGGACTTCAGTTATGATGTATTCATTCTCCCAGTCCAGGAAAATGTACAAAGAGATTTACTTTGGCTACAGAATAGTGGAATTACACTAGCATTAGTAGAAAGTGATGTATTAAATGCTGTAATTCCACATCTTGTTATAATCTCATTGTTGGCTATGCAGACCCTGTTTCCATGTCATTTGCATGTGATAACTCATTGCTTTCCAATCTGCCATGTGCCTTTCTTATTGAAGTTGACAAGAGTCCAATAGTAAATCTACACTAAAGAAATCAAAGCAACATAAATATGTCATATTGCAAAAAAGCAAAATGGTGGCTGTTCCTGCCAATAATGTGTGTTCTCTCAATCACCCACCCTTCCTTTATACTATATGCCTACTGTGCAACCTTGCATTAAACATAGTTTATCAATAATGTCAGTGAGTTTAGTATGGCAGAACAAATCAATAAGGTACAAATGCAGGTATAGAAAGCTGCAGGAGATTTCAATGAAGAACTAGATTCAACTCAATGCATTGCTCTAAAATGTTATTTACTTTTGTATTTTAGGCACTAGGCTAAAATATACACTGAAATGTTTAAGCCCTAAATATAGAAATATGATCTGTATTTACAATTGTCTTATTAGCTGCATGTTGTTCAGACCCTGCAGATAACAAATCAAGCATTAAGCAATCCCAGGGAGGTTTGAGATATTAGCATGTCCACAGCACACAGCTCTGTGACATCAGGTTTGCATTGCCTTTTCCAATCTAGGAAATGCAAGTTGTCATCTCATCCTAGATCTTTTAAAGTAAATCTTTAAAGCCAAACACATACCTCTAAAACCAGAATACTGGATATGTTATTTTAGTGTGGTCTAGTGTGTACAAAACCACTAAATCAATTGCTTGTAAACTTGTGGAGAATCACAGACAGTAGGTCTATGGCCAAATGCTTCATGAAGTCTTATTCTGCACTATAATTTGCAGTTCCAAGTGTATTTACTCTGTTTTACGACGGTTTACCATGTTTTCTTGCATTGCTGCACCATACTTACAGTATGTGTGATTTGCCATGCTTCCTCCCAGCTTATACTACAGTTTGTTAAGTTTTTACAGCAGTATTCCAGTATGCAGTGACACACCCCTAAATGAGATCTTCAGTACGCAGCCTTATAAAATATTACACTCACAAGAGAATCATTACAGAATCATAATCTGTCAAATTACCCAAAAGGATTATCCAACTATATTCACACAATTTAAGAAAAGTGTACAAGTGTACAACATTTTATTTGGCAAGGCTACATTTAAATTATGTTGTGATGGTCTGTTCTGAAATGGGACGTAACTCACAGTACCACCACTTCTAAGTTCCAAAGATGGCACTTTTTTGCCCAAAAATATCTTAGTTTAGAATATGTATTTTTCAACAGCAGTACGTTCCATTCCTTTTATTTATCTACACTAAAGCAATGCATACTCTACATTTCAGGTAAAGTGACAATTACCAGCAGAAGAAACAAGTGTCAAAAGCTTTTGATACAGAAATGGTAGTGGGTTTTCTAAATTCCATTTATTTTTACATAAACCAATGGCACAAACCAATAAAAACATTACCTCATGCTGTATTCAAGAATCTTATGTGTAAACGGCGCATGCAGGATCTGTTTTCAAAATGAATGTGATGTTTTACCTCAGTTAGTTTGGTCTTTCCTTACTTATGGAATTTTGTACAAATCATTATGTGGTCTGTTTTGAAGGAACAAACCACACAAGGAATAATGGTCCAGTGGTTAAAGAAAAGGGCTTGTAACCAGGAGATCCCTGGTTCAAATCCCACCTCAGCCACTGACTCATTGTGTGACCCTAAGCAAGTCACTTAACCTCCTTGTGCTCCGTCTTTCGGGTGAGACGTAATTGTAAGTGACTCTGCAGCTGATGCATAGTTCACACACCCTAGTCTCTGTAAGTCGCCTTGGATAAAGGCGTCTGCTAAATAAACAAATAATAATAGTAAGTTGCCTTGGATAAAGACGTCTGCTAAATAAACAAAGAATAATAATAATAATGCATGTTTGTACCAGCACTTTTTTTTCCATTTCAAAGTCTGTTTCAACAAAGATGGTGGATATTCAGTACTGTAAAACACAAGCATGTAATAAAGAAGAATCATTCTAGGAACAGTCATCTTTTTAACCTCATTGTGTTGAAAAAAGAAATAGCACATTTTTAAGAAAAATTATTCCATTCTTATTGTCAAATTGCAAAAGAATGGTTATTGTTTCCACGGAACATTATCACTAGGCTTGCTACTTTTCGATTTTAATCGTAAAGCTTGTTAAATGTTGAATTCCCCAAAAATATGAGTTTGACTGAAATAAATGTATATATGTTGGTAAAACCACTCACTATTTTTTTTCTTACCAAAATTATAATTTAGAAATCATCTCTAGTTTGTATAGTTTTAATACTTGCTGTCTGTCCCGTCTCCGTTCTACTCTGAATGGCTAGGGCTCGCTGTCAGTCAACTCAGTGGCTACTGTAGTTTCACCGTCAGCCATTTCATCCTGTTCTGACAGATCTCATTGACTGAAGCAGCGCTAGAATGCTCTCATTCGTTTAAATGACTGCCAATCATCAAACCTGCACCAACTGTGCACTTTCATTTGCCAGCTACAGCGCCTGTCATTCAAACCGCATACTTTGAAATTAGAGGGTTAAGGTGTAGGTAGGCTTTTGCTATAGGTATATACGGTGACAGTTACTAGTTTGATTTGAAAATGGGGCGCAAGAGGAAAACACTTAACAAGTATTGCACACAATCCCCTGAACAACGGCTGAAGTTTCCGCGTCAGGATGAAGTGGGCCCGTCTGCCTTGCCTTCCAGTGACTCTGAGTCCATCTGTGCTGAAGCAGGAGAGGGCCGAGCTCAGACTCTGAATAATAAGTGCAAGTTAGTTCTGTTCAGCTATCTAATGTTTTGTTCTGTGCATATTATTTTTACTCGTAAATCTGTGCTATAAAAGTTTGTGTAATACACGTTTATATTGCGTTTTCTACAGCTTATTTGAGACCATTTTTAAATTTGTTTAGGATCTTTATCTATACAAGGCAGCTCCGCTGTGACCAAACGTTATTTCAGCTAGAATGTTGGTAACCATGGTTTTGTTGCATGTTGAATATGATCAAGGGGTTTCGCTAAATGAGACGTTTCTCAATGGCATAAAAATTCTGGTGGGTTTTTTTAAGCATAAAGGTCGATTTCACCCATTCTCTGCTTCAATTGAAAAATAAAGATAGAAAAAAAATGGTAAATTCTTCCAAAAATCGCCATTAATCGTCAATTTGGCAAAAAAATAAAAATCTAATAGTAGCAAGCCTAATTATCAGATACAAATGGCTGCATCATAATTAGGGCTTGAATTTTTCAGTATTTATAGTTCGGGGGGGGGGTATCGTTTTTTATTATTTGGCAAAATCGGTTATTTTTGGTTGTTCAAAATAAACACCACTCAAACACATCCATTTTCAGTTTCTGAATGTACGTTTCACAAATACATATACAAACATTAACTTACTGTGTTGAAGTGAGGATGTCCACATTAGGATTCCGGCATTGTAGAACCTGTCAGGTTTCTCTATAATAGGTCAATTGCAAATGCACATGATAACAATTTACAATAAATGGTCATAATCAGAGCAATTTTTTATGTTAACAGTTTATTGAGTTAAGCTGCACCAGATTGTTAGGACTGGAATGAAGGGTAGTGAGAGAAGATCTCAGTGGAAAGAATCAAGCTGCAGGGTTAGGCTACTTAATCCATTCAAAGGCAAATGCTTCTTGCCAATGAAATGTATAAAAGAAAGGAGTTCAGAATACTCCATTGTCACCAGAAGTTTAAAATATATTTATCTTGCCTTCTGTTAATCGTGTTTTAGAAAGATGGGAAACACATACTTCGTAGGTTGGTAAGTGTAGAACAGCATTGTTTAGTCACTGTAAGTTGCTCATTAGGATCCAAACAATGACATCCAGCTAATGTTAACATTTTGAGAAAGGCACATATGCAGAAAGTCTAAGTTGGATAGTATTGTAGTGTGTCATATTAATATATTATTTATACACATGGTGGCTACACAAATGAGGATGATAAGAACCAAAACATAGAACATTTCCAGAAGATAAATGCAAGATGAGATAACTTTGATTAGTGGAGTGATATTCTTCCTATTATATGACAAATGGAATCTCTCCATTATCCAGATTCGGTTGTCCTCTGATAAAACAAAATGGTAGAGTTTGGATAAACAAACACCACAAAGGTCCATAGAGATGACTTTGAACAGAAGCAGCATATAACTAATTGTTACAATCCAGGATTTTTAAAAAAAAGCAATGACCAAAACACTTACATCGAGTGTACTTGGACACAACAGTCTCTCCTGGTATAGAATGTTCATCTTGTGTTTTATTTGTTTCAAAGATTGTTATCTTCTTATACTTTAAGCTGTCACTTAAATATATCACTTTATAAGTTATGTAAAAAATTCATACTTAAATATGGCAGAAATACACTTGCATATTTAATGTGATATATTTAATAACATGCCATTTTGTCACTCTTATTGTATGATAAGAATGACAGTGCTGGTTTAAACAGAATGCATCTGGGTCCACAATCAGACTCCCATGCCAAAGCAGACAAAGGCGGAAAGCAAATGGGAGGACAGATTAAATTACCGCGTGCCACAAAGACTAACGTTGTGATTGGCCAACAGCCAACACAGGCAGCACTAGAAATACGTTGTTGAGTCAGACATTTTCTCCAGGTCGCTGTCGTCTTCACAGCTGTCTTTTTCTAGAACATCAGATAACTTCTCCCATCGCTTCTAATCAATCCTGATGACACTTTGTTGATATAATGAGGCAGGCGAGGATAGAATTCAGAAATGTGAGCTGGTGAATCTAATCACTCTTGATGCTTATGCTAATTTTTCACAGTTCTGTTTCAAAGCGCAGAGTAAATAAAGCAGTCCAATAGTTTCAGAGAAGGGAAAGGTTTTGTATCCAAAAAGCATACATCACTGTTATATCATATGCAGTATATAATATATATTCTACCACACAAGATGGCATAATATCCATTGAATTATATTTTATACTATGCTTAAACTTTTACAAGATGGTTATATCATCATAATACAACAACTTGCATTTTGAATGAAAATTAAGAAGCAATGAAGAAAAAGCTATAAAGGGAAGTACAGTAATTGTTAACATGAAACACATGATTGATAAAATAAAATATCAAGTAGCCAGACATCTGTATTTTACAAACCATAAGCAATACGAAATCCTGTTAGAACTTTACTGAAATTTTAATTTTTTTTTTTATTTACAAAAATTACAATACATCATCATTATGGCTGGCAGAAAACACTACTACAAGTATCTTCCTGTCATACTGTCTATGAGATCATTCCAGAATAATGTTATAAAGATTATGAGGTCAGTTTAATAATGATGGTAAATGTTGTTGTTTTTTTGTTTTGGTATGTTTTATAAACACACAGCTTTATAGCTGTTTATAGTTAATTAAACATATGATATTATATACACACATGGGCTGCAACAGCACCTGATACAGGCAATTGTTTTTTCACTTAGTTCCCCTTGGCTTATTCTGTGCCAGAACCAAATCTGAGTCAACCTAAGACAACAAGTGACTTTATGCCAGCCCTATAAATAACAGTGATTAGTTTTCAAGATACAATTAATTCCAAAGGCATTTAGTTCAACCATGCATATAGCTAGTATCACTAGATAGTTCAGTTAAAACCAGTAATCATTTGTAAATGTTCAAATATAGCTTCCAGTTAACTACTGCAATGCCCTTCATTCATTACATCTTTGCTTCAGTAATTCTCAGAACGTGAATGTGCTTTCATTAATTGTAGCTGAATAAATATTTGACAGTTCACTGTAAAATCAGCTGTTGGTTCAGAGCTATGCAGCAGTTATCAAAGCTGATAACATTCACTGATTTTCCCAGTGCTACTGAAGACTCAGTCAGGACAGGGAAACTCCTTTTGCTTTAGTAAACAGATTTATTTTATTACTTGTTGCTATGGCTGCACAGGGATTCGGAATCAGAGATCAAGTAAAGGATAATGTTCATTGTAAAAAGCAGACTATAGTGATTTCAAGAAAGTATATGATTACTGTGCCTTAAATATAATTGTCAGGTTTATTCCTTTAAATAACCATTCTTATTCTTATTTATATATAATCTGCAATATATAATGTTTATAAAGTATGCAGTATGTAAAAGTTGACATATTGAAACTTAAAAGCAGTTTACCGTCTGTCTCAGAGATTCTTGCTTTAAATAGGTCAAAGTGGGTCGTGTACCATTAGGAATTGCACTTAACTTTTATAAATACCAGAAACTGACCATTTTTCTTGTACTTAAAATGTAATGAATTCATTTTTTTATTTGAAGTCTTTTTGGAAAGGCTGTTGTTGCTCTGTGTGGAGGACCACTCTGTACATTTTTGGCCAGGCTAGAATCATTCAATGCCAGTGACCCTAACCACCAGTGCAGACTATATTATGTAATGCAAAATCTACACATCATTATTTTGTCACTGTCAGCTGCATATATCCTCTCTTTGCAACGTTGTTTAATTGTTATACGTGGTTTAGGCATTTTAGAAACAAACGTCTCTTCTCTTCCATCACAATCTGAATTCCCAAACGACTCGCTGCAAATTATGCATCTGCTTAAGTGTTAGTCAGAGCTTCCGTTTCCCTTCAGACTGTGTCTATGGCAACCACTGAGCCTTGACAACTACGATTGCAAGTATTTGTTTAAAGCGTTTCATTTATCCAGGTGCAATGAAGATTTAATTGTATAATCCAATGCCTGATGGCTAACAGCAGTAAAAAATAACAATGTTAATGAAGCAATACAGCGTCGTGTATTGCTTACTTATAATCTGCAGGTTTGCCCCAAAATAATAACAGTCCCGTTTCAATTCACCCACACGTAACACATACACAAACACAAACATCAGTCCACACTGCGTGCTCTAGTGCTTGTGGTGAATACAGTTCTTTAGTGACAACAAAAGTGCAGTGTTGTTGATCCGGGTTTAGTGCTGGCCTTTGGCGACAGCTCTGGATTGTGTTAGCCGTCTAAATAATTACAAACAGTATTATTAACGACAAACAAAAACAAACAAAACACTCACGTTTCACAGCACAGGTTCTCCTTCTGGTCATTTAACGTAACCATTCACAAAGGAACAGATCACATCACTACGTTCCTTTTTATAACTTCACCCATGACCTCTTGGTTAACGAGCGCATCCCCTCCTCCAATCCGCGGATGCCACGCCATTTCCTGTCCGGGTCATTGAGTTCGTATACCGTAGCTCTGCCCCCTTTCTAAATGGCATTGTCGTGCCATTTAGTCCAGGGTATTCTGCTCCCTTTATGAAGCTGCCTCGCAGGTCCGGAGGGAGATCTAACACCAAGAATCATTCAATCTCTGTCACAGTCCTCCATTTGGTTCTCCCTGGAACCACATGCTCCCTTCCTGTAGTTGTGGTTCCATTCTTATGCAAACTGTGCATTGGTGCAAATGGAAATCACCTGGTTGCATTTGGAATTGGGGAATGGGACTAATTTCTACTTCTATTCACCCATGCTGTGGTACAAAGAATAACAAAAAAATACATCTGTGACAGTGTGCCCCGCCCCAGTGTGTATTTTGTGTTATATGTTGCGTGTGGTGTGTTAATGTTGGTGTATAGATATTGGTGCATGGGATATAAATGGGTCTGTGTAGCATGAGTGTTTTAAAATGTAGAATTGTATTTAGGCATGTGGATTGCACAATCACTCCACATGCAGATTAAACCCAGTCCTTACCGAGTAACAGTCTGTGAACCATACAGCTTTCTAATCATGGTAATGAGTTGATGATTCATTTTCTTTGACGTATTAGGTATTGCTTTGGTTTGTTTATTACTGCCGTTATCTCTTATCTTTCTAAAATGAATCTAATGATATGCGATGCTTGCATTTGATTATATACATGTTAAGTGGCAAAATTATTAGGAATAACTTGGTTACATGATTACATCTACACTCATATATACTGTATTTTATCTGACATTTTTCTGGGGGGTCTAGTATTTTTTGGGGATGTGAGTGTAAGAAATCTGTGCTTTGTGTTTTAAAACACTTGTAATGCAAATCAGTGGCTACTCGACTTTGTGAAAAAAAAGGAAATTCAAATTACATTTAATGTGACTAACTCTGAACACTCTTTATTTTATCAATATTTATGTTATTATTTACATTGTTCACATTAATTGATATACATTTTTTATATGGTACAAAAAGCCACTTGACCTCTCTTAAGTCCACATAGCATGTGTAACAAATACAGTTGCTGGTCACTTCATGCAAATTACATCAAATGTAAAGCATTCCTTCAAAGATTACAACAAATATTTCAACCAAAAAAGTTAATTGGATTGGGTTAAAAAAACAAAACAAGGCAATGTATAGTACACTAATTGATATGTGACAGTATGTAAAGAATATCTTTGTGTCTCATGACAGTTTCCCTGTTATATACTTGTGTCAAAACATTAACATATTAATTTATAATATATTTGACAGTTTCAGTTCAATTTGCATAAACTCATTGTCATGAATTATGTTCCACTGACAGAAGTCTTTTCAGAAGCAAGGCAGTTGCCTTGGTGACTGGAATAGGTAATGAAAGCAGAGGTTCTGAGAACATCATATTAAACTTCTATTGTTGTTGATTTAGCATTAGAAGTACTGATTGCTTAAGCATATATTTATTATACAGCATACTAAAGTGGGTGAATATGAAATACATTTCTTCAGTAAGCAGTGTAGAGTAGTGGTTAGGGCACTGGACTCTTGACCTGAGGGTTGTTGGTTCAATCCCAGGTGGGGGACACTACTGCTGTACCCTTGAGCAAGGTACTTTACCTAGATTTCTCCAGTAAAAACCCAACTATATAAATGGGTAATTGTATGTCAAAAATAATGTGATATCTTGTAACAATTGTAAGTCGCCCTGGCTAAGGACGTCTGCTAATAAATAAATAATAAATGTGAAACATATTTCTTCATTTTTAGCCCAGTACATGTTACAAATAATTGTTTAGGTTAAGATCCCAAACATAAGGTTTGTTTTCTTGTTGTGTGTTTGGTTTCAGGCCACATGTGTTCTTGTTTTGTTTTGTTGTCTGTTTTCTTGCATTAGGATATGCTGCTGACTGCCACACACCTGCCCAAATTACCCAAACTCTGAGTCACATTATGACTCCCAGTTGTGAAGTTGATGTTAAACAGCCAAAGTTGCTTCTGATTGTTTTTAACATTACTTCAGTTGAAAGATGGGCTAAACAAGGATTTACAATCCATTTCCTACCTTATTTGCATTAGCAACATCATGCCTGGTCCCCATTTTTTGTATTGAAGATTTTTGGGTTCTCCTATTCGTATGATGTGACTGAAGCAGTTTTACTCATTTTATGATTGAGTGGAGGTAGACAGTCTTGTGATAGCTAGGGCCTTAATACATTTACACCAGAATTTACACAAACTGACTGGCCTGTAATTCAGTCCTAAACCTCAAGATGTCTGTTTTAATATTGCTAATTACTTTACTTATGTTGAGTGTAAACTGACATTTCGTAACTGTAGGACTAAAACTACAGGTAAGCAGACAAGCCATGGAGATGACTAAGTCAATAAGAGTAAAAGCAGTCTGGAGGAAGCATCTGGGGATCCATCCTTTTTCCTCTTCTCAAGAGGAAATTAAAACTGTTATTGCATACTAGGATAAATACACAGCATTGCCATTCTAGTGAATCCATTACAGTTAATGTATTATGGTTCTGTTGCAATGCTAAGTACACCAGACAGCAAGGAACACTTAGAGATACATTTTTATCACAGCAATTTGTCAGACGAAGCAGGCATTTCATTAAATTAAATCTAATTAAGATACATTATGTGTTTATTAAATACTGTACATTTTGCCCATATTTCACAAAACTATCTTGATGTTAGTTTACCAGCTTTGATCTAAATTACACACACGTATCCCAGTTTATAAAATGTTTTTTAAGTGCCACAGTACAGTTAAACAATTACATAGATTTTAAAACACAATTTTAACTGTTAAAAATGAAAGCTGTATTGTAAAATGTTTAGTAATAGAAAGTACTGTATTTTTATTTAATCACATTATATAAATTATAGTGAGGTGTGAAGTTTGTGAAGTGCATTTTTTATTATTATTATTATTATTATTATTATTAAATCTCAACAATACCTAACAATGTATAATTATATACAGCTGTCGCAAAGCACAGCTTGCTAAAAAAATGCTTTAACAATATTTTGGGAAGTTTTTTTGTTAATTTCAATGCTATTTTTGTTTTGTTTACTTGTATATTTTTATCATTATTATTTTATTTGATGATTATTGTACTGTTAATATAAATGTCAAAAACTGCTTTGTTTGAACAATACATTTCCAAAAACACATGGCATAAGGGAAGCTGAAATCATGGGTGCCATATAGGGAGGGTAGACAGCTATTGATTAATACTGTTAGGGCAAAATATAGTCTATAGTGTAAGCGTGGCTGCTTCTTTCATGACATGCTCCTACAAAAAGCACAATCTGCCACTAATGTTCACAGGGAAAAAGCAGGCTGCTACAGAAAGCAGGGTCGCTTTGGCGAGTATCACCTGATGCTAGCACAGGGCTTCTCAAACTCTCCCTTGTGGCTGCTGGTTTTCATTCCAACCGAGCTCTCAATTACTTAACTACACCCTTACTTGTTTTCAGCTCTTGAACAGTTGCATATTTCAAATTAGCTATAACATTTGATACGTAACTTGAACTGCAACTGTTTAAGAGCTGAAAACAAGTAAAAATGTCTAATTAAGCAAATTATTAGTGCAGAACAGGTTAAATAAGTGTCATTTAATAAAAGATGTTTTTAACCTTAGAATTTCGACTTTTGGACTTGTTTCCTGTTGCAGAGAGCGAGTCCACTTGTTGCTACCAATCAAAGGATTTAAAACATCTGGAATTGATCTGATGCAATCAGAAACCCAGGCAGTGTAAGCCGTGCTACTACTGTAGCAGGACTGTTAGTTTTTTATGTTAAGCATTTTTGTGTTATTTTTTTTGCAAGGGTTTAATTAAGTAACAGCCAAAACAGTTTGTGCCAGACTTGTGAGAAAGTCTCTAAAAAAAATGGTTGATTGTTATTGTCGATACGTTGTAGATACGACTGTTACTGAAGACACCCACCATGCAGGTGTCGCAAAGTCCATAAACAAAACAAAACATTAAACTAAATGAGTTCTGTACCGTATAAAACTGCGCTGATTTTGCCAGTGCTTGCTAGTCTATTAACCAGTTTGAAATGATTTCGAAGCAAATTAAAGCATTTTAGTTTCGGCTTTATTGTTAAAGTTTTCACACGTGGCAGTACTGTCCTACAATGACTGCATGATACTGTGATCATTCCGCTGTGTTATGTTGTGAACCAGAGCTAAGTTTTAAAACAGAGATAGCAAATGCTTATCATACAAGTTTATAATTAAGTGGCCATATAAGGATGATAAATACTGTAACTGATTTTTAGAAGGCTTCTTTGTTGTTCTCCAAGTTGTTGCAGCGACATTTTAGGTGCTATAACGAGTTGCTGTACATGATTTACTGTTTTAGCAGACTTGTTTCATTTAGTAAACATTTATTTGAATATTTTTGGAATTCAAAGTATAAATTCAAAGTATTTGTGAACTTGCTAAGTGAAAAACACAAAAATGTCAAAATCCACCAAATTTAATACCAGCCAAAATATCCTGCTATACGGTATATATTAACTTAAAACAAATCATTCTGCTGACACCTCCAGGCATGTCAAAGTTTGTAGATGGCGCTGTGCATCTGACTGGTGCCTTTTAAGCTTGCATATTTTTGCCATCTGGCAATCTGCCATCTGGTAATGTATGTTGTTTAATATTGGCTTACTATGTGGTGTACACGTTAATACGCGTTGCTACGATCGGTAAACTGTCATTTGCAGTGTTAAGTTTTCTCTTATTACGATGGATCGGTGGCTGATTCATGCAAAAGAAAAAAAAAACACAACAGCAACAACATGCAGAGAAGCCAGAGGCATGTTGGATTTTTTTTACCGGTATAAGTACATATGTGTTAGACTTTCCACAGGGAGACTGTGAGATATTAAACTTGATCTTTATTATATATGTAAAGGAAGTTTATACCATATACAAAAGTATACTTCTTATACACAAATTTAATTTGCTGGTGGTTTTGCTACTTCGAGACTGTATAAGCTGTATAAGCTGGTGCATGACTAATCTATGTGTCTCACATTCTTCACCATATAGTTTCAGCCATCAGACAGATGAAAGGCTGACATTCAATTGAACCTGGTGTGTCTTCACCTTTCTTTAATCTTTAAACCTTTCATCGCTTTGCTTGTTCAAGTACCTTTTTAAGAGGGAAAAGGAGACTACTAAAGAAGAAGCAATGAAAACTAAAGTGCAGACTTTCAAATTGTTGCTGGCTCAACTGGCATGGTTCAGCCATGGAAACGCAAGCTAGCATAAAAGAGAAGCCTAATTAAAGAGATGGTCTGGCTCTGTAGTCTGGTGGTCTCCTGCAACAAGGAGGAATCAGTTGAGTTCAGGCTTCATGGCAAGCCAACACAAAGGGCACTCTACACAACCTGCTGACTGGAGATGAAATTATGCATTACATGATCTCTCAGCTTTATGGGGACTTGAACAGCAACTAGTTTCATGAGTCAGGAACAAGCACATTTTTAGTGCTCATTCAGGCTCTCCTATAGCTTGCTAATAATCTTTTATTGAGATTAATTTACTAAGAAACCCTCTGAAATAATTGAATTGCCCAGTGGCTTGTCTACCTTTATAAAATGGGTTGGGAGATATCTGCATCCTGATTGGCTGATAGGCATTCCAAGTCATTGAATTATTACAGTACAACCAATGGGTAAAAACAAGTCCCAGCAACTAAGACTTTTTACAAACAGATATTATTGCACTGAGCGTTTAAGAACGTTTAAAAAATAATTTTGAATTGGCTGCCATTTTTTCCCCAATAATAAAAAAATAATAATACAATGTCAGATTTCCTCCATGTAAATTTCAACTTGCTTGGTGACTCCAATGTCCACACATTCCTGGAGGATTTAGACCGCAACAGTTCGGTAACAGAACTGACAGAAATAATTTTAAAAAAAAAGGTCAGGGAAAAAATGAAACCGTAAGTACTACAAGACACCTCTCTCTCAGCACTGCTGAAATTAATACAATTGAACCCAATAAAGAAGAGCGGAATACTAAAAAAGTAACCGCTTGGGCTGTGTCAGTTTTTAATGATTGGTCAGCACAAACAAAAAAATAATATGGACTGGAAAACTGCACCTAAGACTGAAATAAGTTTCTTGCTGAAGTGATAACATCAGCTGGCACACAGTATTCAGATAGCAGCTACACAAGCTTGCGAGCTGGCCTGAATCTTTATTTTAAATTTTAATTCTCCCACAGTGGGATGATCTGTAAACATAATTTCAGATACCCACTTTAAAACAGCAAACAATGTCTTTATTTCTGTCCTGAAAACTTACACGCGACAACAAAAAGACAAGTCACAACATCACCCTGCTGTATCCCAACAGACTTAAACAAACTTAAATCATTGGTACTCAGGGTGCAGATATCTTCCAACCCTTTTTATAAGGTAGTTTAAGAATCTATTGGGCACCAGCTGAGAAAGACAGGAAGTCCTGGAGTTACATTCTCTCTGCAGTACCGTCATCAACTCGTAAACAAAAAGGCAGAAACAAACTCCCCTACTCACCAAACAGTGCCACCTACTGCACAATCTGTCCAACTGTGTAACCAGCCAAAATGTGTCTATATCTTTATTTCTAAAAACTAGTAACCCATTTTATAAGCACAATAAGACACTCCAGGGTGTTGTTTGTGCTGGAATAACCGGACTTCTACTGCCTCGTGCCTCACTACGCCCCTGGGCGTGAGGTTATTCTAGCACAACCAACACCCTGTCGGGTCTTATTACTTACATAACTTACCTAGCAAAGTATGCAATTGCTTCTTTACAGCTCATTGCATTCATACTTTATTTACAGAAAAACAATACTTCAAAATGTGTAATTATTTGTACAATGGCTTCACAACAGACACAAAATATGGAGTAAACTGTGAATTTCCAAATACTGCATTGATATACAGTATTATTTCATATGTAACCCTGAACAAATGTGAAGCATGAGAGTTACCAATCACTTGGTGCACAAATGTGACAACATTTCTAATTCTTAAAGCTAGACTTGTACTAATGAATAAAGGTTAAGCTGGTTATCTTCAGGAAATTATTTTGGAAAATGGTATTGGCAATGTTTCTGTAAATCAATCAAAAATGAATTATATGCTGAAGACCTTCTGATCTGTACCAAGTACCATAAGTACCAAGAACTGGTTAATGCTCCGTTTGCATTTTTTGGGCTGTTGATTTGGATGTTACTGCAGAGCTTCAAAGATCCACAGATAAAAAATAGCTTGATTCTACCCAGATCTGAATAATATTGTGTGAGGTATGTGGTGCAAGGCATTCTGCCAAGGTAATTGTATAGGGCTAGTATAATAAAAACAATATACTACTTTTCACATATTGTAGCCTTTTTTTCAGTCACTAGAAAATTGCTAAGATAAATTTTAACAGCATTTATTCTATTTATTTTATATTTAGAATGTCCAATTATTTAACCTGCTATTTCTTCTCAGGAATTTGGAAGGTCCAATGATGTTTCATCACTGCAGCGACTCTTCACAGCTCAGGAGAACTGAAGGTCAGTGGGTCCACTGCCAGGCCAATTTGTTCCAACACCCTTTTTGGGTTTTTTTCAAAGCACAGGGTCAGGGGAATAAGCCTCTCGTCACCCAAACTGATCTTGCGCCAGCAGTGGGAAGACTATTTATTCAGTTTTCATTATGTTGTTTTGTGCAAACCTGTCCTTCATTAGGAAGCAGCCTTTCAGCGGTTCCTTAACATAATTGTAGGGGCATCCTTACTAAATGTATCCCTGTGGTTTGCTTTCTTTTATTAGGTTTGTCTTGGGTTCATATGTGGGGAGGGTTTAGAGGAGGGGAAGAGGCTAGTGCTCAAAGTGAAGTATAGGGATCTGGACTGGAGTTCCGTTGCTTGTACTTTCCTGTCTGCTGCAATTAAAAGCACCTGGTACCTTGCGATCCACGATGGGGGTTTGTGTCATCAAGTCAGTTGCGCGGGAACAATTTTTTTATAGTGGGGATGCTGAAAGCTATTAAACAAGACTGTAACCCCTGTATATGATGAAAGCCATGCATTAGGTTGCTATTATATGTTCAAGATGTTAATAAAATGAAGCCAGTATCGATACCTGTTTATGTATTTAAGTAAAAAAAAAATCTTTAACCACAGTCGTTGCTACAATGTTTAGAACATGATTACCATAAAACGTTTAGAGCAAACAAACCGAAAAGTAGTGTATACAGTTATGATCCACTTAAATACTGCAATTTACAAATGTTTACTTCTACACACAGGTTGAACAGTTGTGTTTTATTTACAGTATTCATTGTAGACAAGGACATTCAGAAGGCTCCAAAGGTTGACTTGCACCCCAGTGTCATGCTGATGAATTTTTTCATGAGGAAAGAGACATCTAGCGCACCCAGAACATCACTGTGTACGTGTGTTTTTAGTATTTCAATAACCGTTCTCCTGTATATAAGCTTCTAATGGGCTCCAACTGCTAATTGACTCTCGTGAGAATTCAACCATGCGATTATTCTGTCCCTGCTGTGACAGTCAGTTCTGATTGGTCTATTACTGTTTGTGTTCACAAGCCATGTAAAAGGGGACAGTGCACTGCACACACAGCTCATGAAACTAGCAGGATTTATCACTGCAGCAGCAGGTGCACAGCACCCCTGTATTTCAGCCAGAGGGTCTTGCCACACCCCCAGCACTCCTAGTTTCCGCGCCCCAGGTCTCTGCCTCCTGATTTATATATGGTTGAGAATGTGTTTGTTTAAATGTTTTAATTTATTGCTTTTTTCTGCTATGATGGGGCAATACCCACCCCCATTACGTGGTATTACTTTATGTTTTACAACATCGCTCACATGAGGCTAATTTTTGTAACCGGTACTGTACTTTCAATAGTGATCATTCTTATTGACTTTTTTTTAAATACTCTAGACCCCATTGGTCCCTTCGTCAGGTAAATGTGTTTGCAATAGACATAATTCAAACTTAAACATTCCCTGGCTTCCTGTTAAAAATATGCTTGCAGTTCTAAAATGGAGACCGTTCTAGCCATGCAAACAAGCAACATGCAGTTGTGCCAATAGGCTTGCATTATTTTGGGCAGTCTAATGAAAACTATGTTTGTTTTAACACAGTAATGTGAAAAACTATTTTCAATATACACTGCAAAATTCTTATGCTAGGATGAAAGCACGTAGCTGCACGAAAGCGTGAGAAAGCATTGTGCATAGATACCAAAAAATATTTATTGAATTGTGTGTGTCTCACGCATGTAGCATGAAACATTTAGTTAGTAAATTTGTAAATAGCTTAGAATAAACCTTTTAAAAAAGAACTTTAAATACAGTGCTGCACAGTTGTGAGATTGTAGATGCAGGATGTCAGTATGATTCAGATCCTGCTGCCTTTTAAGAGCAGTGATGTAAATCAGTCTGTGAACCTTATCCTTCTAATGTTTAAATCGATTTTGCTTTAAATTGAGATACAATTATGAATAATTAAAGCTGTAGTTTCACTGCATTGAGCCTTATGCTCCATAACAGGTGCCAGTATGCTTTAGTCACCTGAGAATGTTCAGGTCGATCGAAGTTGCACGAAATACAAGTCCCTGAGTCTGCATAGCCCACTGACAAATTTATTAAGAAAAAGGAAGGCTTGCCAATAAGTGACATATGAGCTATCTTTTCAGGTAAGATTAACAGAGTGATTGCTTTCTATCCTAATGCATAGAATGTCCAATGTGTTCACCTAGTTTCTAAAACTGTGTATGCATGAAACTTGTAATTATATAGTACTTTCTGTACTACAGTACTTTCCAAGTACACTGATATTATGGTGAATATAATATAATATAAAAGGAAACCTACTTCTCTGATACTACGGTGAATATAATAAGACAGGGAACCTAGTTCTTGCATGTTTCAATGTGTTCATAATGCAGACATGGGGCAATCTAACTCAAAGCACAGACGGAGACTGCAAACTCGGTACCTGACGTTTACCAATCCATATCTGTTCATAAGAGTCAGGGTCAGACCAGATGTAATGCCTTCTCGACTCTCCCTTCCATTAACAGTAATAGCTTCTGGTGGTTTACTAAAGGTCACATGTTTAAACCATTTTGGGTGCCTACAGTAGAGGTAACATTTTGATCTTTTTGTTTGAGAGTGGAAGTACTTAAGGGGGGAAAAGCCTTTGGAAATCCTAGTTAGTGTATTAGGGAAATCTAACTAAATCTCTTCAAGAAAGAACCATTTACTTGCTAGCACTGCAGAACGTCAAGGATGCAGCTGGTGTTTGAGTGAATACAGATTTCAGACAACATATTAATGGCTCTTTGAAAAGTCTCCTTTGGAGGAGTGACACTAATTGGGGACTGGATAGATGAATTATCATACCAGCAGTGCTAGAAATAGCAGTAGTGAAAACTGATCTACAATATTTGTCTTTGCTTGGATTTGTGAAGATGGTTGTTCGCTTTTTTTTGTTAAAACAACATGTTTCATGTGGTTTTCCTTGCACATATCTTGTAAGTTGTTTATATATTTTAATTACACTGTTGCAACGTAAATACTATGTAAAATGGACTTGCAATTAATGCCAGTTTATATAATATGTTACATAATTTGCAAACTATAGGGGTCCAAATGCTGGTGTGTTTTGTTTAATGCTGGCTAATCCACGGAAAGTGGGTGGCAGAAAGTGTTAGCAAATCAACAGAAAATGACTTCCCCTTTAATGTGGAATACTTCTTACTGCGCATGCCTTTTCTGTGTTTTGTCAATAATAACAAAATAAGCAGTCATTCTTTCTTTTTTTTGTTTGTTTTTACCCTGATTTTCTCCCCAATTTGGAATGCCCAATTGTTATTTGTATCCTGGTTCACCGCTGCAACCCCCTAGTGACTCAGGAAACAGAGGCTGGAACACACGTCCTCCGAAACGTGCTCCTGCCAATCCGTCATTTTCCGCGCTCTGGATTCACAGCAAGGCCACCAGACCTATAGTGCCGGAGGAAAACACAGATCTGACGGCTCCACTGCAGAACCACAGGCGCCCTATTGGCCACAGGGGTCGCTGGTGCGCAGTGAACCGTGGATTTCCCTGCCAACCTACGCCCTCCCTACCCGGGCGGCGCTCTGCCAATTGTGCGCCGCCCCCTAGGAACCCCTGGTCATGGTCAGCAGTGACATAGCCTGGATTCGAACCTGCCATCTCCAGGCTATAAGGCGCATCCTGCACTCCATAAGGAGCGCCTTTACTGGATGTGCCACTTGGGAGCCCCCACATTCATTCTTTCTATAATAAACATGCGATCATGGGAGCTTCTACAATATCTGTATGATATGGAACATGACTAAAGGTCTGATCCACCTAGCGGCCCATAATCAGGCACTAACTGTTGCCTTAATGTTAGTGCCCTGCCTGATCAAAATGGGGCCCATAGTATTTCATAGTGCATTGCTTAAGATTGCACATGATGTTCTACTAAAGCCATGGGGAATAATTATTGAGATTAGACCAATGAGAGACAGAAGATATTTCTAGGTAGGCACATTTGGAATTATTCATGCAGAAGCCTCAGTATACATTCTTAGAAAATAGTTTTTCATTTGTATTTATTAATAAACATTTGCATAATTTAATATTAAAATGTGATTAGTATCAAATTACTTCTCCTCGAGACACCATTCCTAAATTATTCATGTCCACCAGGCAATTTCTCATGTCAAGATAAACTTCAGTGAATACATCTTTAATAATAAAACTCAGCTCCGCTCTTTAGTATGTTCCCCATTTGTGACCAACTGTAAAGAAAAATCCAGATGTTGAAATGAATATACATATATAGCTTTTTATGAAGGCGATTTAGTTTATGAAGCTGTATCGGTGTATTTTATTTATTTTTTTATGAAAAATTGGAGGTAAGCCAATGCTGTCTTCCACTGAGTTGGAGATTTGATCTAACACTGATGTGCCAGACCTGTGTTATTTCACATTACAAAAATAGCACTCAATTAAACCTTCAAAGGGGTGCATTTAGTCTCAAGTCCAAGGCACATGGCATCCATTCTAATCCCAATTTAACATTTGAAATTATTGTATGAATAATAATTTAACATACATTTATTATTGCACCTTGAACACTGTTATGTCCAATAAAAATGACAGCAATTATTGATATTTACTGGTGGGAGACTCCTGGCTTTATTGTACATTAGAGTCTTTTAAAGCAATCATAAATGTACGAGTATGGTAACGCATCTGCCATGAAACCAAATTGCACACAACACTTACTGATGATGGATAATACATTTAATAAGAGAGCCTGTGTGCGTTGGCCAAAGGCTCAACACATGTTAGCACAAGAGGTTAACATTTTGTTCAGCACCGGAATAAGAGGATTAAGCTGTATCTTCTGACATCTGTAACACACTTTAAGGAATGTCATGTGATAGCTTGCTAATGTAGTGCAGTACACATGGTTTGCCTGAAGGGGAGATAAGGCAGTTCTAATAACCTTACAAACAACTGAGAGAAAAACAAAACAAAATTAAGAGCATTTAATTCAGTCATCTTAAGCAGTGGTTGACGTCATGTTCACACCTTGGTGCTTATATTGGATAGTTATCAGTACCAACAATACAGTATATGTATGTATACGGCTAATTACACAAGTAGCACTATTTTATATATTATTGTTTAAAATTAAGCAAAACAATGGTTCTGGCAGGGAACTCACTTTACCTCAGATCAAATTGCATAAATATCAAGCGTATTTTAGGCGCTTCCAATACCAGACTAAATCGTCAATCGAATAGCTAGTTTATTCTGCCACGTTTCCATGAACCACATAACCCAAGTACGTGCTCGAGTTGCCCCTCCACACCTCCGTTTCCATGGTTTTAAATTGCTCGAGTTGCCCCTCAACACCTCCATTTCCATGGTTTTAAATTGCTCGAGTTGCCCCTCCACACCTCCGTTTCCATGGTTTTAAATTGCTCGAGTTGCCCCTCAACACCTCCGTTTCCATGGTTTTAAATTGCTCGAGTTGGATCCCAATTTGGGCGGGAGCCCAAATTCTCTTGTCCGATTTCACTCCTCGGGCTGGCCTGAATTCTAAAGTCTGGGAGTAAATTACATCACTAAATGTCAATCAAAAATGTTGTAGGGGGCGGGAACATACCGTATAATGGGACATTTTGGCTGGTATTAAATTTGTCGGATTTGCTACCTTGGGGGATTTTGACGGTTTTTTAATTACCGTTTTTCACTTTTTTTTGTATTTATACTTTTAAATAAATGTTTACTTAATGAAACCTGTCTGCTAAAACAGTATCTCTTACAGTAACTCGTTATACTAGTATCTACAATGTCACTGCAGCAACTTGGAAGACAACAAAAAAGGCCTTCTAATCAGTCAGACTAGCAAGCACTGGAAAAAAACAGCTCCATTTTATAAGGTGCAGAACTAATTTATTTGAACATTTTGTTTTGTTTATGGACTTTGTGATACCTGCATGGTGGGTGTCTTTAGTAATATCTACAACGTATCGACAATAACAATCAACCATTTTGTTACAGACTTTCTAACAAGTCTGGCATAAACAATTTTGGCTGTTACTTAATTAAACACTTGTAAAAAAATTTTAAAAAAGAACACAAAAAATGCTTAACATAAAAAAGAACAATCCTACTACAGTAACAGGCACAGTTTACAGTGCCTCTGGGTTTCTGATCGGATCAGATTAATTCCAGATTTTTTTAAATCCTTTGATAGAAATGTCTGCTCTACTTTGAATGTTTTCAAGCAAATTGGCTTCATCACTGCCATTCTCATATCCACATTATTTCCCTTGTCCGGTGCTTCTTTCCCTGTTCTGCGTACCAGTCTGCCAGAGGAATATGTACTGCATGAAACAAATGTGAAAAAATATCTAGATGGATTCATCTTTTAAATAATTGACAATGTGACTGTAATACCGTCTGCAGCAAATGCACGTCTTTCCTGCCCAACTCACGTGACAACTCGGGTGACTCGGAAAACCATGGAAACGCCTCCTTTTTCACCAACTCACTTACTTCAATCCATTACGACCCTGCTGTGTGCCAGAGTTCACCTTCTCCTCCCCAGCCTCCACCTGCTTTAACGGGGAGGGCAGCTATCCTGCCCCACTGCCCGTGGCCTCCCTATGGCCAGCCTCTCCGCGTATCTAAAACATGTATATTGTAGTAGTGTTGTCTTGTCTGTTTTAATAAATAATCTATCACAGGAGATTCCAGACTGAACTATTATGCACATAATATATTTAGAGCACTAGAGCATCCATTTTGAAAAGAGCTTTGAAACAGACTTTAATGTGTCAAGGTGTTAACAATGAAAAGAAAAATTACAGGTATGTTATTTAAACAGTTCTAGCAACACGTGAGGACGTGTAACGCTATATTTTTCGGAACCCCGCTACTTACTCTTTAAGAGACTCATACACATTATAAGAGATGATGGTCCCCTTCTTCTAATTATTGAAACAACGACTATATATGGAACCACCACTGTTTACTGTAGATAAATTGAATAGCACCTGGTGTTATGTAGCAGATCTTTTTCCTTTAAGGTGTTATAAGGGGGGCAGGTTTATCAACCCTTTCTGTCTCTGACAAATAGTTTTTTTTAGAATCGTTTTATCCCAGGTTATAATCTATGGTTTTGACAGAATGTGGGCATGGTGCTCTGCTGAAGATGAGAAGTATTATCTTTCAAGCCCCATTGTATGGTATACTTCAAGGACACTGGGTTCAGTTAATGAAACAATTAACATTGTGAAAGAAAAGCAAACATTTGATGTTTCATGAATACTGTGATAGAATACATCTGCCTAGCCAAGATATTTGTGTAACGGCTGTAAAGATTGTGGATGACAATTCTAAACTGCATGCCCTACTTATTGTTTGCACTTAACTTGCATGAGTGCTTTTGCTTTCGGATGAGATAACATCATTATCAAGCATCTGCTTCATTGAAGTCCAAGCCGTGTTTGAGTAAATAAAGGATTAGCAATTTTCAGTGGATTTTAACAACTTTTTTCATAAAGCAAATCTATTTTTATCACAGTAGACATAATTGGTCGACTTTTGTAGTAAATCTCCTGCCACTCATCCAGTTCTATTTAGAGCATACTAGGAACTACTTTAACAGTAAATTATTCTGCATTTCTTTAGAAGTTTGGGCATGCACAGGCCTTAAAAAGGCTGTCTCATGAATATGATAATTAGCATCAATATGCTAGCTAATATCTAATCACAGTTATTAACCCTACAAGCTTTACTACAGTTTCCTGATCTGTTGTTCTTTTTAAATTCAAATCTTGCAATGTTGTCATGTTGATTATTTCCAAGTTATGTGTTAATTTTACTTAGTGACTGAGTGTCAACACATATGATTGTTCTAAATAAATTCTATATAAAACACAGGCGGTAACTGATGCTTGTATTCAGCAGTAAAGTCTTCATTATTTATTATTTGATCACTGCAGCAATTGATCATTTGTAATCTGTGTCAGTTGCAGGAACACACAGTTCTTTTCAGCTTTCATTTAATGTGGCATGACAGTTATCTTCTAATCTAACAGTCATGAATCCATTTCATCCCTACACAAACACATAATTCCTTTACTAAAATGTGTGTAACCTTTGTCATCATTTTGTTCATTTCTTTTTTTAATTTAAATGTCAGATTTGTAAAGGAAGCATAAACTGAAGGGACAGCTTATAACTGTAAATCGAGATTTATGACATTATATTGTTAAAACTTTAAACTGCCTGTTCTACTCTCTGTATCTCACCCTTACATTTTTAACTACTTACATTTTAACCTCCAGAACCAGTCACTCAAGTGTTTTATACTTGGTATAGCACAAGTTCTTGAGAGCATCAAGGTCACCTATTTATTCATGTTCAGAAATTGGAGACGCTAATGAAGTTTATATATTGAGAACCGCTTGCCTGAGTTTAATCAAACTTTGCCAGACAGTAACATACATACTATCCATGTTCATAAGTCCATGTGTGAAAACCATTCAGGGCCACTCATTGTTATAATACTTTTTAATATAATCAAATTATATATTTTCTGTTTTTTCTTTTATGTGTTTTTAATACAATTAACCTGTCAGAAATGTAACTTAATATTTTGTTGGACACAGAGTGACGCAGAAAACATCTTACAAGACCACAGACAGACTGTGACTGTGCGTGTTTTAGGACTTCTGCAAAGTTATGCTTTTGAAGGAAACATAGAGTCTGGGTTTAGGTCTGCAAAATATGGTACTGCAGTACTCTGTTTCAAACACCAGATGGCACCTCAGCTCCATTAACATTTTTTTTTCTCACACACCCTAAACTAATGCATTTTAAGGTGATAAACCATTAGGCCTAAAACAAATTGATATTTTATAACTAATATTTTGGGTAGAGATTGTACTGTTCAGGATCCGTTGAAACGTAATATTCTACTATTTAGTTCATCATTATATTAATCTAGTTAATTTATATATATATATATATATATATATATATATATATATATATATATATATATATATATATATATATTAGAAGTTATTCTGTATTTTACTCCATAGAGAGTCTTGATAGTTTGTGGAATGTTTAGGCAACAAGTGTAAACTGGGCAGAGATTTCTTGACAGGATGCACATTCTATAATCAAGTACTGTAGATGTGAAGTTTGTTACCACCTCAGGTGAGGTTGTACTGAATACTGTGAAATGTCTTGTTTGTTCATTTATTACATTTTCAGCAAACAGCTGAATACCATGGATACCATTTATAATTGCTCACACGCTGTCCAGGTCTAACACGTCTGTATTATGTTTGAGTGTGGCTTCAGACTGTCTTTCTGTCTCTCTATGTAGCAGAAAAGGTTTTACTGACATATATACAGTACAGTAAAGGAATGGACAAACTATTTGTGAATTTATCCAAAGTTGAATATATAGTATTTTACTATGGAGACGTGTGTTTCATGTCTCGGTATAGTTAAAATGCAGAACATTTGTCAAAAAAATGTTGCTGCCTGTTGGCTTAACATTTACAGAGCTTATAGTATATTAAATAATTCTAGAAATCTCACACATGCACTTCCATTTACTATGTATATTTCATGAGTACAGTTTTGAAAGTACCCCGTTATAGTGCACATGCTTTCCATGTTAAACAATATCTCGTACTACACTAGAAGTACTAAATGAAGCTATCAGTTTGCATGCCTTATTTCCAGGGAGTCTGTTAATGTATCACTTCCTTTCATTTCACCTCTGCTTTGTGATCAAAGTATGTCATTGGCTTGTTAGTTAATGACTAGGAAAGAAGGCATTGGAGGGGGTGAGGAGGTCTGTGACAGGATGGCGCAAGGGATGAGGCCCAGAGACAGACTGCAGTTGAAATAAAATACTTTTATTAAATAAAAAACACAAAATAAACAGACACGAGGGCCTAACAAAAGGCTTTTTTAAAATAGAAACAATAAACACAAAGTAAAACTTGCAAAAATAAGGCTTCCAGGCTGAGCTATGCCTTCACTGGAATACAAAAATTCAAAAAAACAACACATAACAAATAACCCAGAAAGCAACCAAAAGACCTGCTTGCTACCTCTCTCTACTGAGGAGCTGAGGCCTCCTTTTATATCAGGTGGCTGGGTGCTAATTGATTGTTAATTACACCCACCTGACACAATAAACCTGGGCAGGGAGGAGAATTTAACCCCATCCCTGCCAATATTTACAAGGGCAGAACCCTGCTCTGCCACAAGGTCATTTAACTGTTCAGGTGAGATGACCTAGGAAGTGAAGTGAAGTGAAGACAAGGCAAGGAAAAAGACCTTTCTTTAACATAGTATAGTATCATATACATGTTTACTATAATATGTTTTTTTTTTTCTTTCAGAACTGCACATGTGTGACCTGTGTAGTGAATGAAAGTGCATGACAGGTACTGCTTACATTTCAGGTATGTGGCTTTTGCTGGACATCAAACATTCTCATCAATGTCAGTTTACTGCTTGTTTTAATTAGAGATATACAGATTATTAAATAGAGTATTCACTTCTTGTGCAGAAGGGCACTCATTTCAACCAGACCATGTTTCAATCTATAGCGTTGTCTTTGAAATATCTACATGTCCCAGTTAACCTATAAAAACAATATATTCAATAAAAGAAAAAGATATATCAGTAATAAGGTTGCTAGTGGGTAAGAAAAATAATTCCAGGGGCCATTCATTTAAATAGGCTTCATGGTACTATTAACAATGTTTATTTCTTTTTATCACCTTTTAGATAAATGTAGGGTCTTTCTTTTCTATAAGCCAAGAATGAGCTGCTGGCAGAGTTGGATCATTGTAATCTGTTATGTTGTCATTGGCTTTTCACGAGAGTACATGAGTAATAGAAAAGTATTATGTGGGCTGCTGTCAGAATATTTCTGTTAGTGGTAGATAATAGCAACAAACTGTACTGTCAGTTGAACAAATAAAGTGACTGAGCGAGCACCTCTGAGCTGCTTAAGCTGAAGAGCATGTCAGATTTGTGATGCTCATACTAGGAGACAAGAGGTCTTGTGATATTTGAAACCAGTTGCCAGTCTCTGGATCATTTCTTGTGCTCTCAGATATATTTCTGTCTTGACTCATTCAGACATGGCACATTTATCCTGGACATCTTCTAAGAGACGCAAATTAAAGCCAATAACTGACTACAGGGACCCCGAAGAGACTAGCTGCTCTCTTTATATACTCTGCACCTGGCTCTAATTTACAATGATAGCCAGGTGCAGGTGATAATTAACAATTAACTAAATTAACAAACAATTAACACATTTAACACCCTCCCTGCCCTTTTACACATCCTCCTCTTTGCCTTTTCAAGACAGAGGCCTCTTGCGCAGTAATGTCTGGGGTTCAAGGGGGAGTGGAGCAAGGGACCAGGCAAAGAACTCTGCCTGGCAATGCTGTGACCTGGGCACAAGGTCGAGTGGAGGGAGGTCTCGGCATTCCAGACGGGTGTCCACGATGTCAGGGCACAGGAGCACACCCAACAGCGTTGGAGTGGCTCTCACAGGCTGCGGCTGAAGCTGTAGTGGAGGTGTGTTGATCACCTCCTCCCACTTGATTGCAGCCCGTGGCTCTGGAGACGGCGGTGCTTCTCCCTCTGGAGCTGGAGACAGCGGGGCTTCTTTTGCCTGCTCCCACTTCTGGCGCAGCAGCTCTGTTGGCTCCCTCTCTGGCAGTCCTCGTTCCACTTCCTGTTCTGCTCCTCTTAGTGATCATTTCAATCAATTCTTTTAAATCCATTTTCAGTCAGTCAGAGTGCTGCCTTTTTGCTGCCACCATATGTAATGGAGCTCAGCGTCTCTGAGTTCTTTTCAGCACAAAAACTGACCGTCACACACACACAGGACTGGGTTTATATGCACGGTTGCTCTTTTTATTACACACAAAATAAATAAGCTAAAACAAACTTCTAACAGTACCTTTTCTTCATTCGACACACAGTCGGGACTCTTCACACAGCAGAGACCCCAAAGAGACTAACTGCTCTCTTTTTATACTCTGCATCTGGCTCTAATTTACAATGATAGCCAGGTGCAGGTGATAATTAACAATTAACTAAATTAACAAACAATTAACACATTTCTTTAAACACACGTTTTCATGTGTGTTTTGCAGTGAGGGGAGCGAAGCAGTGAACAAGGGGAGCTCAAGCGATGTCTGGGAGCAGCGCAGCGACGTCTTGGTACTTGGGGAGAGCAGAGAAGGGGACCAGTGGAGGAACTGCGGTACCTGGCAGTGCCGGACTGGATCACTGGGGTGGTGGTCGGGGCTGTGGTGGAGGTGGGCTCCTCACCTCCTTCCCCTTGCCTGTAGCCAGCGGTGGTACCTGTCGGTCCGTCGGCTGCCCCTCTCGCTCCGCCGGCTGCTCATCCTGCTTCTCTGCAGGCAACGGCTCCACCTTCCCTGGGGCAGGAGTCAGCGGGGCTTCTCTCGCCTGCTGCCATTTTTGGAGCACCAGCTCCTGCTCCGGTAGCCCTAGCTCCTGCCTCCACTCCACTTCCTGTTGAGCAGCGGTATTTTTATTAATCTGGTTGATCAATTCTTTTAGACCTTCCATTTTCTCTGGGTCTTTTAGGGGCGCACACACTCACTGCCACCATATGTAAACCGGGCTTCACTCTCCACAGTTCGTTTGCCCCTTTTCAATCAGACCCCGGACACACAGACTTGAAATTTAAGCGCTTACACGCTATTTTTAATAAACAAAATGAAAACAAAAACCTAACTGTGTTTTTGGAGTGCTGACTACACACGTGAGGAACCTAACTATACTGCAGGATGGCTAAGCCATTTACCTAACAAATAAACAACAAAACAGTTTTTAACCAAATAACACAATGGCTATACACAGTACATTTAACTACGATTGACCATTCTATCCATCGGGCTTTCTTTAAATGCCATGCCCATGGCTCTAATTTTCAATGGTAGCCAGGTGCAGGTGATAATTAAACAATAAATAATAACTAAGCAATAATAACAACAAATAAACAAATACATATTTCTGGCAGGGAGTATATTAACCCCCCTCCCTGCCTTGTTACAATATATATATATATATATATATATATATATATATATATATATATATATATATATATATATATATATATATATATATATTTAAAGATAGAAGTAAAAATGATGTCACACTGTATAGAACACCATTACATTATGTAAGAATAAATCATGGATTTGAATATAAACAATAACAAGTAGTTGTCATGCAGTCAAAAACCTATAAATACCTCCAATGTTTTGATTCAAGCACATGCTTCTTTGAGAAATATATGTACAGCGTTGGGCAGCTAGCTCTTTAAAAAATATATATATATCAATCTTTATATTGTATAGCGCCTTTCATAGTGGACCACCATAACAAAGCGCTTTTATGCCATATCATTGTCAATAGGTTTTGACAACACAGGCACAAGGACGTGAATGAAAGGTGTTTAAATTGTTCAGGATATTTCTTAATGATACTCCCTCCACAGCACAGTTTATTTCTCCAGAAAGAGTTAATTTACCCTGTCTTTGATACAGAAGTACCTGCCATGTGAACTCAGCTCTCAAGTCTGTTACATCTTACTTGCAACAGGTAGATGCAGATTTTATATATTATAGAAAAGATAATAGATTTAGGCATTTATGGTAGACGCTGTAAGTTTTACCCATTGCCATTTTAAACACCATCTAAACTACATAGTAGTTATTTATCCAAAAAAAAAAAAATGCTGGTGTTAATATATACACAGTCAAAATTCTAATTCTGGTAGATGCTTGGATCCAAATAAAAGGATATGCTAGGGTCAAGTCAATTACAATAGCCTGGTAAATGCAATCCTCCCAGGTGTTGAAAGATCTGGAGTGAAGCCAAGTTTACAACTGGTATATGAAATACAAGCCTTCTCAAAAAGAGCAGTAGAATACTGACCTAAATCACCAGCAGCATGAAACACTATAGTTTAAATACGGTCAAACGGTCAAACTCTGAAATAGAGTGTCATATCTTTGTTAATAATTTATTGTACTTCCAAATGTGATTTAGAATGAACCCCTTGCTGGTGGGTGAAGAAGGGCACAGTGTTAATAGAAAGAAGAGAACATTTGTGTTCAGATGCATTATTAATGCTTTCAAGTGCAAAAAACCACACAAATATTCAGCCTGAGGTGTAAAAGTACATTTGAACTCTTGAACCTGCTTTACATTATATTTGCATTGTAGTCAACATTAATTTCCTGAAATTAGCATGTACTGCAAACTTGTTGAAAAAAAAAAACCTCCCAAATAAAAATGTTACACAGAAGCATATTGATCTTGTATTAAAACTCAAAGTAAAGCTTAAAGTAAAGCTTACATGTGAAAACATGACACTGTGGTTTATATTTAAAGGCCTTGTGGTCTTAAAAGGTGTACATACTCCACTCTGAAACCTCTGCTTACCAATATGTTACTATGTGAGCCAAATAGTCATTAGTATGTTACTGCTTGCAGCAGTGGGAGGTTATAACTGATAACCACATGGATAGAACATGTCATATATTAAACAGTTATTTTCTGCATTTTAATTGGTTATGAGTTGTGCCTGAAACAAAGTGAGGGAGACTGCAATGGATTTCACTACAGCATCTTAGCTTAGTTACCTGGACTGGCAGGGAGATGGTGGACAGCAGTATGAGGGTCCCATTATGATGGGCAGTATAATGGGAAAGGACTGTATGTATCTTAAAAAAGGCTCATATTTCATGGACTTACGTAACATAGTAAAAATAATATTCAGAATGCACATTTAAGAGTAAATATTATTTGCACTCAAATATATTGTATATATATATATATATATATATATATATATATATATATATATATATATATATATATATATATATATTACTCACAAAAAGCTATACAAAATACAGCTCAGTCATTTTTCTTTTTTTTTTTTTTACAGCTTGCCCATTCTTCTCAGTTTCAAACACTGACATAAAAAGCACAGTCTATTGGATCAAGTTTCAAACCTCATATATCAACAAAGCATTTGGACATTTTATTATCGACTTAATGAAAGACATAAAGAAAGAAAATGTTGTGCAGTGTTTATAAGAATTCAATAGAAATTCATGTCCACTACCTTCTCTTCTGTCATTCCTTTCTCACAGCTGTGACAGAGTTACAGACGAAACGTATGTAAGCTTAAGGATGAAAAGGGCTGTTTCCATATGAACTGGAATGACAACTGGGTTGACCACCAGGGGATAGTATCGGGTTACAGAACCTGAACTCCAGGCTACACACCGGTACTAAGTGTTGTTGGTAATTAGCCCCTGCTTAAAAGCAGGGTAATCCCTGTAGCCAGGATGGAGTAGTGGAAGGTATACTACGGGGGCGGAGAGGAGTTTGGTGTGTTTGGAAAGAGAAAAACTGTGTTTAGAAAACATGTACTGTGTGGAAATTTGCAATTGTGTGCTGTAAGTACGATCTGTGCATCTAGTGTTAAAAACACTGAAATTCAAGACAGTCAAACAGCTTAGCTGAACTGTTCGGGAGTTAGGGAACCATCAAAAGTTTAGTTAGAATCGGCAAAGGAAGATTGGCTTTTTATTTTGTTTTGTTGTTACTTTTGTTTTTGTGACAATAAAAAAACATTTTGGTTTATTGCAAATTCAACATCTCCAGCTTGTTTTTGTGTCTAGCAAATTTGCACTGTCAGCCACGCTACCACAACTTGGTGGCAGCGGTGGGATTCGAGTGGTTTTGGAGAAGAATTGCACAAAATAAAAAATAAAAAAATATATATAAGAAACCAAAATTATGGATGACATAATAAGGGCTTTGGTATAGGCAACTGCTGCCCAGCAGGAGACCAATCGCCTCCCAAGAGACCAGACTGCTCAACAACAAGAGCAACTGGAAGAGCAACGCAGAATGAATCAAGCTTTCAACTCAAATGACCCAACTGCAAGCCGACAGCCAACCAGAGCTGAGGCACCACGTGTGCTTCACCAGGGCATGGGACCGAGCCATTTTAATGTAGTTGTAGGTGGCTTATTTGGCAAAAGCCAATAGAGTAAACAGGTTCAGTTGGCATTGTTACTTTCATCACACAACAAACCTAAAGGCCGAGCTTAGTACTTCACACTGACAAGCCATGGCATCTACTTTATAGCAAGAATAAAAACCTCTAAATTCAATAAGTCTATCATAAAAAAAAATATTTATAAAAAGCCAAAATACACAACAATGTGGTATTGCAACGTTATTCATTCTACTGCACATATGTTGCGGATCAATAATACTGTAACATTTAATTGTCAGCGATCTTCTATTTTAAATGAATACACTATTGCTGTATATAAAGACATGTTATCAATCAATCTGAATTTCTAAAGCAATGTTGATGCTGAAATTGTAATAAAAATGCTTATCTTTCACTATGTGTGTGACTTTTAGACTTTCCTGCAGAATACTTTGCAATGTGTGAGTCTGGGATCATGTCTACTACAGATTTGCTGAACTACTCACAACTTGCAAAGGTCTCTGTATATGTAACTTTCTTGATCTCCCTTTTTCCTTTGGTGCTGGTTTTCTGAGGTCAATGGCATTTTGGTGGTTTTGTGATCTCTCGTGCTTACCAAACACATCATCATTCTTTTTGGTGGTTTTGTGATCTCTTGTGCTTACCAAACACATCATCATTCTTTTTGGTGGTTTTGTGATCTCTCGTGCTTACCACACACATCATCATTCTTTTTGGTGGTTTTGTGATCTCTCGTGCTTACCACACACATCATCATTCTTTTTGGTGGTTTTGTGATCTCTCATGCTTACCACACACATCATCATTCTTTTTGGTGGTTTTGTGATCTCTCATGCTTACCACACACATCATCATTCTTTTTGGTGGTTTTGTGATCTCTCATGCTTACCACACACATCATCATTCTTTTTGGTGGTTTTGTGATCTCTCGTGCTTACCACACACATCATCATTCTTTTTGGTGGTTTTGTGATCTCTCATGCTTACCACACACATCATCATTCTTTTTGGTGGTTTTGTGATCTCTCATGCTTACCACACACATCATCATTCTTTTTGGTGGTTTCGTGATCTCTCGCACTTACCACACATCATCGTTCTTGCTTCCATGTCCCACCATTAAAATCAGTCCTGCAGTTTAAAGAAAGTATGTCATTTTCCAGAATTGCTTAGGATTATGTGAGAATATGTTGTGGTCCAAGAAGCTTGACATTTGGATCAATATTTTTGTTTTTTTTACCGGCCCAGGAGGGCTTATTGCACATGCAGCCATCATATATTGTCATCTACTGAATGCATGCCTGCCACAGGACTCACCTGGGCCCTAAACCCTGCTATGGACAGACAGGGATTGCAGTAACACAGACCATACATGACTTCTGCAGAAATCAGGTTTGCTGACATAAAGGGGTTTAACAGTAGAGTTTTGAGCAAAATACGTGGGAAAATCTGTCCCAGGAGTTGTCTGGGAGAGGTGTCCAAAAAACGGGAGAGTCCCAGCAAATAAGGGAGAGTTGACAAGTCTGTATACCTGTTGGCTGCTGCTTTCTTATGTCTCTTTTTTCACATGTTAAAAGGATATTTTATATCATCTATACATGTTTTATGCATTTTTCTTACCTGTTAAATATGCTATTATGTGCGTTGTTTCTTCATAGATTATTATTTGCCATGCTCTTCAGAAACAACTATTTCTAGTTTTAGCAAGCATTGGGAATACAGTTATATGGAGAAACAACAATACAGAATCAAACAGAACACGCACAATAGGAAATTAAACAGGTAAGAATAAAATACAGAATAAAGAAAATGTAGGTGATCAAAGAATTCTTCTAAGTTTGATTTGCATTATTTTGTCAGGTTTCTGTGGAGATTTGGATGCAGTTGGTTTTAAGAAGAAATCTAATGGAAAAATAGGACCTCTGCTTGATATTGCTGCTTCAAAGATAAACACAGGATGCTGGTTCATAAAGCAAATGCTTTAAGGTAGAAATAAAAAAATGACATTGGGGTCTAACAATATAGGCAGGACGGACTGCACTTAAATAAAAAGGGAACCAATCTACTCGGAGAAAGGATCCTCGAGGAGGTTCAGAAGCATTTAAACTAGAAAGGAAGGGGGGAGAAATCAACAAAAAAAAACAGAAGGGAGTCCACATCAAAACAAGGGCAGCAACTCAGGTAAGATAGCCATTAAATGTATTTATCTAAATGCTAGAAGTCTCAGAAACAAAATGTTAGAACTTGAAGCTACTGCACTAACAAGTAACTACGATGTGATAGGTGTTACAGAAACTTGGTTATCTGAGAGTGATGGAGACGAATATAATATTAGTGGGTACACACTGTATAGGAAAGACAGGCAGGACAGAAGAGGTGGAGGGGTAGCACTATACATCAAAAATAGTCTTGAAGCCCAGGTGTTAAATCTGGAAGAAAAAAATAACGCAGAATCAATATGGGTCAGAATAATGGACAAAACTTCAAAGGGCATAATAATAGGGGGAAATGCGTGCAGCAAAGGAGAAGCCATATTAATGGGGGATTTCAACTTCCCCCATATCAAATGGAAAAACCTGGTGGGGAGCATGACAGATGAAATTGAAATGGTGGAAATGACAAATGACTGCTTCCTAACGCAATTTATCAAGCCACTGACTAGAGGGGAGGCGTGCCTTTAGTCTTTTCAAATAACAAAGACAGAATGACTAAAACAGAGGTCAGAGAACCATTGGCAAACTCAGACCACAACATGGTCTCATTTGAAGTGCTTCTTAAAACCCCAAAAGTAATGACTAAGGCTAAGGTTTACAATTTTAGAGAGGCAAACTATGAAGGTATGAAACAGAGACTAACAGAAGGAATAAAATAGAGATAACATCCAAAGAAAAAGGATGGTTGTTTTTTAAAAAAATGTAGTACTAGAGGCGCAAAACAATGAATGGTTTAATAGATCAATTAAAAAAATGTTCAGAGAAAAAAGGCACTTTACAGAGCATTTAAAAGGGACCAAGAACCAAGTACACAGAAAGAGTACTTGGAACTGCAAACACAAGTCAAAAAGGAAGTTAGAAAGGCCAAAAGAGAGATAGAAATGAGCATTACTAAGAGGGCTAAAACCCATTCCAAAAAGTTTTTCCAATATTATAACAGCAAGAGAACATTCAAGGTAAAATGTTTAAGAGATACAAATGACAAAATCATAGACGAAGATAAAAAATAGCAAATATATTAAATGATTACTTTTCACAAGTTTTTACAAAGGAGGGTGTGGGCAACATGCCCCACATGTCGACCTGTTCCTGTCCAGTTTTAAATAACTTTAGCATAACAGAGGCAGAAGTGCTAAAGGGACTAGGAGCTCTTAAAATAAACAAATCCCCTGGGCCGGATGAGATCCTCCAAATAAAACTATAATAAGATCCAAAATGGAAAACAATATCCTGGGAGACATGGTTTTAGGAAAGGGAGATCGTGTCCAACTAACCTGCTTGATTTTTTTGAGGATGCAACATCGACAATGGATAATTGCAAAGCATACAACATGGTTTATTTAGATTTCCAGAAAGCTTTTGACAAAGTCCCGCATAAAAGATTAATTCTGAAACTGAACGCAGTAGGGATTCAAGGAAATGCATGCACATGGATTAGGGAGGGGTTAACATGTAGAAAACAGAAAATATTGATTAGAGGAGAAACCTCAAAATGGAGCGAGGTAAACAGTGGAGTAAGTACCACAGGGATCATTAATAGGTCCTCTGCTATTCCTAATCTACATTAATGACTTAGATTCTGGTATGGTAAGCAAACTTGTTAAATTTGCAGACGACACAAAAACAGGAGATGTGGCAAACACCGTTGCAGCAGCAAAGGTCATTCAAAATGATCTAGACAGCATTCGTAACTGGGCAGAAGCATGGCAAATGACATTTAATAGAGAAAAGTGTAAGGTACTGCACGCAGGCAATAAAAATATAAATATCATATGGGAGATACTGAAATTGAAGAAGGAATCTATGAAAAAGACATAGGAATTTATGTTGACTCAGGAATGTCTTCATCTAGACAATGTGGGGAAGTTATAAAAAAGGCCAACAAGATGCTCGGATATAGTGAAAAGTGTTGAATTTAAACCAAGGGAAGTAATGTTAGTAAGACCTCATCTAGAATACTGTGTTCCATTCTGGTCACATCGCTACAAAAAGGATATTGCTGCTCTAGAAAGAGAGCAAAGAAGAGCGACCAGCATTATTCCGGGTTTAAAAGGCATGTCATATGCAGACAGGCTAAAAGAATTGAATCTATTCGGTCTTGAACAAAGAAGACTATGCGGTAATCTGATTCAAGCATTCAAAATTCTAAAAGGTAGTGACAATGTCGACCCAAGGGACTTTTTTGACCTGAAAAAAGAAACAAGGACCAGGGGTCACAAATGGAGATTACATAAAGGGGCATTCAGAACAGAAAATAGGAGGCACTTTTTTACACAGAGAATTGTGAGGGTCTGGAACCAACTCCCCAGTAATGTTGTAGAAGCTGACACCCTGGGATCCTTCAAGAAGCTGCTTGATGAGATTCTGGGATCAATAAGCTACTAACAACCAAACGAGCAAGATGGGCCGAATGGCCTCCTCTCGTTTGTAAACTTTCTTATGTTCTTATGTTCTTATTCATTCCCGTCAAAACAATCGTTTAAAAAACAATCTCTAGTTCTAGACCTACTGATCTAAAGTGACCATGCTGTAGACGAAAAGAGCAAATGCTTGTCCTGATGAAATATTGATCAGCACCTTTCAGTACTATAAACAGTGTTCCAGAGCAGTAAAAACAACACAATTCAATTTCACCTGAATTGACCTTTTAGCTACCAAGATTAAAAACCACTACCACAAAGTCCATTTCAAGGATGAAAGGTAATTACTTTTTGAAAGAACATGCTGTCCTAGTGAAATGTTAAATTCTGTTTCTTTCAATGGCAGTCTTTAGTTTAAGGTTTAAGGGTCAAAGATCCCAAAGAAATATTTTGAAGCTCTTGGTCAATTGTGACCCAATAATATATTGTTGCTCTTTTGAAATGTCTTAAAAGGTCCTAGCTACACCACTGTTTCTATAAACTGGCTATAGGACTCTTCCAGTATGTTAGCAACAGCTTGACAAGGTTTGGAAAAGGTTGATATCTACAGTTTTAGTATGAATTTACTCTATACCACTTTGGACAGCCCCTTTATTAGGGATAGTCACACATTTCTGTTTATGTTGAAGTGGAGCCCCAATGCAAAACAGGTATGGTATGCAACAACTGTACACGTGTATTTTCATTAACAATAAAACAATGATACATTACTGTAGCCATAACACAATTTCCAATGTCACCATTCCTGCACTATCAAGCTGAAAGAATGTATGGGAATGGGTTTGGAGGACACTGCTTTGTTCGTCTCACTGGCCTGTAGCACTGTGGTGGGATGTGCTGGCCTCTCTGGAGTACATTAGTGCAGAAAGCAAAACGAACCATCTTGTGGTTTGTTACCTCCCTGTTATCTGATTTAAACCTTTATTTCAAAAGACACGGAGTTCATAAATATTAGATAACAGTGAATGCAGGTACTAGTGTGGAATAGAAAGCTTGTTTGCATAGAGTTTCAGAACATATTTCAATATCTGAAATTAGCATACAATAATGCAAATATTTAAATGCCACTTTAATTGATTAATAGATATTGTCTTTATTTTGTATGATGTTTGCTAGAATTCTGAGTGGTTCTAGGTTATGATGTTTGCCATAATTCTGAGTGGTTCTAGGTTATGATGTTTTCTATAATTCTGAGTGGTTCTAGGTTGTGTTGCTCCAATATTGAATAATTCTAGTTTTTCTTTCTATCTTTCTGTACTATACCTTTCCTTATAGCTTGTTGGAGAATGCTTAGAAGTGTGTCCAATGCCCTCTTTACCTACATTAATCCAGCCTAGGATTCCCCCCAGGGGTGATTCAGTGACCCACATATTAATGCAAAAACAATATACTAAAAAAACAGCAAATTAGGTCTTTAAAAAAATCAGGCGTGTACATTTTAAATGGTATTAAGATCCACCACAGATTTCAGTTTGATGAATTCCAGCCTATTTAAGTAATGGATTCACTTTTTCAATATTATTTCTCATTTCTGTATACCAGCAAATTGTCTGGAAATACATACAGTGATCTCAAGCTTACCTATTGTTTCTCGTTTGAAATGACCACGTCTTACAGTTGTATTCATTGTGTCTGAAAGACTTGGTGATAATTTCACTAATAATAATAGAGAGCACAGAAGAACATCTCTGAATTTCATTTTTTTTCTTCTGTTTTTTATAAAGCATGGGATTAATCTAACATATCCAGTCTTCAAATGCATGCCCTTTTACGCTGCTGGATTCCTGCCCTTTTGTTTGCTTATCTTCTCTATACTGTATATTGCTACAATCACGCAAAACATATGGTAGTATGTGTAGCTGTGAGAAACCTGCTAAAATGATTATATTGTAACATTGAATTACCAGGGTGATATTATAGCAGGGCCATTGTGAAGTAATTATTCTAAATCTATTGTGTTGTCATTGGCGCTAATGTGGTCTGCTAATGGTTCTGTAGTTGTTTCAAAGACCAGAGTGTCACAACTAACTAACTTAATTGTCTCATACCCAAGCTTCTAAACCATTATTACACACTTGACAGAATGTTTCAACACTACATTAGTTAACTTGCCACAAAATAATTGTATGTTTATAACACCTTGTAAATGAGTTTTGTTGTCTTGATTAGAGCATGTCAACGTAGAAGGCACTGTGAACATGGAGGGTAACGTTTCACATTTTGCTATTAGTGTAAAGTACTTGCTTCTACTTGGCTATACAGAATGATGATGTCCAAGTACACCATGTGCCAGATTGCAAATATGAACTTTAGCACATTTTTCACTGTTCAGGTCCACAGTGAAATTTCTGTGTAAATAATACCATGTCTAGAAAAACAAAACAAACCTTGAATAGAACTTAATCTGAAATAAAGCATGACTGAAACATTTGCAACCAAACAGACCACAGTTGAATAATACACCCACTCTCTCAATTTCACATTTTGTTTGAATTTGTTTTGCATTTAGTCAGAGAATAATGTGGGAATGAGTGCATTGCTGCTGCCAGTTTTTGGATCCCCTTCTTGTGGAAACATTTGTCAAACCTTTTACTAAGTTTCTTTTTAGTTCTTCCTACGATTGAGTGTTTAACATTAAGGATGAGTTCCTGTAGACCCCCCACTATAAAGTTAATGAAAAATGTATAAGAAAAAAAAAGTGTAATTGATAAAGCATAAAATACCATGATGGTGTTCAATAACCAGGGGCATCTCTGGAGCTTCAGGTTTAAAAAGACATCCATTACAGGTATTAAAATTGTTGCGCCAACAATTCTCAAATTGTTTTCTTGATTCGAGGTAACGATACCTCTACGAGTTTGCAACATACAACAAGTATGTCAGTAACTTACATCCCCTGCCATAGCTGTACATTCCAAATGATGACCATGACATATATAAACAGTATTTACAGAGGAGAGCAGAATAAGAATTACTGAGTTTAATGACAATGTGGCAGGGCAGAAGCTTTGCTGCTGTAAACAGTCTGTGTGTGGGAATGTAAGGTTGGCAGGAATCACAGGTGTGGCCATTCCCCAATTAGGTAATTGCCGCTAACTGAGGAGTGGCCACATGTTTAAAAAGGAAGCAAAAATGCTTTTTTTGGGCGAGGGGCTAGGTGAGTGTTTTGATGTGTGGTGGCACTAGGGGAAGGAGAAGGGGAAGGGGAAGGGGAAGGGGAAGGTCCAGGTCCAGCATATAGTGCATATTATTGTCTTGTTTAACCTTTTATTTTGGCCCTTGTGCCTGTTTATTTGTTCCGGTGTTTGTTTCTGTCTACTAAATGTGTGCAACAGCCCTTTGAACTGCAGCTTCTTGTCACTGGGTCTCTTTCCTACCGGTAAAAGCTTAGGCCATGATGCTACCCTGTCACAGAAAATTTGATAAGATATCCAGATATACAGTATGCAAAAATGTGTGACTAACAGAGGGATGGCTGAACGGACAGAGAGACACCCCTTTATATTCCCAGAATCTGGTACTCTTAATAACGTAAAGTAGATAAAGTTAAAACTAAGTTTCACGACAGTTGGATAACCAGTTCTCCAGATATATGTATGCAGAAATATGTGTGACATACAGATGGACGGATGCACAGACAGACACCTTCTTATATCCCCAGAATCTGATATTTTCAATACATTATGCTAAATAGTTAATACTAAGTTTCATGACTATTCAATTAGCAATTATACTGTATATCCCCTTTGCAGAACTTGTACGATTGCCTCCAGTATCTCAGTTTCGAAGGGAATTTCATCCCCAGTGGTTGATAATCAAAAGGGAGCTATATGTCTTAATCAAGGGGTGAGTGGGATTAAAACAGGCAACACATGCCCAACCCCTGCATTAAAGTATCTGTTTTAATACTAGGTATATAATCCTAGAGATCTAAAGCCCTTAAGAGGCAAGATTCCATATTTCTTAAAACAAAAAAAGACTACCCAGTTTCTCCTATAGAAAGTAATGAATGTTGCCCTCATGGTTACAAAAAAATGTTCCTGCCCACAATGACTTTGTGATACATCACTTATTAACTGATAAAAGCAGGCAAGTGCACACCCCAGACACCTAGTAGATTCAAGCAGCAGGGGAAACAATTGACTAGAAACTTTCCAAGAGATCGGCCACGCTTTTGCAGCAAAATACTTCCCAGTCCCAGCCCAATGGTTAAACAATTTGCTTATGATGACTCTGTCCTGTGTTCTTATAGAAGACAGTGCCTTCTAAAGCCAACGCATTCCACTCCTTCCAGTCCTATGGAAAGTATTGGATCTATGCAGTTATTGTAAGTGACTTTCTTTCCTACTTCTTGTACTATTTACAGTACATATTCCAAAGATGAGGGTAATAGCAAGGCATTCAATTCAGTCTAAAATGGCTAAATGTGGTGTTTATTTTCTAAAGTGGTTGTTGAAAGCAGAAATATTTTAGTTAGCAGCACCTGTACCAGTGTGAATGGACTTGCACTATATGTGTGCGTAAAAACTGACAAACAGTTGCTTCGATTTATATTTTGCTACATTATTCCAGAAAACTAATAATGAAATTATCAAATTGCAGGTTACAGTTATACAGCTCTGTCTACAGCGCTTGGGAAAACACTACTTTGTCTTGTTATTATCATATCAGTCAGTTGGCAAATAATTAGGGCTTATGTTTTTCAGGTTTTATTAATTGTATTTTTCGGTGCTTATTTTTAGCTATTTTCGAGTTATGTAAATTGCTTTTTTTTCGGGGCTTTCGTTTTTGATATACTGTATGAAATTAGTGTTTTCGGTTACTTTCCAAAATGCTTGAGCGTTTTGTTTTTTTGTGTGTCAAAATATGTATAGTAACTTGACAGTACGTGCGCACTTAAGTTGTACCTTTCCTTTGCTGTCTTCCACAAGGAAATCCCTATGGTCACGGACACATTCTTCTGGGGTTTTTGTGTGTAGGCATTTTTGTACATTTTGCCACAATTCTGTTTTAAAACCTCCATATCTTAACTGTAATACAGCTTTAAATCCCGCTAACAAGCCTCCATTCCTGATTGTAATCTCGTTTTAAATCTCGCAAGCTGGGTCATTCCACGCCAACTCAACCAGAAAAGGGACATTTCGTTGCCCGTCCGTCTCAGATTTTCCAAGAAAAATTCACCTGGTTTTTCTAACATGCTGAGTTAAAAAACGATAGCCATTTTATTTTTTTAAAATGTCCCCTTCGACCTGTGATCTTGCAAAGGTCAACCTAAAGTGAGAAAGGGACCTTGACCAGAAAAATCACCCTGGGTGCAATTAGATGCTACCATCATGTGTAGCACCTCGTTCTACTTGTATTGAATAGGGCTTTTCAGAAAAAAAATACTAGGAGCACCCTACTCACTTCTGGCAAATTGCCAGATGAGGGGTAACTGACAAGTTTTATTCAAACTCCAGCTTAACCCTTTACCCTGTAGGGGATGTGGGTCCTAAAATGTAAGTATTGCTGTAAGACCCTTGGGTACCAGTATTCCAAATTCTGTCCCACCACTGGTCATTAAACCCCCTTGAAATTTGAATGTTTGCTATTTGTACCAAGTTTAGGCTGTAATAACTTGTGTGGGGGGGGACTACAGTATGTTACTGTTTTAAGAGAGGTTTGATGTGGTTGGGGAGTCGTTTGTAAAGATTGTAAAGATCAGATTGTTTGCAAAGTGTTTACACCAAGGCAACCCCAGCTCAACGGAGGAAGCTGTTAGTCAACGAGGTGCAGAAGCAGGAAGAGAGGATGAGGTGTGTAAAGGCCATTTCCCAGGCCAAGCAGGGAGAATGGATGAGATGGGAGAGTGTGGAACAACGCAGGATCGGCTGGCAATACCTATGGACAATGCAACATAGCAGGATCAGTTTCCTCATCAGGTCAATATATGATGTTCTCCCATCACCACAGAACCTAAACCTCTGGGTAGGAGTGGATCTCTCATGTCCTTTGTGTTCATCACCTGCAACATTAAGGCACATTTTGACAGGATGTAAGGGGGGTCTTAGCCAAGGACAGTTTACTTGGCGCCATGACCAGGTGCTGCGATGTGTGGCCTTGGCTTTGGAAGACAAGCATAACATGACCAATAAGTTGGCACCAGTTCCATCAAAACATTACACACAAAACATTCCTCCGCCCAGGAGAGCAACCGCCAAGAAAAGGTGTTAAAACCAAGCCTCACCCAGGACAACTGGAAGCTGCTAGAGATTGGAAAATGTTGGCAGATGTTGGTCAGCGGCTTATTTTTCCACCTGAGATTGCCACCACTTACCTTCGAGCAAATATTGTCTTGTGGTCTGGATCAGCACGCCTTGTTCACCTGGTAGAGTTAACAGTGCCATGGGAGGATGCTGTAGATGAGGCGTATGAGAGAAAGAAACTTTGGTATGCTCAACTAGCTGCTGAAGCGTTACAGCGAGGATGGAGAGTCCGGGTTTACCCAGTGGAGGTGGGTTGTTAAGGATTTGTGGCACACTCTACAACCCGGTTTCTCAGAGACGTCGGATTCAGTGGCCAAGAGTTGCGTCGCACAGTGAAGAACTTATCTGAAGCAGCACAGAGGAGCAGCAACTGACTCTGGTTGAGACGGAAAGATTCTGGTTGGGGATCTCAAGCACAATAGAAATAAAGAAACGCTGATGTACGGGTAAGTAAGTTGGGTTGAATTGAGTGGGGGACGGAGGGGGGTGATGCCGGGACGCCAGAATCACCGTCGAACCCTCTTGATGTGTTGTGGGCTAGTCGACGAAACACAGAGGATGGAAGGTGCCCACTTGAAGACCCCAGAGATGTACCCTACTTAGCTCAATCCAGACGGTTGTCATGCTGATGCGCTGTGGTGACCGCACTGTGGTTGATCCCTGGAGCCAGCATCGCAGCCGTTGTGTGTGCTGATGCGCTGGAGAGACAAAATAAGCTGATCCCCGGAGCCAGCATTACACTTCAGCCGTCAACACCAGGCAGAAGGATATCTACATCATCAGATGGAAGGAAACGCAAATGGATGGAGACGCAGATGGATCACATTAGTTTACTGTAAAGCTACGTCTTAGTTGGTGCTTATCTTGGCGAGAGCCGAGTTCAAATCAGCATTAAGTTTTAACATCTACTCTCATGTAATGGAAATCTTTTATATTTGTTGATGTTAAAACATTGTAGGCATCATGTAAACTCTTTTCATGTTACTGAAGCAGAGCCGTGTACAGGGTTATACTGGGTTACTTTTAAAACAGTTGACATAACACACAAGGTTGTAAGTACAATTTGTTTGAACATACTGCACTGTGATCAATGTAGGTCATTGACATACTATTGCCAAACTATTAAATGAACAAGGTTATTCAAAATACACTGAAAGGCCTTACAATTGAGAAGTAATTTCTTAAATACATGAGTAAAATAAATAAATATAATATCTATTAGATTTGCAGGCTGTTGAATTGTCCAGTACTAAATACTCCATGAATATCCACACTTTGAATCTTTGGCAAAGAGAATAATGGGCCCTATTCATGAAACTTCCAATAAATGTTTTGTGATGGACTGTTTTTTAAAACCTATTTTGCTTAATTAAATCAATTTTGCTGTTTTAGTAAAGGTTGGAAGTTTAGTCTGTTTTAAAAGAACACTGTTTTGCAATCTTATAGTGGATTTATGGGTAGAAAGAAGTTAAATGGGTAAAATTGTAATTTCAAGTTAGGATTAGGTTAATGATTAGACAATCCTGGAATTATAGAAGTTCTTGGAATATCACATGCTACACAATAAAATGCAGTGAACGTTTACAATGTTGTCACTAATACATGTAAGGGTCAATATTAATGATCTAAACACCTCTGCTCTAGGTCTATCACAGACCTAATTCCACTGTACAGTATTTTGTTATGTAAAGGGTGTGGTCTAACACTTACCGGGACACTGATTTAACTTTGCTCTGCTTGACCCAGAATTCTTTGTTCATTAGTCAATGGTGAATGAGGTCATGCCTTCACCCTCAAAACATGCATCAGTAATCTTTACCATTTCACAATAAACAGAAATGCATGATCCTTTTAACACTTTACTGGTGATTGTGTTTTCATTATTTTATAGACTAAATTTCTGTATAATGACACAGATGTCCTACTGCAAATGCATACACTAAATATCCTGTAAGTACCCGTTTTAGCCATTTTGGTTTGGCTTCCATGATATTCTTATTATTTCCTATGTGAAATGAGTTTATTGAGGCCAAGTCTCAAGGCATTAGAAGGCCAATAAGTATATTATAGTGCTGGATGAACACAGGATTTTCATATTCGGAGATTCGTTCATAATTAAATATTCGTTTGGATATTCATTCGTTTTCAAAACGTAATAAAAGTCATTATATTGCACAGAACGCAGGCAGAGGCAGCAGGGGCAGGGGGATGTGGCCTGTGTGTGTGCCTTTCATTTACATCAAGACGTTACACTATGTAACACGTTCAAGTAAACAAATATCCCAGGAGTAAAGAATACGTTGTGTAGGCCTTACTTTACCCCAGTTCTCTAACTACAAAACAAAGGATGCCAAATAGCAGTTCAAGTTAAACGTTGTTTTGTTTATTCTCGAAATAAATAGTACATAAAGTTGACACTGCATTTTATTTATTTTTTACTTTTTTCATTCCTTGCCAGTGCCATTTCTCCACAATATAAACAGTGGCCATAGACACGTTTTCATAAAGTAATAACATGAGGTTTTCTTGTGCCTTTTTCTAGCTGAACAAGCAAATGAAAACTGAAATTGAACTTTAAACACTTCAAATAAAACAAACATAGAAATGGCGTTGTAAAATGATGGGGGAAAAAAACTCAGTTTTGGTTCTCATTTATTACATTCCACATAACAAAGTCACAAAAAATATATATATAATACTGTATATATATATTATATATATTTTAAATCTCACATATCACACAGAGCTCTTTTTCATTTTTTTATTTGTCGGGAAACTTTTGGTGAGATAGTAAATAAGTGCAAGGTACCTTTGTCATTTATAGCAAATACGAACATCTGATTTTTGTGTCCGAATACTGTACATGTCAAAAAATATTTGTTCGATTATTCGGATATTTGTCCCAGCACTGGTATATTATAACAGCAGCTGATGTGTCAATGTTATCCAAGTGTTGGGCTTGTATAACTGTTGGACAGTTATTTTTTTTTTTTTTAAATTGTTACTCATTCCAAAAAAGTTGTTACCGTATTCCAATTTGTGTACGGGTAATTTCAACCACAAAACATATTTTTGCATTTCATTTTTTATTTGAAAGATGCTTAAGTGACAAGTAGAGAGATCCACTACAAGCTGACAAGATAGTGTAGCTTTATACAAGCAAAGGAGACAGTTGTCTCTGAGTTCATTCAATGCAGTCTCTAGTTGCAGCTGTCATGGATACAATAAACAGTAAACGGAAGCCTTACCAACGTATATATATATATTACAAAAATGCATTCTAATTCTCTCTTTCGTAAGTCACACTGATACCAGTGTCTCTGCTGAGTATGAAAACACTATTGCTGTCTTTACTGTACGCAACAGTGTTTATATAATACACAGAATCAAAAAATGTGAAGGTAAAATAACGAAAGATGGGAAGTATTTAATGCTGTAATTCCAGCTCAGGAATCTGATGGGGATTCATAGAATAACTCCTATCCATTTCCAAATGTGTTTCTTCAATCCCCACTATATAATGACAATTCAGATAGAGTACTGGGATTGTTACTCCACATTTCAGAATTCAGCTTCATAGTGTACATTTGTTCATTGTTATGCAGAATCATCCTTCCTCATGTCACTGTGCAACATTTTAACCTGCCTTATATTCGCTTGAATGGGTTCAAAGAAAAATCCATTATCTTAAAAATAATGCAGCTACGAAACTGTAATTCTGGAGCGTTTGATGGGCCAATTGTCAAGTCATGATCATTTTGACACATTCTGAGATGGGGTCTCAGAGAAATGTGTCTAGATATGCTGATTTGGCATGAAATAAATAACCCGGTATACAACACATTAATTTAATAACCTTATCCCTCGTCATTACTGTAAATCCAAATTCAGAGCTATCACTAGCATGAAAAAGTAAATAACCCTGCAAGGATATGCAACTCCAGCGGGGTTTAATAATAAATCCCTCTCAGCAACAATGTATAGCTTCCATGTTCCTCCTATATCCATGTTTATTTCTGCAGAAAATTTCAGATAGCTATTACAGGAAGGAAAAGAAGGATTTTTACTGGCACTAAGGCAGCTGATTTCGCTGCTGCCAGAAGCTGCACAAAACAAAATCTTTATATAACTAGCCCCCTTCCCTTTCTCTAAACTTACAATAAAATAGAAATATTACTCTTTCTTCAGCCTTTCGACAGTCTTTTTTGAGTTTCTTACAGAAAGTACTGTACTGGTATTAAAGAACGCCCAAAAAGGCTGCTGCCAGGAGATTTTCTACTGGTTCTACTCCTTTTAAAATAGTGAAATTATTAGCTCTATAAATTTTAGATAACATAAATCCCTAACACTAGTGTTTAACAGGTTACCAATAGTTATTAAGTCAGATTTATACATACACGACTTTAGTGAGACTGGGGCGAGGTGCAGCGAGCAAGGTGAAAGGAGACTTAACGACCTCAGCATTGCGTTTGGTGCAATGAATGACGTGTATTTGCACAACTGAGGTGAGTGAGCTGACAAAAACAGCAAGGCAAACAAAGTGTTCAGACTTCAGCGTTATGGGGGAGAAGTCTGTTGTGCCTGCTGCAATGCCCAAATTTGCTTGCCACTTAAACCCTTCTATAATTAAAAGATCATTCGAAGTAGCAAACAGGCTTAATGCAATGTTCATCTTTCTGTAACAAAACAATTTATATGACAAGTTTAAAACCTTGTTTTAATTTACACTGTTATGGGAATTAGCCTGTTGAGATGCCAATATGTCAAGAAATTTTATGCAATTACACTGCTATAGTAAGCTAACATACCAAGACTACAAAACATACATAGACATTGTTCTTGTTCTGCCTGTAAGCTAGCATTGGTTTAGCACCTCTTTGTGAATCTACTTTACTGTCTTAGTCAATCAGGTTGAAATTTTTTAGCCCGTTGAGATATATGGGGGCTGAGAAATGGCCACCAATCGAAATATATTGCATTTGTGTATAGCAAGAACAAAAGTGTTTGGAGTGAAAGACAAAGAGCTAGGATGTCGTGGGTTCAAATCAAAATGAAAAGCAAACAGAAACCACAGTTATATAAGTGATATTCTACCAATATGTTTGCACATATTGAGTTTAATATGAGTACACATATTGAGTTTAATATGAGTACAGCTGTGACCAAAAACTTTTGACCATAGCTGTACAGTAGTATGATAGATACTGTATAATTATAGTCAAGTACCTCTTTGAACGTGACCAATAATTGAAAAATAGGGTAAGTCACCTAAAGTCTCTTTGATTCACAGTCTCTTTTGATTCAGCCTAATCTGGACAATCATATATATATATATATATATATATAGAGAGAGAGAGAGAGAGAGAGAGAGAGAGAGAGAGAGAGAGAGAGAGAGAGAGAGAGAGAGAGAATACCTCAGAGACAGAGAGTGGCATCCCTTCACACCAGACACACATGATCAAAGCATCACATTTTTAATGTACTGTCATCTGACCCTGAGGACACTTCTCATTTAAAAACACTATCTGTTCCTCCAGAAAACATCTACATGTCAATATTTAATTTTCCAATACTTTCATCTTTTATACTAGCCAACAACAGGCCTTTCCTTTCCCAGTCAGTATTACATGTAAAACTCGGGCAGGTATTTTGAAGATAATTCAAAATCTGGCACCAAGAGTTGATAATAACTAAAATAATAAAATAAATTGTGACAAAACAAAGTAATTTTAAAATATAATAATGTCAGGTACTCACAGTAAAGGCATAATTTGTTACACATTTCAAATGAGCGATTTTTTTAAAGAATGTCTAAGGGTAATGGCAGTTATATATTTTCTTGTGATTGTTACATATGTACGCCGGCTCATTGAGGCCATAGGAAAAAAAAAATATATATATATATTTCTTTGTTATGTCGAGTTCACAAGATAATTTATCTCATGATCACAAGATAATGGAAGGTTTTCTCAAGATCAGAAGATAACAAAGGTTTATTTATTTTTTTCGATGGCCTCAACGAGCCACCATACATATGAGTTTCTTCTGGCCTGTAGTAATATATTAAACACTTAATATTAAAACTTATTATACAATGGCATAACATCATGGATCTAGTTCAAATCTGCTAACAATGTTATCAACTCGCTTTAAACAGAAATAACACTTTAGTATATATATAGGGCAGCTGGCTCTTTGAGCTAAAATATATATATATATATATATATATATATATATATATATATATATATATATATATATATATATATATATATATTAGACGATTTTACTCAGAGTTCTATGCAAGCCAGCTAAAGAAATAGAAGAATAGGATTGGCTAATAGACGTGGACAACCGCGCATCTGCTTCCTCAGAACATACAGCAGTGAATAAGTGGAGAATTTGTATCAGACAGCTGCCTCTGCATTAAAGCAATATACTTGTTGTTATATTACATATAAATAAATAGAAAGCTTATTTATTTCAACATTTTCGAGTAGGCAGTGCCTCCTCTGATGAGCCACCACTGGCTTGTGGTATTATTATTATTATTATTATTATTATTATTATTATTATTATTATTATTATTATTATTATTATTATTTTGTGATCAATGCAGTACTGGCTGTCTTGTCAAAACCACTGGCAGTGCTACAATACTGGTACAGTTTGGTGGATGATCTTTGGTTCAGGTTCATTTCTCAAGTCTGTGATCATCTCGAAGAGTTTCATTTGTTTTATAAAGATTTTCTAGGTCATTCGCATAATAGGAATATAGTCACATACTTAATGGTTCTGAATTTATACATGGAATCCTACTTGGAAAGTTGGTTAATTTGAGTTCTGGTTTAAGTTTAAAGCAGCCCCCAATTATTACGTAGAGCTGTGAGCTACCTGATAGCAACCAGGTGGGACCTGCTCAATCCATGTGTTTGCAGATAACAAGGAACATTTTACATGGCACAAAACTATTTACACAGTTCAGTTTTGATAATAATTTGTAATTCATGTTGTCAAAATCCATTTGAATGAAGCTATTTATATCTGATAAAGTGTCCCAAATTACAAAAGACCTCAACTACATGGTCGTGACCACTATTAAGGCAATATTTGTTCTTGTATTATTATTTGTACCTGTTTAATACACTAGTAGGTGTGTTCTGTATGATGTTATATAATTTCTGCTTAGATAATAATTTGCCATGCCTACTAACTATTCCAGCAAAAATTGCTTCTGAAGACACTTCTCAAGGCTGATTGTGGGGAGCAGATGTGGGGAAGCATATTAATGTTGTGCTGCGGTGAAGCATTGTGCACTGAAACCTATACACGTTATATACGGTTATAGACTTTGTTATAGATTTAAGAAGTTTTTCCTTTCCATTTATTTAATCATATTTTACAACAGCTTATTTGTACTTACCTTTCTGGTCACAAATATATATATATATATATATATATATATATATATATATATATATATATATATATATATATATATATATATAATTTAACTGGTTATTGTCTACCGACAACACATTGTTGAGCTAACAGGAAATACATCTTTAGTACTATGCTTTAAGAAGGTAGCCATATGTTTTTTCTGTTAAATGGAGATACAGACGAGGTAACATTCTGTTTAAATTATTTCGTCTCATGTAAAAGATAAGGGCATCACAAAGAACCTGAGAGATTATTGGAACTTCTTGTACGCAGGTTACTTTCTTCTGCTGAAGTTACTATTCAATTTAACAAGTTATACAGCAGGCACCTATCCAATCATCACCACATTTAACCGGATACAAAAGTAGCAGGTGCGCGTTTCATCAATTTGAGAGGAACCCTTTAAAGAGTTAACCAGCAGCAGTCATTCAATCTGCCAAGCCAATTTACTAGTTGGGTAAACTTGACAAACGGGTTTTTGTTCCCTTACGTGCTCCATCCTGCCTGTGAGCTGAAGAGTTGGGTGTTAAACTTCTGTATTTCATTTTGATTACTCTGTACGAAAAAAAAAAAATCACTAGCAGTAAACTGTACAAAGAAGAACCTCAGTTTGTTTGGAGTTCCGTGTGACGGGCCTACCTGTTTAAGCAAATTCTGAACTTTGGAGAGGAAGTTATATAACTTTGCGGCAGTGAGAAGAGAGGAGACGGAAAAGGGTAGAGAGAGAGAGTGAGTGGCGCCCGGGACAGAGGCAGTTCTTACGAGATGGTGCTGGTGACTGAAGAGCAGGAAAACTATGAAGGCCAGCTCTGTACTCCCGTGGATGAAATAAAACCCCTGAGGTCGTCTAGCAAAAAAGAACCAAGAGGGGTTACATTTCAGTAAGTATAAATACTTTTATCATTGTTAAAGAAAAGACGAAGAGAAAAGGAAATCGGGCAGTGTGCCACGGGCCTAATCCCGTTACCGGTATTATTATTATTATTATTATTATTATTAGTATGGCAGACGCCTTTATCCAGTTACAAAGAAAGTGGCATAAATGTGTTTCACTGGATCATATGGAAGAGCGTACCTGTGTTTGTTTTTGTTTAGATTAGTTGGACAGCTTTGTTGTGATGTCGGTATTGAAACCTTTTGGAATGTAGTAGACAAAGGTCAGAAGGAAAACGAGCACATAGTACATACAGCATGCGTGTTAAGTGCATTATTAGTATCACAAAATATACTTGTGTAGGTCTGCAGAGAAAAGAGTCAAGTACAGTCCCTTTAAGTACAGTCCCTATAGAGATCCGAATCTACACGGTTCATTCACAAACAACGATACTGTTTTAATGGCTTTTGAACGTAGTTCTATTTTTAAGTACAGTGAAAAGTCCAGGTATGGATCTGATTTTACAAGTTACACAACAGCGTACAGACGTTTGAAACTTTGTGAAATTCGAAACTTACTGTGTATACTACAGTTAATGGACTGCAATCCGAATGTCAAAACGTTACACATCCTGAACTGCTTGTGAAATTGGCTTCATACTGGGGACTGTGCTTTCTTTCGGTCAAGTTTTAATCAGGTAGTAGGGGCCTATAGCTATTTTGCATGCATTTGTGAAAAGAACACTGGGTACCAGCAATTAGTACAAATCTAGACAGCTGTTTCTTTAACTGTATTAATTGAAATATTGAATTGGCCTACTCCACACTTTTTTATTTTGCAATTATTCGTAACCAGATGTAACTATCACTGACACTTATCTGCTCCGATATTGAATCGTATTTTGTCAAACTTGTACTTGCTAGAACTAAAGTCACTGTATTTTATCTTGCTCATAATTGTATTAATACTTGTACTGTGATTCTTGAAATGTATCTTTTTGTTTACGACTGTAAGTCGCCCTGGGTAAGGGCGTCTGCTAAGAAATAAATAACACCATCGCTTGCTTGCTGTAGAGCTCCGTCTGAATAATCCGTTCTTTAATTGGTTAATAGTGGAAATTGCAATGAGTGCAAAGCATCCTCGGATTGCTCATTCATGTTGCACTTAGTATATTTGCACCCATGAGAATGAAATTCATTCCTGTTGGTATTTTTATAAAGCTTAAGTCTTGATTTGAACTGTGACGGTTTATATGCAGTTTTAAAAACTCAATTCTCATGATATGACCTAGTGAACACACACACGTACCTTGGGAAGTGTGCTGCAAAAACATGTCTGGGTAAAAAAAGCTGCTCAAATTGCCTAACAAGGAGTATTTGCTTGGCAACAAGTAAAGATGAATAATATGTTCACATAACCTTGCAACTTTCAACTAAAAGGCTACTATTCCTTTAAAAATTCTCTGTACACGCAATGGTTCATAATACCCATGCTTTATTTGATATGCCATTCTAGGTCAGTGATGAATACTAAATGTTTCATGCTTTCGGTCAATTATGTATACTATATTGCCTAAATATTTATGTTCTTGCGAACTGATAATACCCATTGCTGCTGGGAGATAGGATACTAGTTTGTTGAAAAAATATAGGACTGGTCTGCAAGGCTGTCATTTCTCTGGAGCTTGTGTTGATGTGAGTGACTGTGGTAATGTTGCATTCTGGCTTGGAATTCTTCAGTAACTAATGCTTCACACAGTATTCATAGTTTCTTTAAACTTTTTTTTTTAATCATTCCTTGCACTCCTACCTTTTATTTTCTTTCTTCAGCCAGGTTTAAAATTAAGGGCTTTCATAAAAATAAAATAAATCTTGGCTAATGGCCAATGAGAAGAGCAAGCCAGAATGCCTGGTTTTCAGTGATGCAACTTGCAGAAAGGTTGCATATCCTGTCAGATGACTGCCTCAAGTGAAAACCTTTCTGTTGAACTCAGCAGAGGGTTGCAGCTTATTCCCAGGACTATGATTAAGCAGATGCTGACTGTAAGCATTACTGCTCAAGAGTACTGTACAGCGCCTCTGAAAATCCTGCATTTTTCATGTTCTGCAGAATTAAAGGCTGAATAGACGAACCTATGGTACTCGTATTTTCAATATGCCTTTACTCCAGTATAGAAGTTACAATCCTAGGAGTGACTCTGAAAGGTTAGGGGATTAATCTTGTGTAAATTACACTGTTAAATTGCATCAGTGTCTTAAGATAACCGTGGCCTTCTCTATTTGCAGCTCTGAAACCGAGAATGGGGGAGAAGAGAAACAGAAGAAGGCTGGGAAGCTGTTTAATGAGCAGCTGCAGCCATTGAATATTGATGCGGAGCTCTTTCAGACCCGAAAGAAATCACCGCTTGTAAGGTGAGGCACTGTGATCTGTGTACTATAATAGTTTGAGGTAAGGTGAGGCAAGGCAGGGATGGAAATACCTTTTGCAAGTTCCAGGCTAATGCAAATAACTGTCGGATCATGTTTCGTTTTAGAAGAAAAATTGGTACTATCTAATTTCACTCTTTGGAATTGTATCGGAAGATGATACCATCACAGTCTTGAAGGTTTCTTAATGCAGATAAGTTGGTAAGCTTAAGTATGGTTGGCAGTCAGTGGGTATCAACTAGCATGGTTCATTTTAGGGGGTATCCTGGTGTGTGTTTTATTATTATTTAAGCAATAGTTGCTGAAGGCTATCTGGTTGTGGACCACAACAGGAGCTATGCACCCCAACCAGAAGGCAAGGTGTTATTGAAATCAATGTTTTTTTGTGCTGGACACCATGTTATGTCCTCATAAGTCACTTTGTTATGTTTAAATATCCTGTATCTGATGTTTTATATAGTGAAGTCCTCAGCAATGTTATTTTCAAACAGTCAGCATTATTTTTAAATCGGTACAAACACAAGGAAAGTGGAAATCCTGGTAAGCATAATTTGCAATGTTATGTTCCTTTTTCATATTTGTTTTCTTGCCATATAAAATCCATTCAAATTCATCATGACCATGTGTGTTTACTACATTATAGTACATGTATCTAGGTTTACCCCCTTTCAACTTTTTTTGCAAAATACTGCAGTAAATTTCACCTTTTGTAGTACGACTGGGGTTCTTCATTTGAACATTATGAAACCTGTTAATTTTATAGGTCAGTATTTTCTGTGCCCCTGAAAAAATAAGCATCAAAAAGCAAACCTATTTATAATTTGATGTAAAAAAAAGTCCCAGTAATCAAGTGCCTCCTCACTGTTAACTTGTATTCAACTCAAATACCCCTCATTTAATATTATCAGTTCACCTGTCATACATCCAACTTTGTGAAACATTGTAGCAGAGGCGTTTTCTGTTCAGAAAATTAGTTTTCGGAGCATGATCTGTGATGACCTTTTTTTCACTCCCTACCCAGGTCCAAGACCTTTGATACAAACGTTTCTCAAATTTCTTCCGAGTGTGAAACCAAGCTCGAGAGAAAAAAATCTTCGACTAGTCAGGTAAGTAATTTTAAATCTGCCCCTTCCCCACACTTTGCACTGAATTGTGTTGCAAATAATTCTGTGAACCTTCCAAACTGTCACTAAACAAGTATGTGAGTGATCTAAAGCAACGCGACCCAAATATGGGTCCCTGCAAGGTTTCTGATGGGTCGCCAAACAATCTTAAAAAATGACGTTCAGTGCACACTGTTAAGATTTTATTTTCACTATACAACTTCTTATGCTTATATTCAAAATACAATTTGCATACAAATCATTAGCAGTAATTATGTAAACAGTGTATTTTATCACCAGTTTTCTACTTTAAATATGAACCAAAAAAATTAAGTATAGGGTGACATTTTATGTGCGGTTACTTGGGATTTTGAAAATAGTTGTTAAAATGGATGCAAAACAAAAAAATGTCTATCCTACTTGTAGCTCAAAAAAAAAACAACTTGCAATTACCATCTTAAATCAACTTCAGTTTTTCTTACTTTGTTGACGAGGATGATCTGTGTCCTCATGTGCCATTTGTTGCAAAGTACTGGCTCACGAAAGCCTTAAGCCTTCGGCATCTTGAGACACAGCATCCAGATTGCGTTGGGGAAACGCGTTTTTCAGAAGAAAGCTGATCAATTAGCTAAACAGCAAGACGTTCTTTAAAAAAAATCAGTCACTGCCTCAGAGAAGGAGATAAATGTAAAAAAAATAAAATAAAAAAACTGCACAACTGACTGTCGGTATGTTTGCAATGCTTGATGTTGAATTGAAAATTAAAACTGGTATTCAGTATGTAGGCAACACAATTTTAAATTGATATTGTAACGTGGAGATAAAGGAAGCAATCCAGGCAAGTACTCTGGTCTCAAATGCACGGTTTATTTTACAAGAATGAGCAATAAAATAAATGCAACAGTGGCGGCTGGTCAGCCGAGGCAAGTGGGGCATGGCCGCACCAATAATTCCCAAAGGCTAAAGAAAACATTTTGCATATTCGTATTTAATTGAGAAATATAAACATATTTAAGCATATTAAATACATTTAAGTCCACAGAAGCGCTAGTGACATTATTTAAAAGTTTCAACTCGCTTTCTGCAGTACTGAAACCGCAGCGCAGGAATCTGGAACAATGTAGTACTGCCGCGTTGCGCACAAACATTGAGTGCCTCACAAAGCTGCTTGTCACCATGGCAACTCACACTGCTGGGGAGTCACTGAAGGTGTTGCTATGGTAACCACAATACGCTTGATGAGGCACCTACTAGATTTGGAGCAGTTCGAATTTGTGCGATTTTAGTGTGTTCAATAATGGCTTTAGTTGAATCTGATATTACATGAGACCTGTGGAAAATTGGTTTTACAGTAAGATCCAAAAAGAGACATTCAGTTGTTAGGGATGGCAGAATAACACTAGCACTGGAGATTATGAAGAAAGACGATAAACTAACGCGGCAAGGAGGCCATATTTGGAAGGCAGCGCTGTGAACAAACTATTGTTGGCCATGTTTGCTTCTTTCAACTAAATAAGACAAGGTTACATCTCTTTTTTAATGGACTAAAACTGTCAATTTCATGCCACGACATGACAAGGTGCCTCGTTCGTTTTGAATTAATGATTTTTTGATATTGTATGTGTCTTTTATAGCTATTGTTCCACGCTGGTGTCATACAATGACTTGTAGAACTAAATACTACGTGGTTTAAAGGTTCTGTGATTTGCCAGTTGATTATAAAAAATGGTATCCGCAATTCTGTAAATTGTGTGTTTACAGTGCTAATGTTTTTAATTGATGGGAGTATATTTTACATAGCGACTGCAGTCTATTATTTGAAGCATTACAATGCTCTCAGTGGAGGCATGTATGCAATCAGCTGAACAAAGTAAATGTACTTTTAGTACGTTAGCCATTGAGCAGTGGTGGCAATAACTATTTTGTGATTTGTGCCCCACTTGTCAAAGTCACAAGCCGCCACTGATTAATGCAGTAAACAATAACGAACACAGGATAAATAAAACGGTTTAATAAACAGTCAGGTAACACACACAAAGCTAACAGTCTCTGCGTGTCTGACTCGGTAATTTAAAAAAAAAAAAAAAAAGCAGGTTCTCTCCCACAGCCCCAAAACTCACACTTCACCCAGCCCTTCCCTCTTCCATTTCGCTCCGTCGTGCGCACTCCCCCAATCACAGGCACGCATTCCTGTCCCACCACCCCATAGTCCATTAATCCCCATGGGGGCTCTCCTGCAAATTCATGTTTGCGATCGGCTGCAGTCCTGTTGTCCACGCCAAGGGGACCCTTAACTTCAAATCCTGAGCTGGCTGTCGTGTGAGAGAATGTTTCTAGAAGTGGCACCCTCCCCCACCCTCCTACCCCAGGTTCGTCTGCCTCGTCGTTACAATATATTAGTTTTAATACCTTTTTTATTTTTATTTTTTTTATATAATAAGTAATTTGATAAAAGCAAACATTTTACCAAGCTGTAAAACTATCAGCCTGAATGCTTATATAGTGTAGTATAGTTTCAAATAAATTAAACGTCACTTTTTGATTGGTAAAGAAGTAGTTCAGTTAAAATACCAAATGGTGAATAATTTTGTGTCGTGGGTTCATTATTCCTGTGTTCATTTGGGTCGCCAATCAAAAAGTTTGGGAAACACTGATCTAAAGCAACCCCTGGCACGGCTTAGTACAAAATTAAATCCATCAGTAAACATTAACGTGACCTACCTCCATATATAGCAGTAACATGCTGTGAGGTCAGTGGTTGAGTAGGCACTGGCCAGTCTCGCACCCCAATTTACATAGATTCGATTGGCAGGCTTATAGAGAGCAGAATTATAATTCTGCACGGTTGGGAACGAGACTGTTATTGACTCAGCTCAACAAAAATCCTGATGTAATTACACGATTCAACCGACAGATGGCACTGAATTTCAATACCTACTTTATTATTATCTGACCTGAATGTCAAATTGATGGTTATTATTGTCCACAAAAGAATGTACTGTAAAGCATATACACGGATTTAATTTGTACTATTAGCGTTTTTATATAAATGTCCAAATCTACAGTTAACATGTTTGTTACCGTTTTTTTTAAACATTTGCTCACCAATACCCGACAATTTAAAATGAAAATAAATACTTGCACTTGCATATCTACTTGTATATGAAGTCCATCCTTCTCTCCTTCTGGACAAAGATGTCCGTGACATCATTGTAGAATTGCTGTCTTGGCCTGAATTTTTTTAAAAGTCTCTCCTTTTTAATGGATGCAAGCACCAGGGATGAGAGCCGCCCTTGATCAGTCCGATTTCAGAGTGTGGGTTTTGATCCGTTTAAGTTGACATATAACATTTTTCATTTTCGGATCAGTTAATGTTAGACTTGCTAGCATAACTTGGTTTGCTGAAGAGTGGTAACTCAAGGACACGCCCCCAAAGGCAGAGAAGGTCTATGCCTTTCCAACGGTTGTTCCCACAGCATTTTTTCCGCAAGAACACATGCGTCAATATTAACGTGCAATGGAATTAGTGTAGTCAGGTGACACAGTTAAAGCAGTGACGCGCTGTGCTTTTTTCTCACTCATTGCTGAGACTAAGGTTGGAACACGCTTGCGCGACTGAGAGCGGCTTATGTTCAAGTTCAATGGTAGGGAAAGGCAGAGTGCATCGCTGCCTCTCGTCTTTTCATCGAATTTTGTATTTCCAAAAAAAAATCCACTATGCAGAAATGCGTTGTGACAACGAAAGGTAATGAACAGTCATAAAAGTTAATTTTTTTTTTGCTGGATTCTCATTAGGTAGGCAGTGCCTACCTTGCCTACCCTGACTGCACGTCATTGATATAGTCAGAATTAAGTTTGTTTGTGTCAGTAACAGGTTTTGTCACAATAGGAAAAGCAGTTTTCTTAAATACACCCAGAAACACTAACATCTTGTCAAGTTTCATGACAACTGAACTAACGGTTCTCCCTGGTAAAGTATTTTTCATTTTTATTTATTTTTTTCAGTTTACCAAGACAAATGCACAGTTTCATAAGCTTTTCAAGGAAGTATGTAAGGACGAGCCTCTAAAACAAAGTAAGAAACTTCAGAAATACACATTGTGTCTTTTATACAGAGTTTTATAAAGTCAGTTTTGCAAAAGTGAAATGTATATTACTGTATAATATTTAAAGACATGGTATGCCTAAATGATGGAAAACCGTATTCTAGGGCTGCATGGGTAAAAGGACCTATAACTTCACAAACACCACTGTAGTTTTTTCTTGGCAGTCATGTGCACAAAACTAACATAATCAAACTCTGTTGCCTGTAAATTATTTTTTCTAGTGTTTGCTCAGTACACACACCTGTATTGACGTTTGATGCCGGTGTGCATTACCTAATCAACAGTAGATTTAGTATTTGTATTGTTCTATACAGAGGAAGTATTCCACTGCAAACCATTATTTTTTTGTGTCTAGGTTATACATGTGCCTTACAAAAAGACATCCTCTATCAAGGAAAGCTGTTTGTTTCAGAAAACTGGATCTGTTTCCATTCCAAAGTGTTTGGTAAAGACACAAGGGTAAGAAGGTTTTTTGTGTGGTTGTTTTTTTTTTTTCTTGTTACAAACAAGGAGTCTTTTATACTGTATATATTTAGATGGACATTACTATTGATGAGAACTACTATGAAACATGAGCTGGATGCTGCTTACTGTATCCAAGTGATCACTTATTTTAAGTAGCAGTGAATACAGGCTTTACTGTACACCAGTTAACTGTTTAGACCTCTAACAAGGTCTTGGAATGGAGCAATTTGGCCAAATAGTACCTTCTAGTGCAGTCTGGGAAATCTTCCCACTTGGCAGACCGCAAAACAAATACATGAATCATCTTTGAGCAAAGTAAATCGCGAAAGGCAATATGCATTTAAGATGTAAATGAATAGATTCCTACTGGGTGTATTTGTTTATTTTATTGGACTAATGTGTTCACATTCAGATAATCCTATTTACAAGTCTTGCTCTTAAAGTGACTTGCACATAATTGTGCCTCATTAAACTATCTAAGTGATGACTGTATTTCAAGAACAGTATTGCTCTTCCTGACATTTTTTTTTTTTTCTCTTCCACTACTAGATTGTTATCCCAGTTTCATCCGTGACCCTTATTAAGAAAACAAAAACTGCCATTTTAGTACCAAATGCGCTTGTTATAGCAACCCCAAATGACCGGGTAAGTAAATGAGGCAAAATGTCTTGTTCTGCGCTGTACAGCTCCAGATCTCTCATTCCCGCTGTCCAGTTAAAGCTGCAGAACCCCTGATAACTCCATGAAGGAAGCAAAATCTGTCATTGTGACTTCTTAGTTGTTTTTCTTTTCTTACGGTTATTTTTTTTTTTTTTTCCAGCATGTGTTTGGGTCTTTGCTCTCCAGAGATGCAACGTATAAGGTCTTGAAATCCATATGCGTTCACCTGGAGGTGAGTAGTTTTGATATATGCTGTAATTTTACTAAGTTAAATGTAACTTAATGGTGTTAATGGTCAGCATACATTCAGTTCAATGGCTAGGATATGAAGCTGGTCTTGAGATGCTGTGATAACTTGAGTGATATTTTTAAAGAAAGCAGGTTAATGGGGGTGACAATTCAGACAGTAAATTACATCATTCAGCACCTCAGTATTAGTGTTTGTGTTACTTTCATACTTTGTGTCGTTTAACAATATGTGCCACTGGTTTCAGTGTTATGTAAATGTGTAGTGGATAACATTTTCGCATGTAACCCTTAATTTCTGAGTTCAACTTTCCCTTTTTATAGTTTCTTATCTTTAAAAGATAGATATATTTTATAGAATGGCCCTCTCATCAATGTCATGCAGGTATTAGTCCCTCAGTTCTGTCTGTATAGGATAATGTCTCTCTTTCAGAGAAGGTCACTGTCATTCACCTCTTCTACAATTTAAGCTGGATGGCACAACATGTGTTCTAACTGGAAAATAATTAATCTGTCCAGAAGGGAGGAAACATTTAATAGGTGTACACCTGCATGGTAGAATAGGATGTTCTACATTGTTCCTCCAAAGAATAAGGAGAGAAATTAAGAATCTAAATGAAAGGTTGATCTATGTATTGGCACTGTGTCAAAGTGATTCCCTTGGAAACAGTAACAGTTAATGGAATAAAATGTATTTTAGGACAAAAGCACCGGAAGCAGTCCAGTCATATCAGCTGAAAGCAGCTTCAGGGCAGAACGTCCAACATCCTTGCCTCTGGTGGGTATTTTGACCTGATACTTCTGTTCTGTTTCTCTCAGTAGAAATGTACTGTTTCGTTGCCACATTTTTACCCTCTGCTCAGATCAATGATTGCAGACCACACACTTTGAGATTATGGGGTCTAGTTAAATGTAAACAATGGTGCATCTTAATACCGAAATCTTTCTTAATACCCCAATTTTAACTGATTTAACTATTTGTATTGTGATTTAAGGGCAGCAATATTTATATCCTGATTTTTTTAGATAATTAAGACCCCAGTGTCGACACAACTGTATTCTACATAATGTTCCATTATGCCACATTTGTGTTGCTCGCAAATGGTACAATAAGTGCGTTTTTCATGTTTTTAATTTGGCTTGATTTTATACTTAATACTTTGCCATGACCAGTAAACATGTATTGATCAGGTGTATCTAGCACAAACATTGGGATTCATTTAATTTGGTCCATTAGGATTTTGCTACAGATTTCTCTGATCTGGATGGAGCAGTTAGGAAAAGAAGACAGGAGATGGAAGAAACTACCAGCTCTGGCTCACAGACCCCCGAGTATGAAAGTATTCCAGGTAAGCAAAACCTTAAATTATTATTTATTTCTTGGCAGACGCCCTTGTCTAGGGCGACTTACAATTGTTACAAGATATCACATTATTTTTACATACAATTACCCATTTATACAGTAAGCCTGAACTGTTTGGCATTGATGCGTGGTGCTTATTTAAACAAACAACTGTCTAGTAAAAATAGAACTAGCGGATGTGGTTGACTAAATATGTATTTAATTTAAGGAAAGCCTTATAACAAATTGCATTTCTCTTTTAAGAGGGAGAGAAAGGGCTAGGGTGATTTTAGAAGGCATAAGTTACATCTGTTGTAAACTGATGGCCACTAGGAAGGTAAAATTACTTTAATATTTGGGGAAACATTCTGGAGACTTATTTTAATTTGTAGTATGGTTCTTGTTGTTGAAATCCTAAATAAGATCAGAGCTCCTCCTTTTGTTACCATAAATGACACCTACTGGCATGGCACTTCCTCTTTTTTTTTTTTTTCTCTCTCAAGTCAATGCTTTGTTAAATAAGCCCTGGGTCTACAGTTATAGCTATTCTCTTGTATGCTGTTTTTGTAGTAGATGTAGCCTTTATTCACAATTTATGGAGTACCTTGTAACAAGTGCCCATGCAAAGTTAATCAATCCAAGCAAGCTGTTGCCAACCAGTCTGGGGGCAGAACTAAAATAGATCACCATGAACTACTAGATTAAACTGATTTATAGGGTTGGAATATAAAGAATGCTCCCTGCTTGGCTGAAACATTATACTCGGAACACTTCAGAGTTTCCATTTTTTTTTTTTTTCTCCAAGAATTTCCAGGAGTGCCTCCTACTTTCCTAAATGTAGTTAAGAATGGAGATCTACCTGTCCATGCTGATATTCACATGCAGCAGAATCCTGAAAGAAATATGAGTGTGCACAGGAAAGGTAAGCGGTTCATTAAAAACCTAGATGAGCACTGTACAATTACGTTTTTCAAAAAGGTCATGGTTCATCTACACTCTCTCCCTCTTTCTGGTACGTAGCAGGTTCTTCCAGACCGGTGGGTGTTGTGCATAAAGTGAAATCGTTGCGGCCAATATCTTTGAACTCTCTTCTCCTTGTCTACTTGGTCTTGTAAGTAACTAACATGTTTATCAATTTTAACACTGCAGACCTGTATATAGGTCGAGGAAGAGAACTCCCTTCCAGTAGTATGCAGTAAGGAAAGATAACTTCAGAAACTGGGGAACAGGAAACTTCTGTAATATACCAATATGGATATCATCCTATTCCTATTTCACAGTAAAAGTACTATTTGATTATCTGTTGTAGGGTTTCCTTTTTATTAAATACTCAAATTGTGTGTGTCTGGTACATTTGGAAGCAGGTTTGTTTTCCAGCAAATCAATTTAGCTAAATGTTTTAAAATACAGGGTCCAGTGCAGTAGGTAATTTAATTTGTCAAGTCCTTAAATTTTGTATTTAATTTAGCTTTGACTTGTATCTGTTACAAGCATTTGGTATGGGAGTTGAATTTAATAAACGGAACAGTTCAGTTACAAACAGTGCACTGTAGTAGATGTAAAGTGTGTAATAACTGGAATACTCTACTGGCCTAATTGCTGTGTTCTGATAGTTTACATCAGTTAATGTTTTGTTTTTCTCAGAGTGTGTGTCCTAGTTCTATCATCATGTTATATGGGCTTTAAAATAATGGCTTTGGAGCAACGATTGACTTCGCTGGGTTCTCTGACAGAGTATCGGGAAAATGAGTAAGTGCACGCCTCTTTGCACTGTATTGACAATCTTGTGAAAGTGGCTCTGTGCAGCCCTCCCATACATACATTTAATGTTGTGGTGAGTAAAGGATGAGAGTCCAGGTTCTTTCCACATCTTGCATAGTACAGTGCAAATCACAGCTTCCATATAATGCACCAAAATTAATACATTTTAAATACAACCGATCTTTGTTCACATTAGAAGACATGGGCAGGAATACTGTGGAGGGAATCAAAAGTAATAAAGTGACTAACATTGGGCAATTTACATATGTGAAAAATTTGAAGATGATCAGTTATGAACTTTGCCTGGTTTATAGTTGTGGTTATTAAAACGTCAAAACACCAGTGGTGTTAGCAACATTGATTTATTTTCTACACCCAGGTGTTAAAATTGCATGGCTAATGTGTTAACACCTAAACAGTTTTGCCATTTGAGCAATGTGTTAAACCTGAGGTTTTCAGTGATGTTTAATCAGAAGGCATGAAACTGCACAGCATGATGGTGGTTTAACTCAATGTCTTTACTATATATCCCTTTAACCACAGGTTCTGTTTGTGCCTTTAATTGAAAATCTGAAATGTCTCCAGTTTTGGGGGGTTATTCACTTTAACTTACTGAAGGCGATCATTAGAAAATAAATATTCTTAGGGCAGGGATATGTCTGCTGTAACCTACTGTATGTGTCAAAAGGGAAGACACTAGTGATCAAATGGAAATTCTGACTTTTTTTGGAGAACATTTTGAAGCCTGTTGATACGTTGCTGATGTAAATCATTTGGGAGATTTTAATATCAACATTTTGTGTGTGCAACCTGAAATAACATTCATTTTGTTCATGCAGGCTTTTTGTGCAGCGACGTTCAGAATCAAATGTTAATGCAGAAATGATTCATGGGGAGTTAACTTCAAACCTGGCCAAACTAGAACAGGTATGCAGGTTATTTTTGTTGTGTTGACAACTTCAAATATATACATTGTTTTAAATAGTCTGTTACTAGGTAACTGTGTATTAAAGATAACTTTCCTGTCTTGCCTATGAGCCAATTCTATATTTACGTTTTTGAATTACATAAGATACTATGTAAGACTCTAGTTGTGTGTGTGTTTTCATATATATATATATATATATATATATATATATATATATATATATATATATATATATATATATATATATATATATATAAATTAATATTATATGTGCAGTATTTTAAGGGCTTAAAACGGAAATGTATTCTAAATGTCGATTTTTGCAGGAGAGGCATAGAAGTGGAGAAAATGCTAGTATAGAGTAATACAATACAAAGGTTATTCTATAGGGAAGCCACGTGTTTTCTAAGCTACATTTTGGATCGGTCATGCAGTTGTATTGAAAAGTAGGTTTAACACTAGTTTCTTGAGTGTATTACAATGCAGAAACTGATTGGAGGGGTTCTGGTCTGAGCAAAAGTTCAAATAACTAGTAGGAATACTTCAAGCTAATGTAACAGTTAATACTATAATGAAGTGTCCTTTGTGCTTTTTTTCAGATTAAGAAAAATCTGCAAAGACTTCTAGATGAAACGGAATAAGAAGGGTTAACTGAAATGGAAGTTTATTTTCAAGCTTAATGTTTTGCTGCTTGCCTTGGGGACCACAAGACCACCTCTGCTGGACAGAGCCTCACAATTATGGTACTTGTAGCCCAAATCATGTGGACTGTTCACTGTGGAACACTTAAAAGTGGCCTTAATGCTGTGGATTGTAAAGATTCTTACTCTTGTGCAATAATATTCTTTTGTTGTGAAATCTTTCCTGTGAAGGACTGCACTGTTTCAATTAGCTGGTTTCTCTTGAAAACAGGAGTCCTAAATTAGCTTATTGCCCAAAGACTATTGGTGGCTGTAGTAGATGGGTGCTAGACCAAAGAAACTTCTTTCTTGTACTCCACTCCAAATGTAGTGTAATGTTTGAGCTTTTCATTGCATAACACTTGCATATGCATTACAGATTATCCTTGGTGATCTGCATATGGGTAGCTATGCATAACTGTAGAAACTGAAATGTTTTGTAATAAATAGGCTGACTGAAACAAATGTTTGTTCTATATGAAGAATTTTTGTCTGGTGTATAAAATGCTTAGAGTAAGTAGCGGGGTTCTGAGAAATATAGCATTATACATCACTGTGTTGCAGCAACTGTTCAAATAACATACCTGTCATTTTTTTACATCCGTACCACTTTTTACACTAACTTACTTAAGCCCATCACTCCTTTTTGGAGCATAGGCCATCGACGACATCCTGCCAGTGTATCTGACACTGGGCTATCTTTTCCAGTTCTCTCCCCGGTGTAATCCGTTATCCTTGTCTGCCTCAAGGTTGCACCTCCAGGTGTTCTTCGGTCTCCCTCTCTTTCTCTTCCCCTGTGTGTTCCAGGTCAGGGATTGTCTGTTGATTGGTTGAAGGTGGGCTTCTGTAGGGTGTGACCAATCCAGCCCCACTTTCTCCTCAGGATTTCTTCCTCGACAGGGTCTTGCTTGGCCCTTAAATCAATGTTGCTGACTTTTTTTTTTTTTTTTTTCTGGCCAGTAAATGTGAAGAATCCCACTCAAACATCTGTTGATGAAGGTCTGGCTCTTCATCATTATCCTTGTTGTTCTCCACGTTTTGAGCCATACAGGAGTAGTGATTTGACTTTTTAATTGAATATATGGATCTTGGTATGTGTTGTAATTGTAACTTTTTAAAGTATGTTTCAAAGCTCTTCAATATGTTCACTCCAGCGCACTGGGGTTTTAGATCTGTCCTCCTAAAGCACTGCAGATTTTAAAAAAATATATATATATATACTGCATTGGCTTTTCTGTTCTGTACCACATCATGGATCGTTATTGCTGTGTTACCTGTTTAACAATGTGGGCAATAATCCTTGCACTAGAATGGCCATTTTGAAAAGCACTTTGAAACACTTAGTTATAAGTGTGAAACATCAAGATGTTAACCATGAGAAGAGAAATTACAGGTATGTTTAAACAGTTCTAGCAACATGTGGGGATGTGTGACGCTATACTTTTCGGAACCCTACTACTTGATCTAAGGCACAATGGTGCTGGATTGTGGGGCATTATGTCTTTTTGAACCAGATGGCTGTTTCTGCAGATTTTGAAAAATTGTAAAGCAACAATCTGATGGATTATATTTATATAAAAAATGTTATTGGGTATATTTTAACCATTTCTGTGAAATGTTTCTAAATTTGGAAATATGGAATAAATGCATTATATTGTCTTTTTATTGTCCTATACTTAACTGGTTTTGTTCTACAATTTTGATTTACCTTTTTTCATTTTTGCATGTCATCCTCAAGGGCCAGACATGAGGGTTTCCAAATGAATGAGTCATTGCTGGAATCTAAAAACAATATATCCTTGAATTTTGTACTTTTTTGGGGGGGCAAAAAAGGTTTAACAATGAAAGTATGACTTGTATTGTATCACTTCTGTATTTTGCACAGCAGACTCTACAGCAGGGGTCTCCAACCCTAGTACTGAAGAGCTACTGGGTCTTCAGGTTTTGTATCAACTGATCTCTGTTAATTAATTGAACCTATTGTCTTAATTGGTCAAGATTAACATGCGTACCAGTTCTTTTAGCCATTGAGGATGTATAGACGCCTATAAAACCTGCAGGATTGGGGCTCTCCAGGACCAGAGTTGGAGACCCCTACTCTATAGTATGTTAATGATTCAGGGTCAGGCAACACAATGTGGAAACTTTGTTCTACAATTATATATTTACATCCATGCTATGAAAAAATCTTTGGAATTGAATGTAAAAATGATAATGGGGGATATCATTTATTATTATTATTATTATTATTATTATTATTATTATTATTATTATTATTATTATTATTATTATTATTATTAGTGTTGGAGCTTAATGAAATGGAACATTCACTTAGGGTCCTATTGAAAACTGTTCAATAGATAGGGCCCTACCAAATTCACGGTACATTTTTGTAAATTTAAGTCATAACATTTTAGAAATCTTAAATTTCACGGTTTCAGCTATTTTTAAATCTTAAATTTCATGGTGGTGTAACAAAGTGTGAACATGTAGTTTAAAAATGGTAAAATGTAAACATTTAAAGTCCTGAAGTTAACAAAAGCATGCGACTAAAAGTAGAAATGCTAAAAGAAAATGAAACTGAAATCCCGAGGATCGCTCTATGATTTGTTTTTTGTTTGTTATTTTATGCAACAGTAACTCACTATTCTGAAATACTGTTTTCTTAATTCCCTGTCTCTATGGTGTAAATACCTGTCTGTATTTAGACACGGCGCGCTCTCTGCATCCACGGAGTTTGTTGGAATTGACAGACTGTGCCGAGCTAGGGACGGGTCTGTAGCTGGACAATATATCCAGAGGCTAAAAAAATAAACAAAGTCTCTGAAATTTATTATTTATTGTCCTGCGGTGCTTTTTAATGTATTTCTGCACATCCTACTACTTGGTATATATTTCTTCCAATTGTTTTTGCATGATCTGATGCAGTAATGATTGTAGCACTTTTTAATTTGTTTTGGACACTAATTTTAAAATTCAAGTCTAATTTGACTTGCCTGACAGTACTAGCAGTTGAGTAACGCAGGTCGTACTAAACCCACCTTGGAAGCCCGTGTCTACCAAGTGGGGAATAAAGCCCAGGTATTGGCTGTCAAGTGGCAATCAATAAATCCAGTCTAGTTCATGATCAGCTTTTACTTTTTAATTGAAACAAGCTAACAATCCAATCAGGAACCTGTAACGGTACATATAACATTGGATTTTAGTGCAGCGTAAAAGTACACAATTTCACAGTACGTTTCACGGGCCGTGAAATGGGTAGGGCCCTATCAATAGAGCTTGTAGGTATCGCCAACAATATTCCCTAATAGTTAAGCGGTGGTGGTTGTCAAAGAATCCTTCTCCAATGTATTTATTTGCTCTGAATATATTGTACGTGTATACTTTCCTTCCTTCATTGTAATTTTGTCATGTGCCTCATCCTCACAACCTTACCTTTTACTTAACTGACCCACTTTATTTCTAGTTCTTCAAAAAGGCCTATAAGCAACTTTCACAATTTACACTTTTAATTTTATTTATTTTTTCCATCACATACCTTACCCAGTGGCCATTCTTTGCAGAATTCTTTGGGGGGGGGGGGGGTACAAAACCTATGTGTAAATAGACACCTCTTTTCTGCCGAACGTCTTCATGTGTTACAAAAACCACACCATATGCTACTTTATATAGCCCTTGTCTCTGTAATTTGATACAAACAAATACTATCTTTTAACAGATTTTATATTCTGTGATTGTTTCTAATTGCAGTAGCCAAAGGGCATTAAAAACAATGCACAACTGTGCTAATGAGCCGCAGGCCTTGGTGAGTCGTGAATAATTCACATTCCAATAAATGATTTATTTCTGGCACAAAGTAGTTCATGAAATAAAGATTAGCTTCTGCTGTGTTTGCTCTCAGCATCGTCTGTTATGAGAGCAGGTATAGTTTTACAGCTCTTTTTCCAGAGTGCTCAGTACGATTGCTCCTATGATGCTAGACCTATCAAATGCCTGATCTAGTTTAATGTTCACTACCCTCTGTAAATAATCCATGTCATTTGTCATTGTGTTTGAAAATGTGGCTTGGTTAGAAGGTGTTAAAGTAATTATTTATTTCAGTCTAAATTCTTCCCATGTGCATTATTTGGGGATTGCAGGCTTCAGATATTAATTAAATGAGACTTTAGAAAAAGTGTGACATCATAAATTGTTGATAATTGAAACGCAATGCTTGCCTGATAAAATCAGTTCTAATTGTAAATGATACCTTTCAGGGATGCTTGGTATTCACATGTTATTGTGCTTACCACAGTACAACTATATAGATACAAAATAGGTCAGCCCAAGTTCAGTTTCCCAGGGTTTGTAATCAAATAAACCATTTTTTACTCAATTTTACTAACAAAGGCAGGGTCGCCATGTAATGTCAGCTGAACTGGGAACCAGGATATCCTGGTTTCTTTTTTTTTAAATCCAATGAGAGCCAGGGAAGGAGTCAACTTCTGTGCATGTGTTTGTTATAAGGGTTCAGCTGTTTCTGTTACTATCATACGTGGTACTTTTTAGGATTTTTTTTTTTTGAGCTTCATAACTTGCATGTGGCAAGTGTAAACCTAATCACTTGAGCTGGACTGCGAAATATCTAGCAGCAGTGTTAAACAACAAATTGATGATCGATCGGTCTTGCATCAATAAGCTGGTTTGGTGCAGGACCAGGTGTATGCAACTTAATCACAGGTGTGAAATAGAATCGCATGGTGGTCTACTGTTAACAGAAATTGTGTTAAATTAAAATTGGGTCTTTTTAAGATAATTTATACATTTACAGCATATCCCTTTGCAATCTCAAATAATATCTGACATGCATGCTTGCCTTGTTCTAGCTATATGCATGCTCTGGCTGATGTGATGCAGGTAGACCACACGTTGGGCTATTGACATACACGTTGCTTTTGATTTCTTTTCAGGTACAGGATTTTGCATATTCTTGTCAATCTTCTCTCTTTTGCAATGTCATATTATTGTGACTATTTTAGTATTGTGAGTATGTTCAAAGAAATTCCTCACGTGACCCTTTTCTCTAGAGAGATATACAAGTGTGTTCATTTTGTAAAGGTATAACCAGTGTTTTAAAAGAAATTTGCTTTACTTTCACTAGCATTACAACTTAACAACATTTGCTATAGTGACTACTGGTTTTTGTTTCCAGATTTATTTTCACTCAAGTACAATTTATCCAATAGCCTAAGATGACGGGGGTGAGCTGTGTGTTTGTTAGAAATGTAATTTTGTTTAATTTACATTTTTTGTGTTTAAATACATTCTAACTTTCACTTCATTCATTAATATGTTTATTCCTGTCTGACCGTGTATAACAATCCACCTGAGGTCTATAGATGCATTATTTAGTTAACTGGTTTGACTAGTTTCATAACTGGTAACTGGTTTGACTAGTTTCATATTCCCCCTTTCCCCACTAATTTTAAAACAAACTCAACAACAATGTTCAATGGTTCAGTGTGGTACTAGTTGCAGTGACACCAACTTGTTATAATGTATGCATTATATAAAGATTTTGCAATACATATTTACACTCGGGTTATAGCATTCTATTCTATTGAGGGTGCTTTTATTGCGCTAATATGTAATTGGTGCATTTTACACGAGAATCTGTTCTAAACATAAAGGAACCAAAAATAACTTCTAGAAACATAAGTTAAGTTTGATTTAATCACCAATAAAGAACAAATCTGTTTCAGATGTTTTTATCAACATTCACCAATTACTAGTAAATGGCTAGAAAATGATTCTACAAAATGTTTGCCTGACTTTTCCAGGTTAAAATATATCATGTCTTGTTGAAATAGGCAGATTGTTTGTTTTTCTGTGCACACCTGTCTGTGAAATTGGTGCTGCAGGGCAAAACACGTGTAGAATTACAAAAAGCAGCAAGCTAACATGACAAGATGGAGGTGCATTGAGAAGAACGTATGTGCATAAAGTCATTCAAAAAATTATTATTAGAAAATGTAATACCCCTTTTGAAACAAGTTCATTTCTATAATACATAACACTGCTGTCATCGGTGGTTCAGATAGACGTGATTGGTCAATTATCCAAACTCAGTATATATTTTTTTTTTCCATAACCATGAGACTTTACGCCTAGGCCTTCGTAATGTACAAAAATATGCTTTATCGTCCCATCTTCCAACACTTCCTTAATCGGTGATCGTGATTTAAAAGCTAAAATTATTAAACAATGTTCCAGAGATGAAGAAAAACATACAACCAGATCTATATATAACACCACATCACATGACTTTCTTTATGGGTTTTACTACAGATCTGATTCACATTTAGTCTAGAAGCTATTAATGTGCTGCATTGAGACTAGCCTTCCCACAGAATGACAGATGAGATATTCTTCATTCATTGTGAATTATTTCATTTCTTATAATTGATGTTTTGGATGCTGATGTTCTTCATGATTGTGGGTTTATTTTCTACAAAGTAATTTAATTTTTATTTCAATTTGTTTTTTTTTCACTTGTTTTCTAGGACTGCCCATTGTTAATTACATTATGTTCTGTGGTCTTATTTTTTAAATATCATAGACATTGACTTGTAACGGCCCCTTTTTATGTATTTTATTATATTTTCCATCCTCCGCCAGGGTCGGGATTTGAACCGCTGACCCTCGGCACTAAAGACAGACATGCTACAGTTGTGCCTATTTGGCCAGTAATTACAACATGACAAAGAGCCCACGTTTCACATTCGTTATGCCTATGTCATGGGAACACTGTCACAATATACAGTAGGTGTCAAATATATGGGTTATAGGGGTTGCCAAGTGGCTCACCTGGTAGAAGCACAGCAGCATGGTGTACAGGGCAAGTCATACTGTGCAGGTTTGCATCCTGGCTGTGCGAAGTAGACCAGTCTTCACTGGGGACTCCGAAGGGAGCATTGCATTGGCTCTGGCGCTCCTGTGGGTTAGGAAGGGACTGTTTTCCTTATCGCTCCACAGTGAACCCTGCTGGCCAGGCACCCAGTAAGCACAGTGTGGACACTGGCAGGGCTGGCCTTTGTCTTCCAGAAGTAGGTAGCGCACTGACATCCACACTCGAGTTCCTGGGTTAAAAAGGAAACTGTCTTGGTCGTGGGATCGGAGGACGCCCACTGAACCTTCGGGTCTCCTGAGCCATGTGGGAAATTGCTGCGGTGAGGGGAAAAACGATTAGGGATTCCAAATTGGGAGAAAATCAGGGGGAAAATTCTAATTGGACACACTAGAATAATTATATATAGGTTATACATTTAATTTATACAAGGTACAATGAAGCAAGGACTACGAGACAAGGGAAACTAAATTGACAGCTGGTGTTTCTTAAAGGTTAAACGCCATTTAAATTTCTGTTTGGATCATTTTCATGTCTCATCTGTCAGCGTTGTATATATTTGGCAGCCAGTGTAGTGCTGTTGCCCAGACCAAAACAAAAATCCAGTCTATTTTTTTTTTGTTTTATCCATCCAGATCAGTTGAGACTTGATTAAATAAAGTATAAAGTAGAAAACATCTCAGCTAATGCCTTCATCAGTGTCCTGGTGTAATATAGCATGTACAAGTTTAGGTTACCCCTGTGTCTCTTGACCTGATATGAGATGTGTTACATCCCTGATGAGATGTAATATGAGATGCGTTACATCCCTGATAAGATGTAATATGAGATGCGTTACATCCCTGATGAGATGTAATATGAGATGCGTTACATCCCTGATGAGATGTAATATGAGATGTGTTACATCCCTGATGAGATGTAATATGAGATGTAATATGAGATGCGTTACATCCCTGATGAGATGTAATATGAGATGCGTTACATCCCTGATGAGATGTAATATGAGATGTGTTACATCCCTGATGAGATGTAATATGAGATGTGTTACATCCCTGATGAGATGTAATACGAGATGTAATATGGTACGTCTCGTATGTTTTTGTTAGGTTTGGGAATTTATTTACTGAATCCAAATGCTTGCTTTGTATTGATCTATGTGTTTAAGTTATTGTGGAACATTTGGCTGATCTGTTGCCTTCTGATGATCTGAGGCCAGAAACAAAATGATGGATCTGAAATGTCAAACAAACCTTTGTTTTCTGTATTTGAGAGTGGATGTCCTTCTACCAAATTCCCGGTTAATGAACAAACATTCCATTCTCTTACAAAGCAGAGCATCAAAAAACCCACTTACTCAGACCATCTCTGACCAGCTTAAAAACAGTGCTAGTCATTGCTGGGATTTTTGACAGAGAGAAGATTTACCAATTTAAATTGGCTTCTTAAATACAATGCATGTTCCTACCCCTGCATTGCAGATTACAGAATGCACTTGTCGCTACGTCACAGGGCAGGTGGCTGAAGATCATGCAAAAAAACAAACATTATAATAACAGCAGGGGCCGCTGTGGTCTTCCAATAAATGCTTTTGGGAGACAAACCGTACACAGAGGTTTTGTAGATGCTTACATCGGATTACGATGAATTACTCTTTCAGTCTATTATGTTTCTTTTTTTCTGGGATATCTCATACCACCCTGTCATACCTAAAAGCATTGTACACAATTTCCAAAACAGTTATAGGAAGCTGTTGAATTGTAAACAATTTCCTTTTAATAAAACATTTCCATAATATACATTTCCCACAAAATGTATTATTTTATTACTATAAACCCCGATAGTTAAAAATCAAGCTAAAATCTTCTGAACCAGCATGATCTAACTCAGTCCTGGTCTGGTATTTACCAGAGGCAGATCCTACAGTCAAATTGTTCAGAAGAATATGTGACCATGTTCTCTGTGGCTACTGCCTGTACTTCCTTCAGAGGTAAGTGGTGGAAATGTGTTTTCTCCAGAATGAAGTCAACTTTAAAACTGTTCCTCATGAAACGTTGGTCGTTTGTGCAGTCCTATAGATGCAATCAGTCCTCTACACAGAAGCTTGTATTACTAATTAATATTCAGTATGTTTATATCTATGAAATGATCCAGTATATTGTACCTCTTAGAATGTTTATAATGCCGATTAGCTGAAGCAAACTATTTCTGAACTGTAGCTTTGTGAAATGTGTGAGTAAATCACAGGATTACATCATGATTCTGCATTATACCTTCACCCTTCATGAAATGTTAAATTAAAACTGGACCAACAGTGACCCCTAAAGGATTTTTAAATTTATGTTGAATTGTTTATGATTACAGCCTTTGAGCCTACTCCTTTCTTTCTTTCTTTCTCTCTCTCTCTCTCTCTCTCTCTCTCTCTCTCTCTCTCTCTATATATATATATATATTTAAATAACAGAATGTTCGGATGCTGCACGCTGATTGGCACACAGATGTATAGCACAATGCACGGCGGAACTTATTTTTGCCTAAGCACAGTTTCGAATAATAAATGATCAATACACAACATATTAAACGCGCAATAAAAATGTATGACTGTCCTTGGCACAATCAGTAAATTATCTTGCTGGATGACTGCTTGTGGTAGACTCAGAATGTATAGTATTTTCTAAACGTTTACCTTCATGAACTTTTATTGTTTGTTTGCAATAACTACGATGTTGAAAAAAAACTTGTTGAAAAAAAGGAGGTTTCACTATCATTTGGGACAATTATTTGGACAAACACTGTTGGTAATGTATTTGGAGACAATTAAAAACAGTGCAGAAAATAATAATAAAAACATTTTATAATAAAAGCACATTGGAGCCCATTGATTTTAAAACGACATTAATCTGTTTTGCATTCTTTGTCAGCTTTCAAAGCACTTGGGTGTAAAAAATAATGGGAAATAGATTGCCTGTGACACATTGTGCTAATATCTGTTTTTATGACTATCAAAAATCCAATATTCTGACCTTTAAGGAGTGTAGGCCGCTTGCAGACACCCTTCATATTAATAATATAAATCAGACTACATGCCTTGTTTGTATCTTTCTGCCATCAAGACCTTTCAGTGCATGGAACCATAGGCAGACAAGCAGCCAGCCTTTTCAAATCTAAAGTCTGAGCAAATTTCCATTATGTTATTTAATAAAAGTGTCTCAGTGTAAATGTTATTACAATCTTGATAGCCACTGTAGTTTCCAGTTTAACGAACACATTAATCAATCTACACTACACAGAGTTTTTGTTTTCAAATGAAATACATTTGGAAATGCATATAATTTGGTCCAGCAAAGCATGATGTCATTGTAGGACAACGCTGTGTGATATCAGTCATCATGGGAACTACATAACAGGCTATTAGTTATACACCATGGCTCTCATTGGAAAGGAAAATGGAGGAAAATAATGAACTTCAGAGCCTATTCTATTGACACACTGTTGACATACTACTTTTATGGTAAGAATAAAAAGTGACTTAGTTAACTTTCTTCCTTGTGTATTTGGTTGTGATCATATACATTCAATTGTGATCAAGAGGAGTATGATGAACACTACTGTAACTCATTATAATGCTAGCATTAATGCAATCATTCATACCAGTAGTGCAACACACCCGATGTGTGTATTGTGAAATCCTCGAGCCATCCGAGATATTTCACCATAGTGTGCAACTTGGAGTTACTGTTATAACACAGATGCATCCTTGTTTATACATGTATTTAAATGCACTTGAAAAATTAGACCCACACATAAATGACTTCATTTCAATTAATTAAAAAGCTCACGGACTGACATCGACTCAAGTTTTAAGTAGATTGTTATTTTACCATAGACATCCTCTAAAGCTAAGGACTACTTTAGAATCGTGAAACTCTGAATGGTGACTTTACATCCATTTGTTTTTAAATAAGGACCATATTTAACCAACACTATCACATCTCATAATGATAAACAAAATACTGAAGACGGAATTGTTTATAATAAACAAAATGGTTGCAAAGTAAGAAAAAAATGACCAAAAATGCACAAATGTCAAAGATATGCTTCCTTAATATTGAATATATTAAAAGTGAACTTTAATACAAATACAGTGTGCAGCATCCCATATTGCAGAACATATTTCACTAGCTTGTTTACTAATGACGTGGAGTCCCGTTTCTGGTGTGGTTGTTTTATGATTGAAAAAAAAGGGGGCCCTGTAGTTCTAACACACAGTTCTTCTCACCTTGCAATGTAAGGCAAGTCATATAATCTACTGCTCTGCTAAAATCTATTTGATTTTTATTATTATTACAAAAGGCTATAAGTATTCAAGTCTCGAGTGTTAAAAGAAGTAATTCTCTTTCCTCAATGTAATCCGTTTGCTCTGGAAATGTAATTAGGCGGTGTGAAAGAAATGTCAATTTCCATTAGGAAAGGGCTTATTTGTTTTATAATTAGAGACCAGATTTAAATCTTTCAAATGCAAGGTTTAGTTAAATTGTGTGTGATTTTTGTGTAATTCATTCTTGTCAATCACTTTGGAATTATACAGCAATATAAATTTGACATGTCTGGTTGAATTATTAACATGGTATTTTGCAGAGCTGTCTACAGCAGCTGTTTATCTAAATGGTAATTTACCAGTTCCCCAGACCTGGCTATAGCAAGCAATTGTTGTTATTAATTAATACTAATTAAAAAAAGTAGTATACATTTTATTTATAGAAAATCCATTAAATAAATTGTACAGCATTATAAGTCACAGCATTATTTTTTCCCTCCAGATAAAGTCTACACGAAAAATATCATTTACTTATTATATTTTTTTTTGCTCCAGATAATTTATTCAGGAGTTACTTCCAAAGTGCAGATCTACTGACACCTTGTAAATTGTAATTTAAAAAGCCATCTACAGCTAGGCATTTCAATGTGTACGTCACTGTGAACAACCCAAGACAAAAGGACACAACTTTACCAGTGCTTTTAAAATAGATGGCACTCAAGACAAAAAAATTAATCTGTTTTCCAAAAAGGTATATGCCATGCCATGTTTTTGTAGTAAAATGCAATTTCCTATAGAAACGAACATGACCAATTAAAAAAACAAAACAAACAACAAAAAATATCACTGTTATTGGCAGATGATAGCTTTTTAAATAACATTGGGGATTTACCAGTCAACCAGTTTACAACCCACAAATTTGCAAAAAAATATGACTGTGTAAACACATTACAGTGGAACCTAGATAAAAAATCGTCTCCATTAACACAGGAAAAGGTCACACTTGCAAGACTGAAAGTGTATGAATGTTCGTACTTGTACCATTTGACTAAGACACATTATTGACATAATGCTGCCACATATTGTCAAGTAGATCTTAAAATGTGGTACTTCTGATATAGAGAACAATATAGAGGCTTTCAGGCCTAGTCCAGCCAAAAACCTGAAATTTAATTTCAAAGCTGGCTTTATCCCGAGGTATTTTGTTTTTCCAGTGCAGCCACACCAACTATTCATCAAAATAAAATCATTCATATATTCATTCAAAATAAATGCAAGATTTATTGCAATTTACAAACTTTCTCCATGGAAATCAATGCTGCATAACACGTACATGAAGGAGTAGAAAACATTTGATACAATAAAGGCGGTTATGACGACTCGTCTCAAACAAACATCTTACTTCCCATTCTGGTACTGTATGTCAAAACAAATAAATCAGTGTCCACTGGACAAATAGCATGACTAGTTGTACAGACAGAATCTGTATTAAAAAATGCTACCTACATAAAATCAGCACATTATTCCAACTCAGCCAGTGCGTAAATGACAACTTCAAGGCAATTGTATGCAGAACTGTATCATATAGAGTAACTTTAATAATACAATCATTAATCTGAAATTATTTTTAAGCAGTTTTTTGTTTTTTTCTTGAACTCCAGATTGAAACTTGATGGGTTTAATGATAGCTTGTAGAGGAACATGATTTGTATTCTCCTTTTTAAAGCTTTTAGAAGTGCTGGAGGTTTGGGGGAGTTTCAGGTCTTTATTTTCACTCAAATTTGATTCCCTGGGCAAGAGGCAGTTCTTTGCTGTAATTGATGGTGCTGAAACATTAAAAAAAAAAAAAAATAGTTAGTTAATTAGAGCAATCTATTGCTACTGTACATGAACAATGGCAACAGTCAGAAATGCCCTCAAGAACAGTAGACCAAGTCACATTACATGATTTTAAAGAAACAAATAACTATTGATATTAAATAGTCAAAAACATGTGGGTGCATAATTCTGTAATCCCACAATGTCAAATACATACACATTGTTTACTATACTTCTCTCTCCCTTTTTTTTTTGCATAGTCTCATTAATAAACCTAATGACAACTCAAAAACCTGCCCTATAAAAGAGAAGTCAGAGAATAATGTAGTACCCACCCTTCAAAAGCCTAGATGATTCACAAACAACTTCAAACAGCATGTTCCAATATTGTGAGATCACTAAAGGCCGTATTCCCAAAGCATTTAACCCTCATGCTAAGTTAGCACCATTTTCATGTTTTTCATTTTACAAAAACAAGGGCGCAGTGCAAAGTTAACACAGTGGTAAAGGCTTTGTAAATATGGCCCTATATCTGGACTGCACACTTACCAGGTGGATCTTCTCATGTACTGTTTCCATGCATCACTTCCGGACTCTCGCCCGCCACCTGTGTGCTTTTCACCACCTACAAATAAATTAAACAGCAAGTAAAATAGAAGCATACCTTTTGTAAATGTATACTGTTGTGTGCACTTGTCTGGGAATACTGTTTAAAAGACTACCAGTTAAATACCCAACCCTTTCCAGGAAATAAACTGTATTTCGTTACAAAAATGACAAACAGATGGCCCTGCCCATTGTCTGGCTTACCAAAAGCTCCTCCAATTTCAGCCCCACTAGTTGGAATGTTCACATTTACAATTCCACAATCTGATCCTTTGGGTCTGGGGGGAAAAAAAAAAAAGGTTGCAGAATGTTATCAAAGTCTGACCTAATGAAACATCAACAGACACCACTGTAATCTAGTGCTAGACTTATAAAATAGTAATTTGCAATTATTTAGACAGAAATCTAAGACAAATTGTCATTTACAGATATCTCAAAACAATGACATTTGGTCTATACAAAAAAAATTTAAAAAAGACATTCTAATATACAAAATGTACCTGAAACCATATCCAGTGAGTAGTTATATATACATATATATATATATATATATATATATATATATATATATATATATATATATATATATATATATATACACACAGTACTGTGCAAAAGTTTTAGGCAGGTGTGAAAAATGCTGTAAAGTAAGAATGCTTTCAAAATAGACATGTTAATAGATTATATTTATCAATTAACTAAATGCAAAGTGAGTGAACAGAAGAATAATCTAAATCAAATCCATATTTGGTGTGACCACCCTTGCCTTCAAAACAGCATCAAGCATCAATTCTTCTAGGTACACTTGCACACAGTTTTTGAAGGAACTCGGCAGGTAGGTTGGCCCAAACATCTTGGAGAACTAACCACAGTTCTTCTGTGGATTTAGGCAGCCTCATTTGCTTCTCTCTCTTCATGTAATCCCAGACAGACTCGATGATGTTGAGATCAGGGCTCTGTGGGGACCATACCATCACTTCCAGGACTCCTTGTTCTTCTTTACGCTGAAGATAGTTCTTAATGACTTTCGCTGTATGTTTGGGGTCGTTGTCATGCTGCAGAATAAATTTAGCCAATCAGATGCCTCCCTGATGGTATTGCATGATGGATAAGTATCTGCCTGTACTTCTCAGCATTGAGGAGACCATTAATTCTGACCAAATCCCCAACTCCATTTGCAGAAATGCAGCCCCAAACTTGCAAGGAACCTCCACCATGCTTCACTGATGCCTGCAGACACTCATTTGTGTACCGCCCCAGCCCTTCGCGAACAAACTGCCTTCTGCTACAGCCAAATATTTCAAAATTTGACTCATCAGTCCAGAGCACCTGTTGCCATTTTTCTGCACCCCAGTTCCTGTGTTTTCTGCATAGTTGAGTCGCTGGCCTTGTTTCCACGCCGAGGTATGGCTTTTTGGCCCAAGTCTTCCATGAAGGCCACTTCTGACCAGACTTCTCCGGACAGTAGATGGGTGTACCAGGGTCCCACTGTTTTCTGCCAGTTCTGAGCTGATGGCACTGCTGGACATCTTCCGATTGCGAAGGGAAGTAAGCATGATGTGTCTCTCATCTGCTGCAGTAAGTTTCCTTGGTCGACCACTGCGCCTACAGTCCTCAACGCTGCCCGCTTTGTGCTTCTTCAAAAGAGCTTGACAGCACATCTGGAAACCCCTGTCTACCTTGAAATTTCTGCCTGGGAGAGACCTTGCTGATGCAGTATAACTACCTTGTGTCCTGTTGCTGTGCTCAGTCTTGCCATGGTGTATGACTTTGACAGTAACTGTCTTCAGCAACCTCACCTTGTTAGCTGAGTTTGGCTGTTCCTCACCCAGTTTTATTCCTCCTACACAGCTGTTTCTGTTTCAGTTAATGATTGTGTTTCAACCTACATATTGAATTGATGATCATTAGCACCTGTTTGGTATAATTGTTTAATCATACACCTGACTATATGCCTACAAAATCCCTGACTTTGTGCAAGTGTACCTAGAAGAATTGATGGTGTTTTGAAGGCAAAGGGTGGTCACACCAAATATGGATTTGATTTAGATTTTTCCTCTGTTCACTCACTTTGCATTTAGTTAATTGATAAATATAATCTATTAACATGTCTATTTTTGAAAGCATTCTTACTTTACAGCATTTTTTCACACCTGCCTAAAACTTTTGCACAGTACTGTATATATATATATATATATATATATATATGTGTGTGTGTGTGTGTGTGTATTTTATATATATATATAAAATGCCTCATTGGACTACTTGGCCTCTTTACACCTAGGAACTCGAGTGCGGATGTCAGCGAGCTCTGAAGGACAAAGGCCAAGTAGTCCAATGAGGAGGGTCTCTGCCCGTTTTGCCTCTCTAACCTAAGGAGCGCCAGAGGCAATGAAACAATCCCTCTACAATCAATTTTAAGTTTACAATAATACTTTACCCCAGCCAGCGGAACACTTTGCCCATATCGGTAGTGAAGATGCTGCTGGACAGTCCTTGTTTTACTTCATTGTTCCTTGCAAAAGCTTCTTCCTCCGTCTGCAGGAAGAAATATTATTGCTTAGGTGTTCATAAAAACACTTTGAAGCTTAATTCTAACTTACACTGTATTTTAGTTGACCTAATGCATCCTAAAATGAATAGAGATTATTAACGTTTATTTTAACACTAAAACTGTCGCTATCAGCTCTGTCACAGGTCATACATAATATCTGATCATAAGTATAGTGCTCCCCCTTTATAAGGCGGCCCTTCATACTGTGTGTAGCAGGGCAGGACCCTGCTTGTAAATAGGGTTGGTTTGTGTACTGGTGGTGGTTGGCAGGGATGGGATTAATTCCTATCCCTGCCAAATACATGCGAGAATGTGGCTGGAGCCTTAATTGAATAACTAATGGTTAATTAGGCTCCAGTCACAGTTATGGAAGGGAAAATCCTGTTTGGGAGGTTGGTGTTTGGATTAGTGTACCCTGTGGGTTAAACTGTGTGTTATTCTGTGGTAGTCAGTGAAGACGAATGCCCACCTGACAGCACTGTTTATTATGGTTTTGTTTAAACCTTTTAATTTTGGCCCTTGTGCCAGTTACTTTGTTCCTGTGTTGCTGTTTGTGACTTGTTTTGTTTAAGCAGTGTTTTGATTTATTTTTTGTTTGAATAAAGATGCACACCAGCGCTTTCAACCCCACAAGTACCTGCCTGTCAGCTTCCTGGTCTGGGGACTTCACCACAAAGCTGTTCTGTCACACTGCAGAACAGGTTATAAGGTGGTACGGTCATGGCTCCCATTTGCCCCATAATGCCATTACACTAACACTAGTAGTCTTGTTATAAGGCGGAGCACAAAACAGCACTGTATTGTGTCCGATGGTCAACTCTGTCTTAGAGAACACTTCTCTTGCTTCCCGAGGAGGGTTCTTAGCCAGAGACGAATGTATTTGAACAGAATAAGTAAGAGAAAAGCAACAGGCAAGCGTGTTAATAAACTATAATAATAAACTAGCAGACAAACTACGTCTACAGGAACTGTGCAAAAGGTAAATGGCAAGCAACATTTTTTTTTTTTTTTTGGCTGGACTTGCTATTTTTATTTCGTATTCTTGATTTGTTATGGCCATTACTGGGTATATCATTTTCAGCCTAAAACAGAAGGAATTGCACCCAATTGTTTAATATTATTGCAAGTCAAGGAACTATTATTTCTGTTTTGTATCCTTCAAAAATCCATAGAATTTTCAGGGTAAAATATCACACATTAACAACACTTACATATAATGTGCGCCTTATGAAATGTGACGGGTGTTACATATGGACTGAATGTGTCCATTACCACACACGTGCTCTGCTAAATTAGTCACCTGAACCTCTGCAGGATAGCCTCAACTGCTCCACTGGCCTATCATTTAGCTCAGCTCATAGATCACAGAAGATGTGTAGATTTGTTAAGATGCTCTGTCTTCATTGCCTGGATGTGTTGTACCTTACATTGCATTGCCACAGTCACACCTAGGTTTTTGTTATTATGTTGCTACCTTGCCTATCGTTACATCAGAGAAAGGAATTTAAAGCACAACAGGTTGACTAGCATTCAGAAAAGTTACTGTACATTTTTTTTTTTCCTTTTTGCATCAGGTTTGCTATTTTTATCACATATCCATAACCACAAGTTCTGAGTCCAATAATCAGCTGGGGATTGTTACCAAACTTGTTTCTCTCCACAAGTGGTGCCAGCTAAGTGGCTGTATATTAGGGATGATTACTGTTGCTGAAATGTTATTACTGCGGCCAAGAATCTTTTGCAGAGGTTCTTACCTTGAACTTGAGCACATACAGGATCGGGGCAAATGTTTCTGTGTGGACAATAGGTGCATTGTGGGCAAGACCAGTGACAATTGTGGGCTCCACGTAGTTTCCAGGTCGATCTATCACCTAAAACATGAATACATTATTTTTTTTTTTTTTTTTTAATAAAAACAAAGTGTTACCTTATTTATCAACAACATAGTTTCAAATATAAATGTTAAAGATTTAGGGTGTAATACTTCTAAAAAGACTAAAATGTTTTATAAAAAAATATTTTTTTAATATGATACACAAGATTTTAGAAATATCACTCTGTTGCCTACCTGTCCTCCACACACTACAGTGCCCCCTTGCTGTTTGGCTTGATCAACTGCAGCCAAGTACATGTCCACTGCCTGTTTGGTGTGGAGAGGTCCATACATAGTGCTAGCTGTGAACACAAACAGGTAAAATGATGAAAACCCATGCTTTCAATATTCCAAGACAGACGCAGTGTGAAGTCTGATTGTTGCATAGATCTCCACACTCTGTACATGTTGTTTAAGTTACAGAAAGATAATCAATACATTTTCTCTCCCACCTACAGAGGTCCTTGAAAATAACCTGTCTTGCTCAGCTGCTACTTTCAATTTAAAAGCGGTACATCTCTAATTCTAATTAAAACTGAAGTACAGTTCATTGCTGATACAGTATAGTCCAGAGGATGTTAGGTTACCACACATTCAAATTACTGCATTACAGCCCAGTTTTCACATCTCCCAATTTACAGGAAAGTGTTACAATGAAGCTGATCGTTTCTCCATCTATTATAATTTCATATAAATGGGTACCTGTCCCCATCTTTTTAAAAACTAAGTTATGTTATAAAGCAAGTAAGGAACAACTTGGGTGAAAAATGTGCACTATAAAACAAATTCAAATTTCACCCAGTATAGTGTTTTCCCTCCTATTTTCAAAATGCAAATTCCTTCCGTGTTTTCACATCATTCACCCACATGATTATCAGAAATCTTTCTGGGCCAGGCTAATCTGGGTTCAACAGAACGATCTCAGAATATGCTAGCAAACCTGGAATAGCAATAGACTGGAAACCCTGATTACAAGAATACTTCTCTATTTATATATTTATATATATATATATATATATATATATATATATATATATATATATATATATATATATATATATATATATATATACACACACACACACACACACACACTAAGCGAAGCGAAGCTAAGCTAAAATAACGAAATCACCGTCGATTTAGAATTACATTAGAATGTACTTACGGTCCCAAGGGTCGCCGATTCGGACTTGCTTGTAGGCCTTGGCTAATTTTTCAACCACTACATCGTGAACACTTTCATGCAAGAACTAAAAAATAAATAAATAAATAAATCTGTGTTAGTCTTATTGGTAAACTGAGTAATGCATAAATCAGTATTCTGAACAGGTAAGAAAGGCTTGTATTTCAAAATATATAATGTTAGTACCAATGGCCAGATTTTTGTGACGTAGCATGCACATTCCTCACGCTATAGGAAGTGTGCGTCAAACATTGTACGACTTTAAAAGTGGGTAAATTGCCTGTAAAAAAACCATACAATTCGCCAAAAATCTCATAAAGCCTACCTTATGATCGCAAGACTTCACCAGTGAAAATCCAATTTGTGATGTAGCCTTGCACAACTTTACATTATAACTAAAGGCCTTAACAAGCAATCCACAGATATTTTTTATCCTTTAGACTTTTGTTGTCTTCGTGTTTGGTGATCGGATAGCCGATTGCTTTAAGCGTAGACTTTTCTGTCCCTTAGCAGGAAGATGCAATACACTGTACACTAACCTTAAGTAGCACCTGTAATGGGTACCTACCAAGGACAAAAACAAAAAATCACATTTGAAACCCCTATGTATTGAATTAGCATAGCTGGGAATTGGTTGCCAGTTGCTTTATTATTGTTGCGGGCTACCAACAGCACCAGGCTTAAGAGACCACCTAGAGTTGAAGTAAAATCTCTTAAAACAAATTCACTGAGCAAGATTTGTTTTAAAAGAAGTGCTCTGGCTTTGTGTTCTGTGTGACATCATGGGTCGTTATTGCTGTGTAAACCTGATTGGCAATGTTGGCAATAATCCTTACAGGCTGCACTTGCGGTGCTTCAACACAAACTAAAAACTCTGTGGAAACCCAGTTTAAGAAAGCTGCACAATATCAGTAATCACGCAAGGCCAAATTGGAACATACAGAAACATTTAAATATACCCTCCCGTATTTTAATATTAATTAGCTTATTTGCATTTGAAAGGAGAATTTCTCTGGCTAAAAGAAAACTACATAGAAGCCCACACTACCCGAAAAGGTACTACCAAAATAGCGTGAGAAAATGACAGCCATAGCATTTCACAGGTTGAAGCGAATTCATTCCTCACCATATTACTGCTCTCTTGACAAACTTTATCTGAAATTATTTTTAAAAAATAGGACTCGATTCCTACCAATCGCCTAGTTGTTGTGCATCGCTGTCCTGCAGTTCCCACAGCAGCAAACAGAGCCGATGGTATCACAAGGTTCAGGTCAGCATCCTCGAAAACTATGAAAATACAAAGCAGATGTATGAAGGTTGATGGATCATTCTTTTATGCAGCAACGGAGCTTTTGTGTGTGTGTGTGTGTGTGTGTGTGTGTGTGTGTGTGTGTGTGTGTGTGTGTGTGTGTGTGTGTGTGTGTGAAGTGGTTCAGTTTTTACTACTCATGCACAATGCTTTGCGTTAAAAGAAGAAGCAATACAAGAAATCATGCCAAGATGGGCATCTGCTTCATAATGTGGTTACTGTAGCACATGCTAATATTAGACATTAGTCCAATATCTTTTAATTGGGTCACAGGAACCTTATATCCCTTTTTAATAATTCACTAACAAAGTCAACTTACCTATTATGGCATTGTTCCCACCAAGCTCCAACAACTGCCGTCCTGCAGGGAGACAAACAAGGAAGAACTATGATCTTTCGGACTCCTTTAGAAATAAGTAACTCAGGGCAGGTGCTTGTGCTAAAGCTTATATAGTGCTCCCTCATTATTTCATGTTTCGATAACTCACAATTCAGTAATTAAACACATTTGGTTAAGCCACAGTTAGGCCATGTTGACAGCACCTTGCACTTGTTCTATAAGTGATTGTGCAACAAGCCTTCACTAATTCATTGCACTCAATATTTCAGTATTGTTGTGAAAAACAAATGAGATACTATCTTAAGATACCACTTTATTTCCAATTGTACCATTTTCATTACACAGACAGGAAGCGACCAAGTGACTGACCTAATGTAACAAAACAAGAACAGGGTACAGTGGGAGAATACTTTGCACTATGAGCTCAGTTTAAAGACTAACCTCAATGAATTAAAAAAGAAAAAAAAAAAAACACAACACACTTGCGCCTTTAATTACCTCGAAACATTCCCCGTGGATAACATTTAAAAAAGTTAAACCAAACTTGACATTTTTATATATTAAACAAGCTTTGTTCCTTGAAAAAAAATATGGAAGAAAAATAATGCTAGCCAATGTCTGATACTAGTGGAATAATGTGGTCTTCCCTTGATAAATTCTGAAGAAAACCCTGGTGCACAGTATATAAAAAAAAGAATGCTCGTTCTCTAGGGAACCTGTACCAGCACATTTCTACATCCCCTCATGTTAAAAGCCACCTGAGCATTTCTGGAGCAGTAAAAGGAAACACAATCGGCTTGGTTTACATGAAAATAAGAATAAGTCTCACCTTCGTGCCACACTATTTTAGTAGTACCTTTTCAGCAGCTTGGGTTTACATGTAGTTTTCTTTTAGGGACAGAGTATATATGGTATGGCTTTCGGACGTGCAACCATACAAAAAAAAAACAACTTAGGTTTATCATGAGAATGCGATTTGCCCATCCTTTTTAGCTGTACCATATTTTGCCAATGCATTTCCTACAGTGTGAGGAATGTGCGTGTCATGTGATATTCTCATGACACTGGAGAGAGAATCTGGAGTTTTTAAACTGTAAACTAAGCCATAGAGAATCTATAATCAAAACTCACCAAATCGCTCCTGTACAGTCAGGGCTACCTGCTTCCCTACATTGGTGCTGCCAGTGAAGGATACAAGGTCCACTCGCTCATCCTTGGCAAGGGCAGTTCTGGAGAGGACACACCACTTCATTAAAACACAGCAATACCAACCAATAAAATAATAAGGTTGAAAGTCTTGCTCATCTGAAACACTGCAATTCTTAAATGCTTTCTGAAGAAAGAAGAACACTGAACCTGAAATGTGGTCACAACCTGTTTGCTTTTTTATAAGAAATTTCCAGTACAATAGAACTGTCGTGCTACAGTAATGCTTGGCACATGTGAACAAGGATGAGAAATGAAATCTTACCCAATATCGGCTCCCCCACAGGTCATAGAACAAATAGCACCTGGTAGTTTATTCTCTTCCAAAACCTCTGCAACAATTCTGAAATATGATTGGAGGGAAAAAATATACAAGGTGAATGCTAGCTAAGTAACATTAATATGTACTGATCATATTTTAAAACATTGCTTTAGAGACTGGCGAGAACATTATGCAAACATTGACACAAAAAAAAAAGGTGTAAGTTTCCAGTGCATCCCAGATTCACTCAACAAGAAAAAAAAAATACAATCTCATATACAATCAACACTAAAGACTTCTTTTTATTTAATATGCACTTTTTGGACGGAATTACTGGAAAAACAGAAAGTTACTCCAGGTGATGGTAATGGTATACTAAACAGTACTTACTTTGTGACTGCTACACTGGTTAATGGAGTTGTGGGTGCTCCTTTCCTATTAATTGAAGACAAATTTACCAACAGTATCTCATTGGCTAATGCTACAGAGCCTTCAGACATTAATTTCCAACAAAATTATGCATTTCTTATTTTTTTTATAAATCCAATAAACTGTATGGAGTTTATTATACTGTGTCATTATATATATATATATATATATATATATATATATATATATATATATATATATATATATATATATATATATATACACATACAGTACTGTGCAAAAGTTTTAGGCAGGTGTGAAAAAATGCTGTAAAGTAAGAATGCTTTCAAAAATAGACATGTTAATAGATTATATTTATCAATTAACTAAATGCAAAGTGAGTGAACAGAAGAAAAATCTAAATCAAATCCATATTTGGTGTGACAACCCTTTGCCTTCAAAACAGCATCAATTCTTCTAGGTACACTTGCACAAAGTCAGAGATTTTGTAGGCATATAGTCAGGTGTATGATTAAACAATTATACCAAACAGGTGCTAATGATCATCAATTCAATATGTAGGTTGAAACACAATCATTAACTGAAACAGAAACAGCTGTGTAGGAGGAATAAAAATGGGTGAGGAACAGCCAAACTCAGCTAACAAGGTGAGGTTGCTGAAGACAGTTTACTGTCAAAAGTCATACACCATGGCAAGACTGAGCACAGCAAAAAGACACAAGGTAGTTATACTGCATCAGCAAGGTCTCTCCCAGGCAGAAATTTCAAGGCAGACAGGGGTTTCCAGATGTGCTGTCCAAGCTCTTTTGAAGAAGCACAAAGAAACGGGCAACGTTGAGGACCGTAGACACAGTGGTCGGTCAAGGAAACTTACTGCAGCAGATGAAAGACACATCATGCTTACTTCCCTTCACAATCAGAAGATGTCCAGCAGTGCCATCAGCTCAGAACTGGCAGAAAACAGTGGGACCCTGGTACACCCATCTACTGTCCGGAGAAGTCTGGTCAGAAGTGGCCTTCATGGAAGACTTGCGGCCAAAAAGCCATACCTCCGACATGGAAACAAGGCCAAGCTTACTCAACTATGCACGAAAACACAGGAACTGGGGTGCAGAAAAATGACAGCAGGTGCACTGGACTGATGAGTCAAAATTTGAAATATTTGGCTGTAGCAGAAGGCAGTTTGTTCGCGAAGGGCTGGAGAGCGCATACCTAATGAGTGTCTGCAGGCAACAGTGAAGCATGGTGGAGGTTCCTTGCAAGTTTGGGGCTGCATTTCTGCAAATGGAGTTGGGGATTTGGTCAGAATTAATGGTCTCCTCAATGCTGAGAAGTACAGGCAGATACTTATCCATCATGCAATACCATCAGGGCGGCATCTGATGGCCCCAAATTTATTCTGCAGCATGGCAACGACCCCAAACATACAGCTTAAAGTCATTAAGAACTATCTTCAGCGTAAAGAAGAACAAGGAGTCCTGGAAGTGATGGTATGGCCCCCACAGAGCCCTGATCTCAACATCATCGAGTCTGTCTGGGATTACATGAAGAGAGAGAAGCAACTGAGGCTGCCTAAATCCACAGAAGAACTGTGGTTAGTTCTCCAAGATGTTTGGGCCAACCTACCTGCCGAGTTCCTTCAAAAACTGTGTGCAAGTGTACCTAGAAGAATTGATGCTTGATGCTGTTTTGAAGGCAAAGGATGGTCACACCAAATATGGATTTGATTTAGATTTTTCTTCTGTTCACTCACTTTGCATTTAGTTAATTGATAAATATAATCTATTAACATGTCTATTTTGAAAGCATTCTTACTTTACAGCATTTTTCACACCTGCCTAAAACTTTTGCACAGTACTGATATATATATATATATATATATATATATATATATATATATATATATATATATATATATATATATATATATATATATTATATATATATATTAGCTGTATGATTACACATATGCACAGTCTAGCTGTTACCATACCAGAGACAGACATTTCCAGAGATCAGCGCAATGGCATTATTCCAACCATAAACAGCTACAGGGAAGTTAAATGCAGTTATGATTCCAACAAGACCAACTGGATTCCACTGTTCAATCAGGGCATGGCCTGGCCCTGGAAATATAAAAAACACATTACACTTTATTATACAGCAAACCGGACACTGCTCTACTACTGTTTTTTAAGGAAGGTCAGTCGCTCTGTTATTAATCAATACAGGTGCACTCCACTTATAACAGACTCCAAAGGACAATGGAAATCGGTACTTTATAAACGAACTACGTAGTAAACACAATTGCTGTATGTAACTGTTAACAGAAGTACCTTAAATATAAACAATGCAAGAAAGCTTAACTGCCAAAGAACAGGAGTTTATTATTTGTACAAAACACGCGGTGGGCTGTACAATAGAATAAGTAGTACCATTTTACAAATTTAAATATTCAAAATAAATGTAATTAAAATTGTATACATTATACGCTTAAACTGTACAACGGCTGTGCCAACAAAAACATAGAAGAATAAAAGTTAACAGAAACTGTTTTTCCTGCCTGACGGCACTAATGCCGCTGTGACACATTTACTGTACCTTATTTGTGCAAAATATCTGCCTGTGGAACATGAAAACTGTGCGTATTACAGTACTGTATTTATTAAATTGTGTGTATTAAACAGTACTGGATTTATTAAACTGTGCGTATTAAACACAAAAGACCTGCTGTGGAACAGGAAAACTGTATGTATTAAAACGGTTATAAAGGAGTCTGTTTTAACTAGAGTAATTCCCCACTAACACACATGTTTGGCAGGGACATGCCTCCTCAAAAAGTTGTAAATGGATTTCAGCCATCAGATACCAGTTGTTTTAATAAAGCTTTCATTGAATGCTTATTGGGAACAGATGGCAGGAATCACGGATTTCAGTTTTACATTGATTTAAATGTCAGTTTCTTGTTTTTCAAATTGCAGCAGTGTGCTTATCTATTTAATAAGTTTGGTTTTTAGTACATATCAATCTTCGTGTCTTTTTAAATTAGAGATCTGTTCCACTCCAGAACAGATTTCACCTACAGTAGAGGTTACAAGTCTGGGGAAAACAAATGACCAGTGCATCAGTTACCCAATCAGCATTTCCATTAACTGGTAAAAACCTTTCAGAGACAGTTTCAAAAGCTAGTTGACGGGCAGAGACTGAAGCCGTCAGTCAGTTTGACTTGCAGCAAAAGGTTGGTGACAGGCAGCTAGAAACACTGACTGTCACCTCTAGACTGTGCCCTTTAAAAAGGCACAGGCAATCGAATGAGTGATTCAGCAGTTCCTGTCTTAGTGCATGCTTGTTAACAAAGCCAGTCAGTGATACGCCGATTCAATCCACGTCCCTTTCATTCCACCTGGAGGGGAGGATTTCTTTATTTCGTTTTCATCCATGTGATTGACTGTGTCTCGTGTGATCGTTGAAGTGAAAGCATAAAGCAAGTGCAGTTTATTTTTATATTATGTAAGTGATTTTAGTCTAGATATGCAAGTCTGGTCTTACGCAAGTTTGAGCACCCTCCTATCTTTTCAGTACACAATGCTTTAATTCACGCTGATATTATACCTGTAGTTTTAAGTTATGCTAAGAATTATTGTGTCAAATATTTTAATTTGAAATTCTGAAGTGAAATATGTATGTTAAATAAGAAAAAAGTATTTCAACAACTTTTGAAAACAAATTACTTTTGAAAACAAATTAAGCACATAGGAGGGTGCCCACATCAGCGCGGGCACAGCCGAGTGAGACAAGCTGCTGTGTCGGAGTGCAAGACTGTTTGTTGTTTCTGAACAGGGGTCGGGAATAATCGTCCAATAAACCGTGGATTCGAGTGTCTGCAAATTTGTGTGTCTCTTTCTACATTTTCAACTGCATGCTAATATTAATTTGGCTTGTGGGCATTGTAAATCATTTTGGGAACAGAAATGCCAATATTCGTTATAAGGCAAAACACAAATAATGTGGACCCCGACAACTGCATTATAATGGGGTAGCACTGTATGTTGATTTAACTCCTCCTCCTACAAATTGGATATTCATTTATTTAACTTTATACTACCATACAGGGCCAAAATAGCAATTCAATGTGCATGTTCTCTAAGGAGCTATTTTTATATCTGTTCTGATCTGTTATACATACAATATCCTTTGTTTTAGCCTAAAAACAGTACATGTTACATAAGTAAACAAGTACTGTAAAACTAAGAAAAAAAAACGTAACTATTAACCAGATAAACTATTAAATCTGTAACCCTGTCGTACACTATTGAGATTCACACACAAAGTACAACGATGAGGGGAATAAAATGTACACTGTTGTCTTAAACAGAATGTCACAATATTACACAAATAAAAGACACACGTTCACTGAAAAAACTGTCTGCTATTGCAATTCCAAACTGACTATACCGAATCTGTCTTTTGTCAAGTTGCAACTCACTTTCAGACGGTAGCACAGGTCCACCGATCATTCGAGAGAGGCCGACAGCATAGTCACAGACGTCTATGTACTCCTGGACTTCTCCGACACCTTCAACAAAGATCTTGCCCATTTCCAAGGAAACCTAGCGAAAATAAAAGCAGAAATAAAAAGAAATTCAAATCAGTAATCAAGCAAAGCCAAATAGGTGAGCTGAAGTGAAATAAAGACTACTTGAAAAGTCCCTCTGAGAAATAGGGAGCAGAGTAGCAGGTTGATTAAACAGATACTCCATAGGCTGGAGGGGTGGGGGGGGGATTGGGGGGTAGCTTTCCTCCTCACAGATGATATTTATGCAAGTGTGCTTGCAGTGCATATACTGCTTGTTTCTTGTATGGATGTTTCAATTATGAATTATTGGTTTCATTTGTACATTTGTTTACAATTAATGGAACACTCAGTTGCTGCTTGTGTTAAAACAGTGCTCCCCCAAAACATCTATGTACTTGCTATCAATACTTGTAGATGCAGTGAAATGTCTGTAGTGTTTGAGGCACAGTTGATTGCACCTTCAGGTCAGGTATGTTTGTCACCACTACAAATCTGTGCTCTCATTTTTTATTCCATAAACTTAGATAAATGATTTAGATCAGATCTTACCAGGCTGCCCAAAACTTTACTCTTCTTTCTTAAAGCATCTCCAATTTGTCTTACAATTTCTCCACGTTTTGGTGCTGGAATCTACAAAAAATAATGTTCAAGTATAATATTAAAGTTCAGTTTTACAGTATGTTAAGTATTCGTCTGCACTATCCCGTGATAAAAAAGTGACTCTACTTACATCTGCCCAAACTTTCCACGCATCCTTTGCCTTTTTCACAGTTTCTTCATATTCCTGCATAGTCGCCTGGAAAGGAAATACAGATTACTACCCACAAGGTCACATTAAACATCTATGACAAAAGTATAACATGAACTGCACTGTAACTGTTTTTGTAACAGATCGGTCAGAGGATGAAACTTTCAGTTGAACTTAATAAGCTATTTAAATATGTGATCTGTACTTAAACAGATTTAGCTGGAGCCTTGTGTTAAATCAAATTCATTTGTTGGTCATTACCATGACCCCAGTATCGTTCACATCACAAAACCAGAACACAATTTAGCACAAATGGCGGTCTCTGACCTTTAGGGCACTTTCACAGCTAGTTCACGTGCAAGTGATTCGAATCGTGGTTCACTTCCAAACTAACAATTTTTTTTCAGGTTTGCTTCGGTTTGTTTCACACCAGAAAAATTCAAGCAAACTTGAGTTTCTTGTAAAGTGCATTCAGATGCGTTTGTCTGGTTCACTTGCAGCTTCATCCAGACTAGAGGCTTCACAATGCACTTTCCAAACGCACTCGTCTCCCTTGCTGATTACTAGTGCAGAAGTCCTCTCAGGTAAAACTTTTTTTTTTTGTGATGTGCTGTTGTGCACATGTGTGTGTTTTTGACAAGCCCTGCGTTGCGTATGCAAGACAGTAGGGAGACGCTTTCCTTGGAGCTTGCTGAAGTACATCACGTCCACGATTTGCTTCGCTGTTTGCAGCAGTTTGTTTCCTAGTTAACTGGAATATGTTTTGTTTCACATTGCAAAAAGTTGAAACGCAGCAGTGGCAAACGTACCGAGTCCACTTCCAAGCGAACTGAGACGACCATTTCAAATGACCTCGGTTCACTTGGGCCTCGTACACACACACTGCAGTTAGCGTGACAACCGTATTAACAAACTGCACTGGCTGCGGTTGTTTGTTGTACACACACCTTCCATTACTGAAGTGAGTGCACTCCCAGTTAACCTAACAACTGAACTCTGACTGTGTGGCGGCAGCATGGAGGCTGTGTTTTGATTTTTCTGCACTGCTAAATACAGTGGCGACGATCTGCAGTACCATGACAGGAGATCGAAACATTTGGGTGATCTTCTGACCAGAAGGCTGGTGGGAACGGCTTTAGTGGTGTCCAAATGACTGGATTAATTTTTTTTTTACAACAGAATATTATACAACTGTACTTTAATTAATAAAAAAAAAAGTATATTATATGTATGCACTACTTACTATTGTTATGAATTTATTATTGATCAATATTACAAAATCAACTTGGCTCATCAGGTCCATATATATATATATATTATATATATATATATATATATATATATATATATAGGTGCCTGATGTTTATTACACGGAAAGGTCTGATAAATGATTACATCTTTACTTGCGCAGAAATCCACCAAGCACCTACTGCGGTTGTTTTAGTGCAGTTTTAACACACACACTCACACACACACACACACACACACACACACACACACACACACACACACACACACAGTAGCTGCGCATTAAGTAACCAAACTGAATTAATAACAGAACTCGCTACTTGTTCCGACCAGGATTAACTAGTGCGGCTGTCGCTGCCTTTTGCAACTGAACTGTGTGTGTACTTAAACTGCATTTAGGCTGTGTGTGTACGAGGCCTTGGTTTGATGCACATTCTGGTGCAATCACGTGGTTCTCAGAGGTTTCACATATCACTCCAAGCAAACCGAACTGCACTTCAATCTGCATCAAAGGGTCAAACGAACTAGGTGGGAAAGTGCCCTTAGAAGGGGCCAGGATTAAAATGTTTAGTTCAGACATTTTCTGGCAGTAGATTTCAGCATGTTACACTGCAGAAACCAATCAGAACTGGCATTTTTTAATTATATAAACAGTAAACAGAATATGTATTTTCATGGTGATGCATACATACAAGAGAGGTTATTTGATTTGGAAATCATTCAAGAGTGTCCACCAAACCCATCACTTCCACCTAGTACCCTTCGGACCTGTGACTTTCCCAAGGTCAGAGGGCATGTCCCAATGGCTGAGCTTGCATTCTAACCCAGGGTCCACTGGATGTGAATCCTTTAACCATTGGACAACAATATCCACAACATACAAATAATGACTTACAGCGAATCAAGAACGTACCTGTCGGACTTTGGCAATAGGCTCATTGTTTGCAGGGCAGTAAGAGGTGATGACCTACAAAAGGCAGAGATTAGATTGGAGTTATGACCCGCATGTGGTCGAGCCTAGACCAGTATTAGGGACAATTCCGTATGTCACCAGTTCAGGGTCTCTGCAAAGCAAGATCACATGATCTTGGTTGTCAGCAGTACTGTGCGCCAATGACCACATAGTTATAGGACTAAACTACCCACTCTACATACCCCTTATGATGGGCACTCCAGCCAAGGTGAGGTGAGGTGAGGTGAGGTGAGGTGAGGCACATTTGTAAGGCACAATGTAAACAGAGTAATTTAGTACCCATTGCTGGTAATCTAGGATCCTTTATTACGGATACGGCATACCAATGGTTACTCTAGATTTATTTTTAATGATGTACAATGTTTTGCATAAAAAAAAAATGAGCAGATGGGTACCCTGTGAAAACAAGAAGAAACATAGCTCAATGTTCCAAGAATCAAAAGAGATCATTAATCATTATTACTTCAGAATGAATTTATTATCAAAAATTAAAACTATCAATATTGCAGGGCTAGAGTAACGACGACTACCGACTGTAATTCGTATTTTTTTCCCCCTCCTAGTTTTTATAACAATATTAGATGGTTATTATTAAAAAAAAAGTTAACAATAAATTAATTCCAACAAATGCACTTCTTTGAACGTTATCCAAACCATGTGATGACTGGTGAGCAGACATTGGTTTTGAAACTGTTCTAATCGGTGTTAGGCAGTTCCAATAAATAATTCGGGCCACTGGTTGAATATAATCACAGTCATAACAACAGTAAACATGCCAGAGTTTTGTGTGTGTGTATTTGCCAATGATTTTAACATTATTATTTTTAGCAACACGTTCACTGCGTTAATCCTACCTTGCTGTCATGTTTCAGATTATTTTTAGCAGGCCATTCTATTATCGCTCTCGGTACTGAATACCTCCCTCTTACCTCTCCTTTCCCTCCCCAGGTCCCGTTGTAAACTCCGTCGTTTTCCTCCCTCAGTCCCAGTTCTTTCAGCCAGGAGTACTTGGGTTGATTAATCAAGAGTGTAGACATGGCTGCGGTCTGCCTGTAACAAGAAAAAAGGACTTTCCTCCTAAAGGCTGAACACCTTGTAATACTAACAGTCTGGGTAATAACTCGCTGCATGGCTGGGTTAAATTGGCAAATTAAGACAACAGACGAGTTTCAGGACCAGCCCTTCTAAACGGAACACTGTGATTGGATGATAGGCGGCTCTACCCACAAAGCGTTTTTGGTGCTGTCAGGGGCACGAGGACATATTGGTGCTGTATGTCATCAATAATGCAACGTTCCACACAAGAATCAAAGAGGTGAAGTCAGCATAAGAGCAAACCAAATTATAATGAACACATAAACTAAGGTCCCTGTTCAAAGAAGGTGACTTACTTTACACAATACAATGCTACAACGCTTTGGTTTAAACTTAAGCAGTCTCAATCATAATATTATGATATTACACTCCTATATTTTTAACCTGTGTACGTTGGACATTTACAAGAAACTTTTTGCTTCTTTCTTAGATTATTATTAGGAACAATGCCGTTTCCTATGTCACAGTGTGCCGTTTGGGCAAAAATGAAATTACTTAAAAAGTTAAGATGTATTGTTTTAATTGCAAAAATCTGCAAAATTTCACCTTGAACGTTTCTCGAGTTGGATCTGTAGCCCATAATATAACCCTTTTTGACCGTGTTGAAAACCTCGTAGAGACAGCAAAAGCAGAGTGGCGCAGCGGAAGCGTGCTGGGCCCATAACCCAGAGATCGATGGATCGAAACCATCCTCTGCTATTTTTTTTTTTTGGTCATATTAAAATTTCAAAATTTAACATACTGATTTAATACTAATATAATTTAGTTGGATGGTATATTTTTATGGGTCATACTAAAAATTATGATTGGATGACTCGGATGATTGCATGCAATAAATATGTTTTATTAGTTTAATCAGATCTGTATGTGAAAATATCTTGAAATTGGCAGTTATACGTTTTTAGTAGGAATAATGTTATTAGTACAGTATATACGGTGGGAAAATTACGAGAAAGTGTTTTGTATATATTTTAATTGGAAGACGGGTATTAGCAAGTTTTCTGGAGGAAGAATGCATAGAAATACTGTCTCGCTATGCAGATCACTGTTTTCTATGTCTTTTTTTTTTTTTTTTTTACAGCGAAAACTGTCCTGCAAAAGTACCTGAGCTTCCATACTCCTTTGTGGTGGGTTTAACGTTTAATAGTATCCTGACAGTGCAACACAAAAAAAGATGTGTAAACACCTTATGAATATTCAAAAACATAAAAATACATAAATAAAACAAATACATTAAAACATTATTCATACTTGCTACATTTGTAAAGAAACCACAAATGTTTTAAAGGCAAGGTTTAATGCGTGTTAGAAATTTGTAAAACTACTTAAATTAGATGACAAAAGGACGTTTCCTTTGTTTTCCAGCAGGGTGTGCACCTTGTTACTGCATTGTTCCTTAGCAACTACCGAGCATCCGGAGCTGACCTAGGAAGGTTATCATTCGTTTAGCCAAGTGGGAGGAGTTGTTTTATTTCCGGGTCAGTGGAGATGGCGGGCACTGCTGTGAGGATGGAGGATCTTGAAGATGGGGAGATATCTGGTTCCAACTCAGATTCAGAAATGAGAATAGCTACAAACGAACGGTTACAGGTAAGCAGAAATGCTTTGCATTACATGTAATATGCTACTGCTAGTTGTAGGGGTTTAGTTACATTTGCAGTCTGTACTGAGTGTAAACAAGACTGTAGACCACACAGCGTCTTAGATTACACGGTCTATAATATATTTTTAAACAAAATCGTTTGAGATTCATCATTAAGATATATGAAGCCCCTTCGTTTGGTTTCTTAAGACCTGGCTACCTTTTTTTAAAACTTGGCTTCTTTGTATCAAAATACACGCTACATAGGCTGTATACGATAAGACTGTACATTAACTGTAGTTATTTACAATATGTCAAGTACATATATGTGCCCCGTTACTCCTAACGTTGATTTCTTGTGTCGTTTTCTACACGTAATACAGTAAGGTTTCGGTACAGATTCGAAGGCTTAACGCCAAATACAGCATTTGACCGACAGCACTCTGCGTATTATTTTTCACTATCCGTTGTGATTATTGCTTTTTCATTAATTTGTTGTATTACTATTTCTTAATAAAAAATGTTTTAAAAAGTGATTAAGGTTGATTTTTTCTGCTTTTTTTTCCCTCCTCTTCATTCCCCGTGCTGTGGACACACATTCAACTAAGTTACAGCTCCTGTTTGGACCCCATTGCCGTCGGTTTATCTAGCTAATTAATTCAGAATCACCTTCACAGTCGCTATAGTTTAGCTTGCATTCACAAAACATTAGATGATGTTGTCGTGCTAGTCAGTATTGTACAGTGAGACGTAAAGATACAAGTGTGTATGCATATTTCTATGTGGAACAGTATCGAAGCAATATAGCATTCGAATAAAATAACAAAAGATAAAAATAAATACGTTTTAGCTGGAATATCTGGAGACACCTGGAGAGGGGGTGTACAGTAGCTGGGCGGATTCAGTGCAAGGTTAGAAAGAGCCATGTCTCATAGAGCTATTTAGCTAGGACTGAGTTATCATACCATGGTAAACTAGTGACAGAAGGGTGATGCGCTCATCTTGGTTCCTGTAAAGAATTCAGGAAGTTTACCTTTTGAATCTGTTTTTGTTTGGAGGTTGTGTTTAAGACAAGCCAGCAGGACACTACACTAAACCAGGTTAGAGGTGTGTGCCAGCATCTTAGTACATCTGTTGTGATAAGGGTGCAAATGCAATATTAAAGATGAAAAACTGTATTAATTGTTTAAAAGGAGATGTAGTCTTGACAGCTGCTTTGTTTAGATAACAAATAAGGGCAAAATTACTAGATGTACAACATTATTCCTTGTTTGCAACTTGAATATGAGCATCAGGTTTCAGTGTATTAATTTCTCCCCTTTGGTCTTTATTTAAGTAATTTCAAATAGCTATATTAATCAGTATTTTAAAAATCAGGGTAGATGACACAATCCCTCAGTATAACTTCTACCATACTGTTATGTAATTGTCTCTTATTATACTTACAGAAACAGCAATCTGCTGTCACTGCCAGCACAGCATTCCAGAGCAGGAGTGAAGCCCCCCCTCACGCTGCACCCTCTGTTACACAATACCGCAGCATGGCAGGCCTAGAATCCAGTGACAACAGCGACTCGGATTCTGACGAGGACAAGGTCCTGTGGAAGAGAAAACGCCAGAAATGTTCCAACCCCCCTCCTGTCAAACCTCCAGTGGCCCCACCTGTCGGCCAGAGCCAGCCCGCCAAGAAGGTGAACAACATCTGGGGGTCAGTGGTACAGGACCAGAACCAGGAGGCTGTGGCTGCAGAGCTTGGAATTCTGGGAATGGAGGGCGAGATCAGCATGAGCTGTCGGCAGTCCGAGACCTATAACTATGTCTTGGCCCGGAAGATGATGGAGAAAGAGCGGCAGCAGCAGTGTGGGGTGGAAATGTCCAAGCTGGATGAAGAATTGGAAGAATATATGCAAGACAGCAAGAAAGAAGGGAAGGTGGAAGAGGAGAACTGGGCTGGCCATCACAAGAGGAAACGGCCAGCAAAGGAACGTCTGGGCCAGAAGGCAGAAATGGACTATAAGGGCCGGTATGAGATAACAGAAGACGATGAAGAAGAAAAAGTCATAGACGAGATTGCTCACAGGTCAGCTGCTTTTTCATCTGTTAAAGAACAGCAAGCCCATTTCTTATGTTTCACCAAGTTTCCAGTGCATGTTTTATGGCTTTTTTCCTTTATGTAGTTATAGATCTGGACAGAAAATGCTTTGTGAAATGTGGGTAGGCGACTAACATTGCTACTAAATTGAATATGTTTTAGCTTGTAAGGATTCATTTAAGTCATCATGGTTAAAAATTAGCAATTTGATCTAAAAGAAGTCTAAAATGTGCTTTGTAGAAATCGAGTAAAATGCAGAAGAGGGTACTTTAAATGATATTGTAGAATGACTCCAGTGCCCCTTAATGTGCCAGTTATTTGAATTTGTGCTCCAAACTGTTCTATGTTGTCTCCAAGACAAGGTTTCAATTTAGCTGTAGAAGTTCGGTTGTTCCAAGCACTATACTGTTAATAACAAATGTCTTGTTGATTTCTGAACACATTAACTAGACACAGAGCAAATTTCTTTTTGTTTTACAGACTAAGGGAACCTAAAAAAGACCTGCTTGAACGAGTGGTAAAAAGCATTGGGAAGAAGAAAGCTATTGAATTATTGATGGAAACTTCAGAAGTGGAGCAAAGTGGTGGACTCTTGACTATTGTAAGTAATACTTTAAAACCCTGTTTAATTGGTTACAGTATCTGTTTAATGACATTATTATACTGTGTTTATCTGTTCTCTTGCTCTTGATGGCTAAAATCAATTTGCAGGTTGAAATGGTCTTACACAACAGTGAAAGTGCTTCCACACACAAATTAGTTTTGAAGATGCCCACACATGTTGTAACTAAAAGCTACAAAAACTCTGAAAATGCTAAGTGTTTTAGTTTTAATGTATGTGTTTGTTTGTTTTACCAGCTACAAAATGGTAAAAAAAATTCTGTTTCTTTTATATTTTTCTTGATGATACGATTTAGGGCTGTCAGTTAAGCCTCCAAATAGCAATTGATTAATTGGGCACACAAAATCGAATCGTTTGAATAAATATCAATGATTGTACCGTTTACATACATTTTCGCTCCATTCTTCTCCCCGTGACTTGATTATTTTAATATCATTGCTGTTAAGTAAAAGCTTGTGAACAACAATTGAATGCCTTGGTAGCGTCAGGAGAAAAAAAAAACACACACACACACACACACACACAACATTCGCAACAAGGCTAAGGCAAGTTTAACATACTACAGGGGTGTTAGTAAAATATTTATTCCAACCAGATTACAGTACTTTGGAAAGTAGTCTATATAAATTAGACACAAGTTTATGAAAACTGTTTTTTTTTTTTTTATTCAGTGACAAGTGCAGCATCACGCATTGCGTCTTGTTAATACTATACAACCTAACTTTCACTATCTGTGAAAGATACAATGCGGAAATCCCTGTCTAAAACAATAATAATAATAATAATAATAATAATAATAATAATAATAATAATAATAATAATACATGTATTTATTTAGCATGACCTGCATACCCGCTATAGGTCAAGCTGATCGTTACTCCAAACAATTTAATTGAATACCAATGCTTGTAAGTGCAGATATAGGTGCTGTATTAACACCAGCAGAATACGGTAACCCCAGTTTCATGCAACAGTTGTGACGGTGACCAGACGTGTTCGAGTGTTGTGTAAACATTTAGTATATAAAATTGTAAATAGCAGAACCAACTCCCTGCAATTTAAACTTGTTTTTACTGAAAAACAAACAGTAACATGTAATCATAAGAACTGTCTGTGTTACATGATGTCAGATCAGGACTTCACTGAGCATTGGAGCTGAAGCACGCTATTTCCCATGTTACACTGTACACAATTAGGTGAGGTGCCGTCACCAATTCCAGACACAACACTTGCAAAATATGTAAAATATAAACATGCTGAGTTCATTGCATTTATCAGCTGCATAGATTTACCACTCAGCAGAATTATGGCAACAAACAAGTGAGTACAGACATTAAGTTACTGTTTTAATATCACTTTAGTGATTTAGCAAGTTGTTGTATTTTATGCAGGTAATTTTGTTTTAAAGAAATGTATTTAAAAGAATAAACAGGAAACAAAAGCAAAACAGGCCATGAAGCTTATTTGAACAAAAGTGCTTTACCAGTGTTATTGCAAATGCTTGCACATACAAATGAGACAATTTAGATTTTTATCTTCATGTTTCGTTTTCTGTATCGTTTCGTGACCCTCGTATAGCAATGCGTATAGTATCGTGAAGACACTGCCAGTACCCAGCCCTAATTGGTACTTGGTCCTTCATTTTAGCTTTAATGGTGAAGTGCATGCCTCTTTTGTTCCCATATAAAGCATGCTGACATTTTCAGAAAAAGGATTGCATTCAGTGTAATTTTCAGTGCTTTTCAAATACCACAACTAGGGCGGCTGAAGTAGGACTGTGGGTGTTCAGATGAGGCAGTTCTTTTTCCAAGCTTCTGAAAAGGCTGAAAACATCCAATTAGAGATCCTTTGTGTATCATCAGAACAACAGAGTTCACTTCTCCTGCTTTTATTATGGGTTTTAAAAAATATTCTATCAATCATACCATTGCTCAATCTCCAATTACTGTGTTCTAATTGATTCAAAAGGAGCATTCGTTGTAAATGTCAGTGCAAAATGTGGACATGCACAGTAGAATGATGCAACGATGCCCACAGCTTGCTTTTAGTTACATGGCATTGGTGGTCATGGTTATGAATTCTGTTTCCTATTCAGGATGGCAGTAGGAGGCGAACACCAGGAGGAGTTTACCTGAACTTGCTGAAAAACACTCCCAGCATCACAAACAAGCAGATAAGGGTAAGATAACTTGCTGTAGTTCTGTAAGTCAAGCTGACCATGTACAGCAACATTTGGTGTGTTTAATACTTACAGCTGCTAGAAAATGCCAGCTGCTTTTAGTTGTTGAACCATTTTCTGATCTTTTTCCTTTTTTTGTGGTTTTTAATCCTATGCACTATTCAGGTAGTTGGTGCATCCCTTATAAATGTTTACTCTAGTAAAAGTGTAATAAAGCATAGTGAAGGCATTGGTAACCATTGTAAAGAAGAGCTAAATATATATTATCCGCATCGGAAAAGCATGGCAAAACTGCAAAAATACCATAGGAAAGCTTCTGTTTACAGCTGCTCCAGCCCATCCTCTTTCATAATGAAATTGAGGGACTGCTGATTTACCTAATCTTGCCCATGTGACAACTCATTAGCCAGTTTGTAATGTCTACCCATTACTGTCTGATTTTAGTGGGACTTGTAATGACATTTGAGTAGTAAATTTGTTACAGATTTAAAAAAAAAAAATGGAAAAGTCAAAATTGCTTTGTCATAGAACAGTGGAATAAAGGGTTCAATGAGGCAAAACAAAAAGCATGTATATTTTGTTTCACCAGGAAATATTCCTTGATGAAAACCGTAAAGACTATACAAGCAAAAAAGCTGCCCAAAAGCGCAGACGGCAGCTGGTGGGGAAAGAGATGAAAAAGGTGATCAAGACACTCAACCTCCAGGAACATGATGATGCTTCACGAGAGACTTTCGCTAGCGACACACACGAGGCACTGGCTTCTTTAGAGGAGTCGCATGAAGGGCCCACCGAGACAGCACTGGATATGGAAGAGGCTGCTGTGATATACAATTCCAATGAAGTAGAAACCTTTTAACAAAGGTGGACTTAGGCTCATGTTCTGTAACAAAGGCATCTTTGGTTATGAATTCTCATTGCATGCCTGCAGGTTTCAGAAGGGGGTTAAATGCCGGAGTTTGTGTTTAAATCCAGCAAATTGATGACTGTTAAAGAGGTGGTCCTTTTTTGGCAATAAGAACATCCTAAAATCTAAACAGTAATGGTATAAATAATATTATGTAGTTAAATATACCAAGAGGGCATTTTATAGAGAAATTGAGTCTACTTTAGCACTACAAATGATGAATATGTGTGTATGATGTTGAAGGTAGAACATGGAGAGAAGTGTCCTTTTCTTTTATTGCATTGTTTTACCATCAGACGCTATTAACTTACAAGTGGCTAAAATACAGGCTTCTACTGTGCATTTCAGAATATAAATCGACTATAGAAACCTGACCAGATTTACCCGATACAATCTTTGTTCATGAATATTGCATTTTGAATTGGTTTTTGATTTGTTTGCCTCCAGTTAACCTTCTTGTTTTCAAGATGTATTGAGATTTTGTGTGTTTTGTTTTTTAAAACCATTGAGCACTTCCTGTAAATCCTGAGCGTTTTCTTTTTCTTGTTTAAACAAATCAGTTTTTAATAAATGTATGCAAACTGGTTTGAATTTATGTTTTCTATTCAGGTGTCTTGATCCATGTACTGTACTGAATTGGGCTGAACATATCCTCTGTGTAGTAATAAATGCAGCCACATCCTAAGTCTCTGTGGAGTTTCTGTTATGTCATGAAAAACGAGTTACATTATATAACAAAATGTCATCACAGTCTTTGACAGTACCTGAAAAAAGTGACAGAGAACTATCTAACTTTAAACTATGACACCTGAAGTTATACTTGTGTGATGTGCCTTACAGATTTATAACACACATTTCTTATGTAGACTCAGTGTGTGGTGGATAGTGTAGATTTCTATAAACTTTTCTGATTTAGGGTAGTTTCTGGAAATAAAATGCTTTAACTAGTGTGTAACAGTAATTTTGAATGTTTGATTTCCTCTTCCTTACATATTTTATGAGGTTTACATTTGTCCTGTGTTTCACTGCTTCAATACTGAATTTGATCCATGTTCACTGTAGCTGGCTTCCATCTAAATGCTGTGCTGGTATGGGTCACAGATTACATGGTGTTTGATTTCCTCGTTGCTGCAACCTTTCAACTCTGTTGGCTCTACTGTATCTGCTCTTTAGTGTAGAATAGGGTGGGTTCTTGCAAAGTAGATCTGTCCAGCTGAGTTTAAAGGTCCCCCCCCCTCCCCAGATTACTAATGGAATAAGAAAGTCAAAGACCATACACCCAACCACTGTTTACAAACAATAGAACCAAACTGCAAAACCTGGGTGGCAAAAAGATTTCAGCTTATACAGTGTACTGCATAGCTCAGTTTAATAACGTTTTATAAAACATGTAAACACTTTCTTAACGCGCTTATTATTGTATTTATAATAATATGAAGTCAGGTACTTGTTAATGAAAGAATAATACAAATGTTTTCTACATTTTCTGAAAGAAGAAAATTATATGTGTTCAATAAATGATATGAGCCCTTAATAAACAAACTACCAGTAGTTTATATAACTACTGTACCTTAAGAAACAAATTAAAATAAATAATTGACATCTTATTGTTGAACCTTATATCTTATATTTAACCTTATACTCATTGTCATGTTATCATACACTGCATTTATAGGGATAAATCATGAAAAAGGAACGAATATTACAAATGATGTAGTCTCAATCTAGGAATGTAGCTTACTGGCTTCTGCTTTATAACCTAGCCTTTTTAAAATGAACAGGTAGTGAAACCATCTTACATTAATCAAATAAATGAAAGGAGCTACATTTCCAAAAAGAAAAAAAAATAGCAAGAATCAAATTTGAGTATTTTTAAGGAAGAACTCTTACACACTGAAATTAACAGATACATTAATTTATTACAATATGTGCGTAACATCAGAGACATGCATCTGTACACAATACCCATGTAACTCAAAATGCCTATAGCAGCTGTTGCAAAATGCATCTCAACTTCTGTCACAATTTATTGTAGAAAAGTTCTACCTGGGTAATTGTTTTACACGTACTGTATGCATTGTGTAAAACTTGTAAAATTGCCGTAGAGACTTTCAAATATGTGCCTAAAATGTGAAATGATCCCAGTTACACAAAGAGTATTGTTGCTTAACTGTTTACTGGCTGTTGCCATGGCAATTGGGGTGTATACAGCATATTAAAATACATGCAATATCAAATTTAGTTTTAACAGGTATGTACTATTTCCAGATGTCTGTAGAGTACGTAATTATATTTTCTTTAAATTACTTTTAAGAAAAAACATTTACCTGTCTACAAATACTCATTTATCATTTTAGTATGTGATACATGTAACAGTTTTTTTCTTGTTAAAATCTTTTTCTGTTTTCCAAGTGTATTGTAGAAGTTAATAAGTACCAAACTTGCCTGTCTTCATTAAAACACTAAGCTCCTAGAGAATATGTAACTTTTTTGATAAATATTACCATAAATTAGAAATAAAATACTTATGATATTGTATGTTGGTTGCTATATAGTGGTTGTTGCCTGTCTATTGAACTGAGATGATCTCAATGAAGCAACAACTGGTACCCAGACTCACTTGAAATACAACACAAAATCTGAATTGGAAGGAAATGACTGTTATACCTGATATAGTATGTCTGAGTCATCATGACTTTTCTTTAATACCTTAAAAAGAGTACAACTTTCAATGCAGTGTCCAGCAATTAGTTACAACAGTTATTAATTTATTAATCTAGTGGTGAAATATATTTATGTTATTGCAAGTTATATATATATATATATATATATATATATATATATATATATATATATATATATATATATATATATAATGTAGCTGGGACACAGAACTGAAGCTATACATTAGAAGATATTGCAGCACATAGTTCCTTGCCTAAAAACAATTAAAGTTGATTGATTTCATCTCACTACTCATTAAAGCTAACAGGGATGATCAAAAAATAATATTATGTCTAAAATCACTCCTTTAAAAAATGTCAATGATTCTCTTAAAAGTGAGACACGAAGCTCAGTCAATCTGCAGTCAGTTAACGTTTATGATATAAAACACTTTTAACTTTAAAAATGTGTTCTTGTACTGTAAGTAATAAATGAAAAGACACATATGAGAAATCTACACTGCTGTATACATTTGTGAAACCTGACTCCTATGTGCTTTCTTTGAAATAGGACTTTTACTTTCATCAAGAAAGGAAGTGTCTGTGTGCTGAATTATCATTGCTTCTTCCCATGGTGCAATGCTGGGACTAGGATTAGCAAGGTTTCCAAGGGCTCTTACACAGTCAACAAACATGGTCAGCGTAGCAACCAACACTGATATTAAAGGGTAGGTTCAGTAAAAGCATTTCAGATGTTTTTACTGGCTTTTTCTCACGAGTTTTAAGTGTGTTTATGTCTTGAATTGACTTTTTCTAAACCGATTCTGACTGTTCCTTTAGTATGCAGATATCTCTAGTGGCTTCAGTTAATGAGAAGAGTAAGGTGTGCCTTATGTCCTTACTGTTGTGTGTTTTATAGCACTCCAATGGTCTGAAAATGTGCAACAACAATATTTGAATGCATATTAATTTAGACATGTAGGCGGTTGTGGTGTCTGTCTCTCCTTACACTGCTTGTTTTACATGCTGCTGTCTTTTATCTCAGAAGCTGTACACAGATCATATTTCAAACACAAACCAACTATAATATTTTAAAAATTTGATTTCTGTGCTGCAGTTTACTTTACATGCACATTGAATATGTTTTAAATGAAATCCTTTTTTTCTGTGAAATATATCTTTTTTTATTATTATTATTATATTTATCTTCAGTTGTTGAAAAATGTACGGTATGGGGGTCAAACCATAGCATGAATTTGGCTTTGCTTCAAGGTTAATATATATATATAATTTTTAGCTCCATCATAGCTTTCTATAATCACTGACTCTGTATGTTTAATCTGGATTATAAAACTGCAGATAACGGAATAAACCCAGAGATAATGAATCTACTGTGGAAATGTTCTTTGAGCTACAGTGCTACTGCAGGAACCCTGAATCATAGTAAACCTGTCTCAAAGTTGCTTGGTCAGAGCATGCTGCTCCCATTTAGCCTGTTTGTTTTTTAAATCTGTCTTACAACATATAATAAAGTGCACTAGAATAAAAGCTTAGTAAATCTGCCAAGCTCTTTTATAATCCTTTTAAATCACTTTCTGAGGAATGTAGGGTCTGTACAGTATTTTTGGTAACATACAAAAATTTGAAACACCTGCCATAGCATTGTCAATAGAGTGAAGATGCAAGGTGTTTTGACTTTTCTCAATGATTAATTCTCCAACATGCCATTACTTCTGAGACTTCCTCATGAAAAAAAAAAAAATCAAGAATCTGGCAGTCTTAAATGTGATAGCTCCTGCCTACTTAGCGACTATGAGCTATGTGGCAGATCTTGTCCAAAGTGCCTAACCTGAGTTGCAAGATGGAGACAATGAATGTGTCTATCACATGAATAACAAAAATGATCTGTCATGGGAGGGACAGCCCATTCATTAACAAAAACATGTACTGCATACTGCAGGTGTGGACCGGTCCATTTTTTTGTGCTATAGTAACATGATGCATGGAAAATGGAATCCCTAAATATCAGTGTAATATTGTTTTATCTTGACCAGGTTGGTCCATGCCCATCTACCAGTGTTAACACCTAGGTATCCAATAATACCAAAGCACTATGTAATGCCATGGAAGCAAGACATGAAAAACCGAACACTTATATTAAAGGTAGGTGGCAATTGCTGGAAATAGGATAATAACATAAACTTATGTTACTTTACTCTGCTTCATCCCACTACTGGTTTCTGTAGACAGGCCTTCACTGGAACTAGGATATTGTAAATCAGTGAGTGGGCTCCAACTGTATAAATACTGTAGTTTTCAATAATAACAATACACAACAACTGTTAAGAATAAACTTTGCAATAGCTGACACAGATGTGATGATTTCTGAAGAATGTAGAGACTGTTCGATCAGTGATTTGTTTGGAATACTCATCATAAACGATACCATACTGAAACTGCTTGTTTAGACCTTTTGTCATCCATTAAAGAGTATTATTCTATTATATGAGACATTGTATCCTCTAGGAGACACAGTGATTCAATAAACTAGGTTTTAATCCAGCCCAGCTCTCACTGAAATTAGTTTTGTAGTCCAACCATAGCCCTCAAAGGACAGAAATCCACGTCACATAACCACCACACATTTCTGTACATTTCTGGTTGGGAAAAACTCTGGTGTTTATTCAGGTCCGGATTGATGTGCACTGTGGAACCCCGCCAGTACCATAGCTGCTTGTATCCAGTATCATTGTCCCACAGTGCACTGTTTATGCATAACAACATTGACGATAACCAAAAATGTGAATTATAATGGAATACAATCATGTATCACTTTTCTTAAATGTTCTTACTTCTTATTAACACTAGCAATGTTATCACTGGTCCCCCTTTTTGTTTTGTATTTTACTCTTGAATTTGGAATAATGCAGATACTGTATATTAAAGATTATGCTATAGTAGAAGTTGTGTATCTTCCTGGTAGAACTTCCTGTGCGGCAACCAAGTTTAGGAAGGAATTAGATAGCAGAAAGAAAGTACATTTTTATGATCTACAGCGTTGTACTTAAAAATTCAGTATATCTTCAATTACAGACTGCTTAGGATCTTTCAGCCAATCAGAGTGCATGTTATACCTTCTATATTCCATAACACATCACAGAGAAATCCTATTCATGCCATCAACTGTGATTTTAGCTTTCAGCCACGGTCCGTTCACTTCTCCAGATATTTGGCGTCCTATTAATTTTAAAGTTTAAAAATCAAGCAAAGACCCACAAGATCTCCAAAATACTGAAATAAGACCAGTGATAATATTACTAATGCGAGGCTCGAACATGAAACCTTTGTAAACACTTCTTTAAAGTGCCTATAATGTGTTTAAAATTCCTCTTGTTAGAATGCAAAGTTTGCTGGGATCCCCCATGGACCTCATGAGGTGACCCTGTTCTGGGAGCAACATGAGCGACTTTGTCATGGGGAGGAGAGGACAGGCCTGCTGGGAGAAACTCGGTACAAAATTCCTCAGAAACTGCTCAATCCCCCTGTAACCTCCCTCTACTCCAAATACCGGAGTACACTAATCACCAGAAGAGACATGCCCTTTACTCAATAACGTGTGTTTGCTTACGAATACATAATGTTGTTTTGCATGTTGTTGTGGATAAAACACCTACTTCCATCACCAGCATTTGATTTCATTTTATAGTACTCTTACTTGTCAAAGGATCTGAGTTTTAAAATCAGCACACTTAATGACTATTTGGTGTTTGCAGTGTATCTTATTGTATAATATTGGCTTGGTTTACATACAGTTTAGAAACTCCAAATTCTCTCTCCATTTAATGTGAGAATGTGACGTAGCATGCACAAATCATGCACATTCCTATAGGAAGTGAGTTGCCAAAAGATGGTACAGCTGAAAAGGGTGGGTAAACCGTACCAAGCAATTATTAAATTATTATTTATTAACAACTGAGATCTGCTTTTAATATGTTTCAAATTATTGCATTGCAGGTGACACCTAAAATGATACTGCTTTATAATTTACTGTAGTTGTTTTATAAGCAAAGTTACAAATAAAAAAAAAAAAATCCTTAAGATACTACGAAGTAAAAAAAAACACAGCCCTTTGCAAACTAATAATAATAAGTCCTTTGCAAAGTATAGAAAGATATACTTTTATTATTTTGTTATTGTCATGTTTAATAATCAGATAGCTAATTGCTTTAAGCTTAGACTTTGCAGTCCCTTAGCAGTGAGATAAGATGCAATTCATGTCACACTAGCCTTAAGCATCTATCATTGGTACCAACCAAGAAAATAAGTCATGTTTGTACTCCAAAATGTATTAAATTAGCATAATTGTGAATTCGTGCGAGTGGTCTCCTATGTTTTTGCTGCAGGCTACTGACCTCAGGCCCAGGCTTTAGCAACCATGTGTAGTTGAAGTAAAATCTCTTAAACCTAATTTGTAGGCCAAGGTTTGTTTTACAAGAATGAACACATCAAAGAAAGCAAACATTTTCAAAAAGACAAATATGGTTCTTAATATCACTTGCTGCAAACTTACAGAACAAAAGATGTCTAGGTGGACTACCATTATGTAGTGGGAAATGTGGGTAAGTAGGCTGGCGTATTATGAAAATGTACTCTACTAAACATTTTGACTGGATAATTTTTTATATCACAACCGTAAAGTGCTGGATTTTATTTTGTAGATGACCATAAGGATTAGAACTGAAGCAGCTAACCTTCTATATAGGAAACCAAATAAAGCAGGCTGCACTTGCTGTTCTTCAACACAACCAAAATCTCAGTTTAAAAAAGCTGCATGATATCAGAAGTCTCACAAGGCCAAAATGGAACACTGACACAAACATTTACAGTAAATATACCCCATATTTGTATATTAATTAGGTGATTTGAATTTTGAAGAATTTATCTCCTAAAAGAATGTGCACAATAAGATTTAAAAAAAAAAAGTACATTATAAAAGTTATCCTTTAGTTTCTTTATTTCAGCATTACAAGAAATCCCAAGATTGAAAAAGCAGTATATTTCATTACCATTTTTCAGCTTAACAGCTCTGTACAAAATAATAGGTCATGCTTGAACTTGCGTTCCTTTGTAATACTTCGTCTCAACACAGCACTTCATATTTTGTAATTGAAAAATAACCCTCTCGTACAAATGTCTTCAAAGCAATGGAGCAAATTGCAAAAGTTGTCATGGAAACCACTGTGCAGAAAGCTTCTGAAGTGTGTTTCAGTAAGTGGCGTAATTATAATCCTGTAGCTTGATGTTTTTGCAGCAACCACAAATATGCTTTACTCAAGATTAATACAAACCTGTTTTCAAAAAACTACCGTATGTGCATTCGGAAAAATGTTAATTATCAAAAACAGTTACATTTATTTAAAGCCTACCTTCTGCAAAGTGACATTACATCTACAAAAATAGATTACATTTAACCCTTTGCTGTCCTATGTCGGACCTGGTCCGACATTGCAATTATTCCTATCCGGTCCATTGTCGGACCCTGTCCGACATCATCAAAAAAACGCAAAAAACGGGTTTCTAGTCGTTTTTTCTCCGGAAAAAGCCGAGAAAACCATTCAATGGCCGAGTGGGAGCAACAGGAGCCGAGACAAGCCGAAAAAATAAAATAAAATGGGCGTATCTCATGAATAGTCATACTTGCCCCTGGCATCAGATAGGGGCGACCATAAGGAAACAAGCTGGCTGTTACTGCATCAGCGCTCAGAGAATATCACGGACATTTGCAGAGCTTTTTTCAGATGTTATAGTAATAAAATAATGACTTGGATCGCATTATTGAGGCATTTGGTGATAAAACGAGTGATCAGGTGATGATTGATCGGTATGTACGACTATTATTATTATTTATTTCTTAGCATATGTGAAAGCTATAGCAAACGAAAGGGTGGGGCAGGGCTGGAGATGCCTAGTGAGTGCTTTGTTGATATGCAGGGCCTTTTAAACCCGTTTGACTGTGGGAAAAAAAATACTTTTAAACAGCGTGTCTAAAATTAACTGCGCGTTTGAAAATAAATTGGACCTGACGCGCCTGACACGCACTTAATAAATGGACTGCAAAGGGTTAAGGGCACTTGAGTGAATCCTGTTTTCTTTATACATCACTTCCTTTATAAAAAATTAGAGCAAAATCCCACTCTTAAGGTAATTTCACCATGAGCATGTTCAAATTTAGCAATGATAGAGGTAGATGTGAATGTGCAAAAATAACTAAATGACCACACATACGGGATATGCAGTCACTGATGACTGAGCAAACTGATATGATTAAAAAGGTTCCTATTTAATAAGATTTCAAAAAACTAATTTCTTCCGGGTTTGATATCTTTATTTATATGCAATAGAAGAATAAATAGCACAATCTTATCCCTTGCCTGTCAATTTAATTACTTTATTATTTCTATGGGAACTGAAATACAAGAGACTTTTTAATACACAACATTTACAATTCATGTTGCATTTCTTTTCAGAAACGTCAAGCTTTATTTGAAAGTTTATTTTATCCATTTTTTTGTTTGTTTTCAAATACATAGCTTTGAATCCAATGAAAGGCATTGTATGATTTCAAAAGCAACCAGAGTTCACCATTTGACATGCGATTTCCAAAACAAACAATATCCAAACTTCTACAATTGTCTGCAACAAGCCAGAAACACACATTTCAATACAAAACTTTTCCAATTTCTTTTACCATCACAAGAAAAAAAAAGGCAGCAGTGCTCAGCATCTACATGTGTACATGCAAGTATTTAGAAACTCAATGCACTGGCATGTGTCCCATTTGGTTCTAATGGTCCCCATTGAAGATTGCACTTGAGGTTGATTTAGCTATTCAAGGCACTTCTGTAACTGGAACCCCACCCCCCAAAAGTTACAGGTTTACTAAATATACAATAGTTGCAATTTTGCATTTGATTGGACTACTATCAAGCTACATGGCCAATCCTAAAGTACAGGACACATACAGATTTAAGTACATTTTAACTTTGAGACAACTACATCAGAGTAAACTTTACACCATGTTCTGAGTACTTTGTATTTCTCAAATAAATAAATCAAATTGTTAAAGGTGAACCATTTTAACCAATTAAACGTTTGCACACTAAAGGGGTCTTCTTTACAGAGCCTTTAACTCTTGTAGAAGTCACAGAAGCTATACATACACATACAAAAAAAGATACAAATAATAATAATAATAATAATAATAATAATAATAATAATAATAATAATAATAATAATAATAATAAATACAAAAAAACACTGGGAACATATTGCACCCACAGAGCCAAACGAACACTCTGCACAGAGATCCATACTTTATGAATGAGGCAATTTGGTTTTCTGGGTACTAAATTACCTGCTTGCTAGAACATTGTTGATCTGACACTGCCTTTTCTCCAAGAGAGATAGATATCCTTATTTAAAGACAACCCTTCCTCTCCCAATACTGTTATGGAACCCTTTGGTTCCATCTGGGCCATGGGGGAAGCGGAGGACCCCAGATGGAAGATCCCCATTCAGGGCCCTCTTCAACACTAATGGGCTCAGTGGGCTCTGCCTCAGGCTTCCTTCCTGGGAGGAGGCAGCCCGCGCTGCTGCCAGTTTGCGCCTCTGAACCCAGGGGCTCCCAGTAGTACTGCTGCTGTCAGAGGAGTAATCTAGGTTCCTCCTGCATGGCTCTGGGCTGGTATCCGGGCTTCTCCACATCTCTGAAGCCAATAGTGGAGACATGCGGTGGGCTGTGGGGGTTATGTGCAGGATCCTGGGGCTAGTGCTAGAGCGAGGGCTGGTCCATGGGATGGACCTGGGAGAAACCCCAAGGCTGTGGAGGTTGCTGCAAGGGCTCAGGCCCTGATACCACCTTGGTGTGGGCATAGGAGATGAAGCAAACCCAGATTCTGAAGAGCTGTAGGCAGATGAATCTTCACCGACATACTGCAGTTGCTCCATCCTCTGGCTGATTATCGCCATGCCTTTCGGATCGGACTTCTCTTCTGCATCACTTGCATCCAGTGTGGTCTTCTTCCTTGACCCCTTCCCTACAAGAACCACCTTCATAGTGCTGTCAGCCTTGGAAAGCTCATGGTAAGCTCTACCAGCTGCCTCTAGGTCTTCATACTCCACTAAAACGCACTCCGTGGAGACCAGATCAGGGTACTTGTAGGTGTACTTCCTTATATCTGTGGGCAGCTCTTTCCCAGGTCGAAGGATCCTGATTGTACTTATAGTACCAAAAGTGCCAAAGATTGCAATAGCCGATTCAATGCCATTCTTTTTGGTGGGGAGGTCTCCGGTGGCCGACGGCTCTGGCAGGTTCCACACCAAGAGAAGCCTGCTTGGCACCTGGCTGAGGAGTGTCTCTGGGACCGGGTTTTTCCGACGCACCTTCTTACCTTCCTCATTCAGCTCCAGCTTAGTGGAGTGACGCAGAGCAAAAGCAGTCATCCGCCAATCTTTTGTTAAGAGCTTCATCTGAAAAGGTAGAGATACCAATAATTATAAGATTTTATTGCCTTTCCACACCATTGAAAGAAATTCATATGATTCCAGCTAAAACCAGTGCTTCTTACCTTTTTGAACGAAGTCAACAACTTGATATTCACGTAACCCAGCTTGTTTCTCTTGACATGTTTCAGCAAGAAGGCATCTTTGACAAGGTTTTCATCAGATAGGTAATACTCAATCTGAGAGACCATCTTCTGAACAAGTTCAGAATCTGGGGGCTTCCAGTCTCCCAATTCCACATCATCATCATCATTATCAAAAAAGTTGTCAGAAAATCTAGGAATGTAAAGCATTGGAAACAATGAAACATAGGTTGGCAATCCAAATTACAGCATCATCTGCTAGAACACCCAAACTGATGTTTAGTGCAGTGAATTTTGAAGGTTGTAGTTGAAACAAAGTTGGTATATTTGGGAGGTCTCAGGATTAGAATAGTGGGAATTTCATATTTTCTAAAATGTATACCTTTATGTTTTTATTTTATTCCAGTTGCCTAGAGAAGGAGAAGTATGAGAAATACACTTAAACGTATTATTGGCATAAAGCTTTGGTAAAATAAAAATAATGAGTAGGGGAGACAAAAGACAGTTGCAACACCTTGAAATGCTCCAATCAGAAGCAAGCTGTGCCATCACTCACTCGGCACATGCTCAGTTCAGGTCTCTGTCTGCCTGTGCCAAAGCCCTGGGATTTTACCTCCAAAAATATATACCTGTGTAACCCAGTTTATGGATCTAGGCTTTTATCATTCATCCCTTATCTCTGTACTTAATTGACACAATTGATTGCTCTTCATTTTGTTGTTTCTTGCTGGAACATGAGGTATAGTAATGGCTCCCTGTAACACGTGTTACTCTTGCTTGAAAAGGTCTATAAATTTTAGGGATGTTAAAATTTAAAAAGTAGGACATCAAAAAAATGGCCTTATATGACTTATTTTTAGATAGATGGTGAGTTTGAGTTAAATAAAAACAAACTTTTGCTTTATGTGAAAATTGATCTAATTCAATAAAACGCTCAATTCTTGAGTTAAATTAAATGTTATTTATTTAAATTATTATTCACAAAATGTTACATCTGACCCCACCCCCTTTAAAATTGACCCTGGCCATGGGGAAAATGGAACATTAGAACCTTACATTTCAAGCCCTCTTGCTAATATCATTTACAGGCCGTCAAACTCCTTTCTGCAAGCGTTTGGCTTTTGCACTGAAACCAGTTAATTATTTCTAAGATAAATTAAGAGTTTTAATGGGCAAAAAAGTGCAATGCTAAATATATTTTAAACTCCGAGCCAAAAATGTAAAGTGCCTTACACATCACATAGCATCGTATTATAGGCGAAAAGTCTTTCTATACTTGGTCATCTCAACCGGATATAAACGTTTATATGACTTGCTTGTTTACCTTGACATTATTATGCCCAGGTATAATTTAAACACTTATATTACTTAACTAAGTTACATGTATAATTACAAAAAAAACATGCATGACACTTCACAAACACATTCTTAAGTGTGGGGAAACATAACATTCGATCCAATTCCTTACCCGTAATCAGAGCAAATGCTTTTTATGTTCTGCCTGCTACTTTCCAGATTTCTTCCATCAGTATCTCCGATGTCAACCGTCACCCGGACACCTTGCCAGTTTCCACCGGGAATGTCTTTCATACTCAACGGGGAAAAACCACTCATTTTTTGTAGTAATGTTATTTAATCCCACCCCGTTTCTGGTGGATCAGAGGTGTGCTTTACTGGAAAACTGGCAAGCAGACTGATCTAAGGCAGGACCTCCAGCCCACCTTCCCCCGACAAAAGCAGAAACAACCTGCTACTGCCACTGAAGAAAAGAGGGGAAGAGAGAAAAAAAAACGGATCCCAATAGCTTGTATTTATCTAGACTAGAGAGTCCCTCGTTGGGCTGCTTACTTGGTGGAGAGGCAGGGTTCATACTGGCCAATTACATGGACGATTGAGGTTTTCTATTAGCATACCCCGTGTGTTTGTTTTTACCTGACATATTGCATTTTGTTTGTTGTTGTTTTGGTACAAAACGTTTCATTTTATTTAATACTGCTTATAATTCATATTTAGTTTACTATGTTTTGTTACGTTAGGTAAACAACTTAATTTAAAATAGCCAAGTGTAATACCATGTAATTTAAGCAATTACATGGGTCAATTAAATTCATTAATTTTAATTACCAAATCACACATATTTTGTTTGAATCAAAACATTGGAGGTATTTATAGGTTTTTATTTATTTTATTGTATTTATAGTAAGTATATAAGTAAGGATCACTTACTTTATTGGCTGGTGTTCAACTAGTATATATATATATATATATATATATATATATATATATATATATATATATATATATATATATATATATATACACACATTTAAGATTGCAGGCCTGTGACAGGGCAGAAGCCCTGCACGTGTAGATACCGGTAGTGTTTTTTTTTGTTTGACTTGAATAAATAAAGTTTATATATTTTGAATTTAAATTGGGCAAGGATGGGGTAAAATCTCATCCCTATCAAATCCATGTGCAGAATGTGGCTGAGGCGTAATTGACGATCAATTAAGCCCAGTCTCATGCTTTGATTGGGGAGATTAGTTTAGGGAGAAGACTGGGAGCATTAATGTAGTCGAGCCCATGTCGTAACCAACGACATGCGCAGAGCGAAACAACAGGGGAGGCAGTATTGTTAAGTGCTTCTCAGTAAAATGAATAGACTGATCTTTAAATCTGTGCGGTTTTTGCATTTAAAAAAAATGTACATTCAGTTAGAAGGGTTTTATTTTCTTTAAAAAATAAAAAAAATAAAAAAGGACTACCACTAATTTTCTCCGAGATGAGAGACCTTCTCCCTTTTCTTCCTGTCGAGTTACACACACCACCTGGTTTTCGGTGTTTTCGTCCGATTTTTCGCCTCTCTTAATTAACACATTTCTCAGTTTTAATTCAGAAACCAAAACACTTTAAACAGTGCTCAGTCCATTTAAAAGGAAAGTAGTTAAACACAACGAAAACAGACAACTGGACGCCCTCATTACATTTTGAAAAGAAAACAACAGATTTTGAAGCGTTTTGATCACACTAACGTATCTTCATAATAGTTGGTTTATGGTGCATCTCTCACGGCGGCACTATCCGGGAGACAGGATCAGATGGGTTCTATCTTATGCCTCCGGGTGGCGCTATATGATATATATGATTCCCTTGTCAAACTGGTGACCCGTGGCTACTTCAGCCGAACAACCTGGGCACTTCCATAACAAAGAAACACATTGAAGTTTCTGAAACGTTGGAAATCTCTACGGAGAAAATGGCATATTTAACAATATCAAGCGTGGTTGTTTGTGTTCGTTTTGCAATAGTGCATGACAGGATTTTTCACAAATAACGTTTAGCAACCTTGTTTGCTCAGCAACTTCACAACAGATCAGAGAAGAAGGAAATAGAATGTGTTCGCAAAGAGACTTCTCATTGGAGAACTGATGATGCCCTGCTCCCAAAGAACTTGCAGCGTATTGGCTAACCATGAATCACGTGTAACAAAAGCATTTCCTATTGACGTCGCGCTGATGTCACTAATGCTTGCATTATTACTCCGCAGTGTCGTATTGTCAGTTTGTTAGTTGGATAGGGTGTTATAAAATAACTGGGAAACTACAAACAAATCTATTAAGAATAATTTCGAACATCTTTAAAGCATTATGTCGTGACAGAGCTCCAAATATGTGACATCTACAGGCCGGACTTGTCTGACTACAACGTGAAACCGATCCAGGCATTGTAATATTATTAATAATATGCTTGTGTAATTGTCACAGACTGTACTTTCAATGCTATGTATTGGATGGAAAATACTTTTGTTATGATTTGTATGGCAGTGCATTAATCGTAGTATGTTCTGTAAGCCTGTGCAGGACACATGTCCATGAATGACAAGTGTAACTGTAAAGCATGCATAAAATGTACAGTGCAATATCAGTATTCAGTGTATAATTCTGGATGTACTTTAACTTTCTTCTCCGCAATCAGCAACAAGGGGGGCTTTTGGTGCACAAAACCATTTCAATCATTTCGGCAGGAAAAGCTACTAAACATCTCACACACGCACGCACACTTAAGAATATTGTATTCTCCGACATGGGTATTTAGTGGACTCAAACTTTGTCAAATGTTGAACTATACCTGACACCTACTGGCTGAGTTACTGTAAACCACTTGTCAGGTTTTGATAAAACATCAAAGAATGGGCATTAAGGTCAAATATTCTACATGCTGTCGGTGTACGGAGGTTGGCCAGACAGTTTGAAATAAGAGCGCTATGAAGCACATACTTATTTAATTTAGCTGTCCTCCTCAAAATGTGTCACAAGCAATGGGCAGGACACCAGCTGTAATAGTCTATTATGTTAATCATTTGTAGTAATGTTCTTCATTTAAATAGAGGCTATGTTCATTCTGTTTTTAAAAAAAGGGCGAAGAAACCTAACACAGCTTCCAGTTGTACTACATTGTGGATTGTGTGTCAATTCTTTATTACAACCTGAGATGAATGGTGGCCATGTTGAGCATTCCAGATTAATGCTGCCCCTTATCTGGTACTGCCATCAGCCAGCTTTATGTACCATGTTTATTCCATAGCAGCAGTGGCTGATTACATGTAAAGCCACCATTCATTGAAGTTATATACCCAAGATAAGTAGTGTTTCCATATTTGGATGTGCCACAAAGCCTTTACAATACTGCATTGCTGTGTACTTTCAACGTGTTGCTTGCATTGTTTTCTTTTGCAGCAGCCTACAAAGGAATTGTTTAAAGACAAAGAGGATGAATCTTAGCTCACTTGGTGCCTTGCCTTTCCTATGGATGGGATGGAGTTTTTTTTATCCATACTTTGGGTAAGTATACACTTTGAGCAGACACTTTTCAGAAATGTTTAATTTGTTCTTCAATAAAATTGGGGCAATGTGTGGTTGTGAACTTTTGGTTAAATTATGAAACAATTATAACCATGGAAACAACTAAGCAAATTAACCAGAGATGACTAGGCTTTCCTGGTTGACACTATGGCTGGATGAACTGTACTGTGATCTAAATGCACAGTGATAGGCATTATATCCTTCATACATTTATTGATAGCTGTAAACATTTATATTTTAAGCGCCAGTAATTTATTTTTGAGGTTATTCTTTGTTTTGTTTTTTAATGTATTCTTCAACGCTTTAGATATTTTCTATTACATTAAACATTTCTCCATTTAAAAAAAAAATCCAAGTATATTTACAGTGGGATTCATAATTGTAGCACTGTTGTGGAAACATAGTGGTAGTAAGGAATCGTGGCTGAATGCATGGTTTTGCCTGCCAATAGGTAGGCAATAATACACAACATCAAGGTGATATGCAGGCATGCTGTGTGGCACAGTCAAGTATGTTATTGTGCTTATAAAAGGGCCTTTAAAATATAATATTTAAAAATAATATCATTTTGAGAGTTAGAGGCTAATGAAAACTGGAACCATGAGTACTTAGACATTGCATTGACAGTACTGTGCAAAAGTTTTAGGCAGGTGTGAAAAAATGCTGTAAAGTAAGAATGCTTTCAAAAATAGACATGTTTAATAGATTATATTTATCAATAAACTAAATGCAAAGTGAGTGAACAGAAGAAAAATCTAAATCAAATCCATATTTGGTGTGACCACCCTTTGCCTTCAAAACAGCATCAAGCATCAATTCTTCTAGGTACACTTGCACACAGTTTTTGAAGGAACTCGGCAGGTAGGTTGGCCCAAACATCTTGGAGAACTAACCACAGTTCTTCTGTGGATTTAGGCAGCCTCAGTTGCTTCTCTCTCTTCATGTAATCCCAGACAGACTTCGATGATGTTGAGATCAGGGCTCTGTGGGGGCCATACCATCACTTCCAGGACTCCTTGTTCTTCTTTATGCTGAAGATAGTTCTTAATGACTTTCGCTGTATGTTTGGGGTCGTTGTCATGCTGCAGAATAAATTTGGGGCCAATCAGATGCCTCCCTGATGGTATTGCATGATGGATAAGTATCTGCCTGTACTTCTCAGCATTGAGGAGACCATTAACTCTGACCAAATCCCCAACTCCATTTGCAGAAATGCAGCCCCAAACTTGCAAGGAACCTCCACCATGCTTCACTGTTGTCTGCAGACACTCATTCGTGTACGCTGTCCAGCCCTTTGGCGAACAAACTGCCTTCTGCTACAGCCAAATATTTCAAATTTTGACTCAACAGTCCAGAGCACCTGCTGCCATTTTTCTGCACCCCAATTCCTGTGTTTTCGTGCATAGTTGAGTCGCTTGGCCTTGTTTCCACGTCGGAGGTATGGCTTTTTGGCCGCAAGTCTTCCATGAAGGCCACTTCTGACCAGACTTCTCCGGACAGTAGATGGGTGTACCAGGGTCCCACTGTTTTCTGCCAGTTCTGAGCTGATGACACTGCTGGACATCTTCCGATTGCGAAGGGAAGTAAGCATGATGTGTCTTTCATCTGCTGCAGTAAGTTTCCTTGGCCGACCGCTGCGTCTCACGGTCCTCAACGTTGCCCGTTTCTTTGTGCTTCTTCAAAGAGCTTGGACAGCACATCTGGAAACCCCTGTCTGCCTTGAAATTTCTGCCTGGGAGAGACCTTGCTGATGCAGTATAACTACCTTGTGTCTTGTTGCTGTGCTCAGTCTTGCCATGGTGTATGACTTTTGACAGTAAACTGTCTTCAGCAACCTCACCTTGTTAGCTGAGTTTGGCTGTTCCTCACCCAGTTTTATTCCTCCTACACAGCTGTTTCTGTTTCAGTTAATGATTGTGTTTCAACCTACATATTGAATTGATGATCATTAGCACCTGTTTGGTATAATTGTTTAATCATACACCTGACTATATGCCTACAAAATCCCTGACTTTGTGCAAGTGTACCTAGAAGAATTGATGCTGTTTTGAAGGCAAAGGGTGGTCACACCAAATATGGATTTGATGTAGATTTTTCTTCTGTTCACTTACTTTGCATTTAGTTAATTGATAAATATAATCTATTAACATTTTTGAAAGCATTCTTACTTTACAGCATTTTTTCACACCTGCCTAAAACTTTTGCACAGTACTGTATATATAGATATATATATATAGATATATATATATATATATATATATATATATATATATATATATATATATATATATATATATATATATATATATATATAGATAGAGATATATATATATAGATAGATAGAGATATATAGATATATATAAAGATAGATAGATAGAGATATAGATAGATCTATATATATATATATATAGATATAGATATAGATATATATAGATATATAGATCTATTTATCACTAAAACCTGTCTGTGACCAAGGTAGTTACGTATCTTTCCACTTAAGTGTACTGAATAATAAAAAATTACATACTGGATTTTAATGATGATAGTGACAGCTGCTAAATTAGAAGTCTGAGACTTTGAAAAGTGGAGAAGAATGAGCTTCTTACTGATTTGTTAAGTTAGCATTTCCTTAGCCTTAACTGAAACATTCTATAAGCCATGACCTATGCTGCTAAGAGCTGGTTATGACAAGAAAAAACAAATCATGTAGCTGTGATTCTTGTTTTGTTCTTATTGGAGAGACTAATGCATTAATAAATCTGGCATTTGAATAGTTTGTTCTGAAAGAAAAATAGAGAGGTGCCATTTCAGAACAGTAATGTTTTATAATGATTTGCACTGTATAGACCAAACTGTATATTTTTTACCTACTTTCTTGACTGTGTAATCAGTCTCAGTAATCACATGCTCTACTCTCCATTTCAGATTCTGTGAAGGAGCACCGTTCAAACAGGAGGATGGAATAAGTAAGTGTAAAATGTAAAGGAATTCTATGCTCAGATAATTAATTGCTTTAATTATGCATTAATAAATATGCCATTTGAATTGCCTTAGCTAAATATTAAAATACATGAACATTACAATTAATAAAGCTTCTTCAGTCAGATCAAAACCTACCGTTCATTATTGCTAGTATATACTGTTTATTGCAGAAATATGTCAAAAATGATTAGTATATAATTTACAAAAATGCACACCTTTTAAAGTGTCTTTTTGCAATTATAAAATGGCCCATTCCACAAATAAAACGTAGTGTAGGAAAACAACAGCTCAGTGAAGAGTCTAAGCTGCTGCGCTTCTTGGAATATTGTACAGCCAATCCGTGATCACTCAAGCCATTTTAAAATCAACACCTGTGAAGAGGTGCCATTTTATAATCCACTCCTGTCAAGGGTGTATTTTGTGAGAATCCGACAACCTGCTGTTGGGCGGTGAGCAGTTAGTAAATTTAACAGTATTATAGATGTCTGCTACTTTTAAGACCTGTGGTGGATATTTGGTGGCTTTACCATACCATGTTGAAATGCTCTGTAGTGAATGGTTTTCCACGGCAGAGCAGGCATAAAACCTGTATAATCGCAATGAATGGCCTGTCCCTTAAAATATGTATTTCATGAGACCAAACACAGGGCTGTGCAACAGAATGGGAGCTTACTCTCAAATCTGGATTTTGCAAAAATAAGTCTGAAAGGAGAAAGTTACAAAACATGATATAAGTTACACTTTAGAGTGCATGTCTTGTATTGATTGTGACTTTTTTTTCTTTAAAAAAAAAAAAATAGCTAGCAACGCAGAACGTCAGTCTTGTTGGGAGATTGAAGAATTCACAGTGCAACAGGAATGCACTCGATGCGATGACTATACAAAGGTACACTAAAACTCCCCATGTTTACAACAAATCATCAGATGTAAGATGTAGATTGATGGTGAACCACATGCACCAGATAATTAAGGTGGGGGAAAGCAATAAATAGAATTATGGGTAATCAGGATATGCAAATGTCATCATTACAAGAGCCAATCAAATTGAGTGAAAGTTGCCAAAAAGGCTTGTATGTTCACAGCATTTTAAAAGTTAGAGTACAGCAACTGCATACATGTTTCGCCCTGTTTGGGGTTCATCAGTGCAGTGTAACTGTACATCGACAGGAGAGTAAGTAAATACAAGTAGCTTTCGAGTTAAGGTGAGAGAAAGCAGTAACTATAGAATTATGGGTAAGCTATCTATCTAATATATATATATATATATATATATATATATATATATGTGTGTGTGTGTGTGTGTATGTGTGTGTTTTATACAGTAGGTGTGTTGTGTCTTTTACAGCTTAAAGAATAGATTTTACTTTTCTATGTTGAAATTCAGTGCTTTGCACATGGTTCCTGTAAAATAACACAATGGTTGCTGCCCCCTTAAAATACATTAATACTGGTGGCATTTCCCCCCTAGGGTTAACAACTATACTGCACAATAAAAAAACTACAGTGGAAAGAGTTTGCATGTTACATGTTGGTAAGGGTATTGAGACAATCAAAAAAAGACCCCCATGTGGAGTAAACAAGACATATATTTATTTTATTTATTTATTTAAAACAACTGAGCTTGAAGATGTTCTTTATAAACTACAGGCGTCCCTGTTTGGCGTACAGGTTGATGTTGTGCAGTGTTTCTGGGTGGGGGGGGGTGGCTTGTGTCTCTGCAGCTGAAAGTACACTGGTGTGATGTAAACCAACTTTTCATAAAGTAGAAAAGCACAAAAGACATACGATTGTGGGACTGCAGCTTTAACAAAATAATTAAAAGAGAACAAGACTGGAAACTGGAACCCTACTAAACCCCATGCCACACTTTAGCGTAATAGAGATACTTTATACCTAAACCCAAGCACAGCCAACCAATTGGTACTTGCTGTGAAGTTCCTTACAAAATCTGTTGTTGAATGATGTGTTTCTCTTTTGATTGTGGAACACATTAATAGAAATAAATTGTTGCCCCCCCAATTTTTTTTTTTTTAACATAATTTGTAAATTAAACAAGGTACGATTTACATTACAAAAAACACTATATTACAAGTACACTACTCCAGAAATTTAAAGGTGCAAACTTGAATTTTTCCAAAGCATGTTTAACTAGAAGAATCACATTTCAGTATTTTAAGGAATCACTGTTTACACACTGACACTAACTGATAAATGAATTGGATTATGTGTGTAACATCAATGGCACGCATTTGAACATGAAAATCAAAATGCCTAGAGGCTTGTTCTCTGGAGTTCAATCTTTTAGGCAGTTTGAAAATTATCCAAATGAATGCCTCAGTATCGAGTATGGGGCTCCCATGGTGTTGATCTCTAGATCGTCCCGTTCTTCGGTCTGGATTTGTGTCACAAATCTTTGTCTGACACCACCTGGCATCATTAGAAGCCATGATTCACAAACCAACACCAAGTAACCTTATCACCTGAGCAGCCGTTTGTATTGCTGATCACATCTGAAGAGGGGACAAATGGTGCAAAATACTTTTTTGACTGTATTTTCATGGTGTTATTTTTGACCATGTTTCCTCTTTTAATGTTTCGGAGTAGTGTATGTTATTAGTAAGTCAGTTCAATTCAAGAAATAAGAGTACAATACATATTTGCTGTAATGCCTTCTCATTAAACCCACAGAAGACAGAATCAGAATGCATGTTTTCAGGCTTTGTGGAAAAAATAAAGTGCAACCATTCGGGACAAGTAGAATACAGAAGGTAAGTCAATATTCAGTAACTCGAATTCAAGTAATTTAGTCATTGGTCATTAGTTGTGATTTTTTTCATTGTAAGATGCAAGTTGGAGATACACTATAAATGGGCATTTTAAACATTTTAGGTGACTAGCCATACCATTCTGGGCACAGTTGGGTTCAATGTATGCCTAGTTTGTTTACAAAACATAGATTTGTCATGTCATTGATGCTGTGCTGTTGTAGTTAATTTGCTACTGAATTTTAAGACCTATAATACTGTATGACCTAATTTCAATGCAGTAATGAATGCGTGATTTTACTTGTACTGCCACCTGGTGTTTATGCAATCCCACAGCATTCTTCTTATCTGCTAAGATACATACTTTGTCAAGCTGTAAATGTGAAGTTGAGACGATGACTGAGGCTAATTTTAATTAATTGACCTGTTTATTTTAGTTGCCGTTCAGCTACTGAAGAGGAACTGAAGTTCTGGAAGTTTGAAGGCAGTATGCTTTCGTTTGGCACAGTCTTTGCAATTCTCGTTCTTTTCCGCCAGCGCACATTGGACAGGCGTGCAGAATATAAAGTCTTGCAGCAGATTGAAGCAATATAGCAGGACTATACTGGCTGCTGACTCTTCCACCCCCCCCGTTTCTCTGTAAATTGTGAAGTGCTTTAAGAGAATCTCAGTCCACGTGTAGGCCTTTGAGAATGAAGTGTCTGCTGTAGTTCCCTACTCTCCGTGCTGCTGTTCAAATTCCACTGAAAAAAAACCTGTGTTGTTATTGTGGTTTTGAATGTTAATTTTTTTTAAAATTTATTTGTTACTTTTATTTTAGAGCTATTTAAATAGTTATTAACTATTTAAAACATTGTTAACTATTTTTCTAAGTACCAAACAGATCAGTAAAGATTCTTATTATATTTGTAACGTATAGGACTAATATTCAATCGCAAGATATACAGCACAGTAGAAATTGGATAATACATATAGACAAATGTTTTGATGTTTTTACCGGTAATCAATAATTATAAAATATAGAAAAATTAATAAAGACTTGTATAGGACTTAAATTATGGCAGAACACAAAATATTTTATGATACATAGCAATCCAACTGATGTGGAGAGGGTTGATTTATTGGCCCTCTTAGTACCATCGCTAAATGCAAAAATACCACAGGAAGGTGGTATGGTATCCAATTTACATTTTTAATTGTACGTATGGTGGATGTAGGTCATGAGCTCTAGTTGTGTATTTACAGCTATGATTGGCTTTCTTCTGGACTGTCCTGGTATGTTAGAGTACATGGTAGTAACACAATGTGATCAGAATTACTTAACACTTCTCAGAAACCTATTGACACACAAACTGTCAAATACAGTTTTCACGCGAAGTGAAGAAAGTTAATTGTAACACTACAGTAAAGAAGTGGCTGCTAATATTTATCTTGAAGTATGTAAGTCTACCTAGGCAATCTAAAATGAGTATACCATGGGCCATAGGGTTTAATGTAATCACTACAGAGCCCATTAAAATACATGTGATAACTGGGAGTCCGATTTGTGAAAATGGCTTTCTTGATTTTGTACATTGAAACGTCTCTCATCTGTTTGTACAGAGGGTTTCTGATTCATTTTCAGAGTACTGCTGAATTAATATGTACCAATAAGTACACTTTGTAAGCCTTTTTGTTGTTGTTTTTTTTTTATATGCAGCATTGTAAAGCACTGTCAAATACTGCCCATAACTTTTTGTTCTTGCTTTTGTACTGTAAACTGTTATTTTAACATAAATATATTGATTCTGTTTTCATGTTACTGAATTGTTTGTGGATTCAGAAATGAAATAATTAATAGCATGTGTGTACTACTTTATTTAAACCCACTGATAAGTAAGCTCATTCAGTTGTTTGTTCAGTACTCGGGCACCAGCAGGTGATATCAAGCATCAGGTGATAAAAGTATCCCTTCAAAGAGTAAGTAGCGGGGTTCCAAAAAATACAGCGTTACACGTCCCAACATGTTGCTACAACTGCTTAAATAATGTACCTGTATTTTTTTCTTTTCATTGTTCTCATCCTGACAACTTTTTACACTTATAACTTTAAAGTCCGTTTCAAAGCTCTTTTCAAAATGTCTGCACTGGTGCACTGATAGTGGAAGGATCATGACCCACATTGTCAAACAGGTAACAGCAAGAACAAACCATGATGTGGTATGGAACAGAAAAGCCAGAGTCCTTATGTTTTTTTATTATTTTTTTTAATCGCTCTTCATGCAGTGATTTAGAGGACAAATCTCAAACCCTAGTGCACAGCGGATCTGACAGACTTAAGACAGCGTGTTGATTATAGGCACACAAAATAACATTTGGAATGCCCTAGGTGCATATTTAACAGAAGTGCAACTTGTGTCATAATAGTTGATGGTCACAAAAAATAAACTATTTGACTACTGATTTAGAAGAGGCAACTCCATTGACCAAGCACTGCTGATCTGTCTTCAACTCCAGCACCAAGCTTTCTTCAGCAGAATCAGTCTGTTCTTACAATTACATGGGGCAGCATGCTTTTGATTTGTTGCAGTCGATGCATAACATGTGATTTGTGTTTTAAATGTCTGGAATTCGCAATGTCAGTTACACTGAGACTTGTTTAATCCATTAATCTGGACCAGGTACTGTTTTATTTGTCTTGTTGATAAACAGTGGTCTCAGGGTTGCTCCAAGTTATCTAAAAGAATTTGCCCAGTATTGAAAAAATAAGTTATCAAATTAAAACAAGTCCCTTCATGGCGTTTTTGTACTTTTAGACATAGATACACTACAGAGATTTGCATGGACAATTTTGACATGAAAAAGAAACAAGGACCAGGGGTCACAAATGGAGATTAGATAAAGGGGCATTCAGAACAGAAAATAGGAGGCACTTTTTTACACAGAGAATTGTGAGGAGCTGGAACCAACTCCCCAGTAATGTTGTTGAAGCTGACACCCTGGGATCCTTCAAGAAGCTGCTTGATGAGATTCTGGGATCAATAAGCTACTAACAACCAAACGAGCAAGATGGGCTGAATGGCCTCTCGTTTGTAAACTTTCTTATGTTCTTATGTTTGATTTTCACAACCCTATTCAATGATCAAACAGTAACAAGATTTTAACACTTAAATATTCAACGAAAGCTGCGTATTTTTGAAAAAAAAAATCAAAATAGAGATGTGTTATGTGTATGTTTATTACTGCTGTTTAAAATACTAAGAATTTAAAGCTTCTCTATGTATGTTGCAATTATGTAACACCAGTGTGTTCTTCAACAAAAAATATCGCAGTTTGCATTGTATTGCGGAGTTGGACAAATCGGACGCATTGTGCATTACACGTGTGATGTTCGTCTCAAAGGCTATGCTGCTGTGTTTTGAATTTTGTCTCAAATGCCCAAATTTAAAGGACGCGTTTCGTTACAAAATATTATTGGCTTCAAATAGTCACGTTGCCCCTGTATGTAAATTAGCGGCCATATTCGTCAAGCCCTTTCTTTCATTCTGTTAGGAGACAAAGTATAAAGGAGGAGGTTGTGTGGGATTTGCAGCTTTCTTTTCTTTTGGAGCTTTCCTAACTTACACTTGTTTTGCTTTTTAACGTTTTTAGTATTTTCTTTTCATACCCCTACTAAACCAATACGCGCTTATATTTATACATATTTGCAAGAAAAAAGGCGCTTTTTAAATCGGCAGTGTCCTCGGTGTATTGTGCTTTTTATATTACTTGCAAAAGCGTTAAACGGGCTTTATTTTAAGTTTATTTTTTACCTCCTGTATTTTTTTTTTTTTATCATCTTTGCCAGTTGGCGCTCCTGTCCGCATTACTTGTTTTTTTTGTCACAATGGCGACGGCAACTTCCACCCCAGCTGGGCAAAGAATAAGCAGTCGCTCCAGCGCTGGAAGCACCCCTTTGAGTCCTACCAGGATAACCCGGTTGCAGGAGAAAGATGATTTGAGGAACCTGAATGACCGTCTGGCAGTCTACATTGACAAGGTGCGGAGCTTGGAATCCGAAAACAGCGTCTTGCAGTTGCAGATCTCCGAGAAAGAAGACGTACGGAGTCGGGAGCTCACCGGCTTGAAGTCCCTCTATGAAAACGAGCTCGCAGACACGAGGAAATCCCTGGATGATACAGCCAGAGAAAGAGCCAAGCTGCAGATTGAACTGGGCAAGATCAAAACGGAGCACGAGCAACTTCTGCAAAAGTAAGAGTTTTACTATTCTACCTAAGTAACGTACATTACTTTTGTAGGATAACTTAAGGTTGTTGCTATAGTAAGCAACATGCATCATGCGAACATATCACGCGAACATGAACTTTAAAAACACAACCCTTTTAGACAGTTATAGGTGTAAGAGGCTGTGATTAGGCACTTAAACATGCATTAATTTGAGGCTAATGCTATTTCTGAGGAGCTTGTGTAGCAAGCGTGTGGTTTGCTGGTACAGTTTGAAATGCGCACGCTGTGTATTCTACCTGGTGTGAGCGAAAGCGCTTTCAAAAGTGTTGTCAGACAAGCAACTCGTCCTGGGTGTTAACATGAAGTTACTTGCACGTCCTAAATGTCAAAACTATTGTGAACTTTAAGCTGGACCTCAAGTTTTCTGTGAAGTTTTGAAATGGACAAAATCACTGAAGGTAGCCGTGTATCGTGCGTAGTTGATACTTTGTAACCTAGTGTAGCCTACGGTATGTTTTTTGGTTAATTATATTGGGACTAAAAAAGTGAGTGCCACACCTTTTTGTTTTGCATGATGCGAGAGGGGGGGGGGGTGCATAGCTCACCTAAATGTTTCACGAGAAGTCTTATCTGTTTCTAGTCAAATGTTGAATTCTTTACTACTAGGCCTATATTGATATAACCGTGACGCTATCCAGACTATGAGTCGCATGTACCCCTCTTTTCCCGCACGTTAATGGTTGGGATAAAGGGGGTCATTCTGCACGTATGGTATGTAGTAAGTAGGCTGCTGATGGTACTACAGCACTACAACTAGATAATGTCCTTTTTGAAAGGGAGGGGCGGTGGTATTTTTCCGTAACACGAGGATTATTGTTAAATACAAATGGTCTAATGACTTTTAATGTTAAACGAATGCGTTGTCTGCCCTATCAAATCTAGGACTCTAACTGGGGGAAATGTCTTGTGTTTTGTCATATTATGCAATTATGCTGTGTGGTCCAGTGGTTAAAGAAAAGGGCTTGTAACCAGGAGGTCCCCGGTTCAAATCCCACCTCAGCCACTGACTCATTGTGTGACCCTGAGCAAGTCACTTAACCTCCTTGTGCTCCGTCTCTCGGGTGAGACTTAATTGTAAGTGACTCTGCAGTTGATGCATAGCTCACACACCCTAGTCTCTAAGTCGCCTTGGATAAAGGCGTCTGCTAAATAAACTAATAACTAATAATGTATCATAGACAAAAGGACCTGTGCCTTAACTGCTTCGCTTTAATAATAAACTGTTAATCTGGACATGTTGGCCTATGTTTTTGTTAACACGTGGTTTAACAATCGATGCAGAAACGTGCAAAATAGTGTTTTTATTTTTTATAGGCAATATAATCAAGCAAGTATTGGTATAATTTTCAGCCTTGCTTTATTTAAGCAAAACAAGTGCGTGTAATTAAATTTTCACCCGTTTGTCATATGAAGTTGCCTCTTACTGGTGTGTAGACCTCTTACTTTATTAGAACATCGTTTACAAACGAGAGGAGGCCATTCGGCCCATCTTGCACATTTGGTTGTTGGTACTAATTTAATTTTCCAGCCCAAGAGATGTGGTTGTTGGTACTAATTTAATTTTCCAGCCCAAGTGATGTGCTTGTTACTGCACTTGATTTTTGCACTTGATTTTAGTTTCACCGCACACATATATAGATATAAAGAAGCAATACCCTTCTCCATAAAATAGTAACATGGTGGCAGTAGGGGGGCCCAATGAAGATCCAGTCACATGAATGTAGTTGTAAATTGGAATGACCGTTGCATAACCCTGCAGCATAGATTAAAGAAATTCAGTTTTGGAACACAGCACATGTTGACTGACTTGCTCATGTGACATTTGATTTGCATTAGGTTTACACTACGATACTATGGCCATACCTATTGGCTTGCCTTGAGGATCGCTGTGCGTGTCAGTAAGATTTCTTTGGTATTTATTATGATCTGTTTAGTCTGATGCATATTTAACTGATTCAGCAAAAAGTCTTTCAAAGTGTATCCCAGTGCTATAGACAGTGTTCATGATTTGTGCAAAAAGTCTGCCTTTCATTCTCACCACAGCTTCCATATTTGTGTGAAGAAATGTTTCACTGGATTACTGTGTTTTAGCAGGGCTGGGCAAAAATGTAGCTTTGCTTGCTCCCCCCCCCAAAAAAAAAAAGTCAGACAATTCAATGTAGCAGATCTACAGTGTTTATTTTGTTCCCCTCCCTGGGGATGAAGTTCCCCAGGAAGGGCATATAGTGGAGGCAGTCCTACTGAATGCCACACTTCATTTGATTGCAGCTCCAATTGTCGACTTGCTGTTAACATTCTATATCTTAAGTTTAATGAGCATCACATTTGAGATGTACAGAAGGGGGTGTTTGTCTGTGTGTGTGTCCAAATGTACAGGGTTGTTTTTACACATGTCTGGAAAATGGCTTGTCAAATGAATGTAATTCTATTGCTAATTCTTCTGTACGTAGTTCATATGTCATGCTCATCACATGTCATTGTACTGGTAGCTTGAATGCAGAATTTATAAGTGGTAGGGGAGATGCATTTTACTTTGTTTCAAGTTGATGGTATCCCATTTCGGTCTCCCGTTGTGTGAAATAACACTGGTTTTAAGGGTGGGAAGATGTTTTTTAACATTTAATTTACTTCCATGCTCAGCCCTTGCAGTGTAGCATCCTGAATACTGGAGAGATTTTTGCGTTGAGTAGTTAAAGGCACAATGGGTGCTGTTTTTAAATGGGTGATACTAATCCATATCGTTTGAGTAAATGCTTAATGTAGTACATAACTTGAATTATAAAAGGCCCCAAACAAAGTTTTGAATCCCCATTTCAATCACCTTGAGTGACACAGCAACTGTGTGCACTATGGAGAGAACAGCTGGCAAAAGTGGGCAGCAGCTGCCCAAATAAAGTCCTGTTGTAGTCTTCGGCAAGAACATTTGACCCAACTATGTTCTTTTGAATTTCTTACCACTGTTACTGTGAACTTCTGTCCATTTCACCCTTAACCCATTTATCCTGCTACAAAACTGTATGTGAAGCAGATGAGACTCACCAGAAGAATGAATCTGTCCAAATACAGAACCCTCTGGCTTATTGTGTAGTACACTTTTTGTTTGTTCATTTTAAAGCTACCAGTGAACTCCCATTTACTGATCGTTGCACATTCCTCAGCATCCACGCTCCACTTCACGAGGTGATGCGAAGGAAACTAGAAGCATGATATGATTCAACAAATACTTGATTTGTTGAAAAAGCAGCAAATGGCTACTGGAAAGATGGGTTGCTTCACAGGTTTTTACAAGAACTCTAGACTTGAAACAGGGCTCAGTTAAAGGTGGCCATGTGGCAATTGCCATGGGTGCTCTTCTCAATTGCTGCAGTGCCTGTCTAAATATGTCTATTCATGGCAACTATGGCCACAGTGCCCTTTCCGCTACAGCAACTAGACACCTGTACATGCCAAATTAGGAAGCGATTTTCAGGGAAACAAAACAAAAGAACACTACCCTTTTTAAGCACATTTGGATTTCTACCACGTGTAATCATGCCATCTCAGAAAAGAATAAAAAATAAAAATAATAAAAAATTAGGAGGCCTTGCACAGTTTGCTTATGTGCAAAACCTGATCATTTTTTCAGGTCGGTAGTTTACAAATGTTTAAGCTACTTACTTACAATTTTGGTTTTCTATCGGTTTAAAAGAAATAAATACTGTAACTCAAATATGATTCAATTGCCATTATCCCAATATTTTAATGTCCTTTGTTTACCAAAATGAAACCAAGACGGTAGGAAATACTCTTCTACATTTTGTATTGGTGTGTATTATCATGATTTGTCCTTTCTTATGATAAAGTAAGCTTGTTTTTCTGTTAATCCATAAATGAAACCCAGCGCCTTGGCATTTTGTATGTTACACAAGGGAACGATATTTCAGAGTTTAGCTTATGTTAAACTGTGAACAATATATGTTATTGAAATTTAACAAAATGGTCCCATGGCGCAGCAGTAAAAGCCAGTCCCTTCAGCGCAGGGAGTTACGTCCTCGCAGGCTCGACTCTAAGCTGCGAGCCGCCCAGCAGCAATACAGTTGGCCACATTGCTGGCGAGAGGTTTCATTTCCTGGTCGGGGGTCTTGCTGCCCCCTGTCTGCTAGATGCTGAATTGCTCTCTGGGTGATGATAGCTATGTACCTCAGAGTGAACTCGTCATCGTGTGGAGACTTTCCGTGAAGAAAAAGAGCAGCGGGGGCAGAGGAACTGGTTATTGTAATGTACTTATCAAACGGGGCATCTTTCAGTGAATAAATGAGGCAAGCATACTTGCATACCCCTATTTTACATTTAGCCTTTTTTGCAACATTACTGCTTAAAGCAAAAGGCTTTTTTTATGATTCCTGGAGCCCTGGACTTGCACAGTCAATGTTTGTTCCATAATGTACAATGCAAGGGTGCAGCTGTGAAATATCTGGAAGGAGTGAACAGTACATTTTATTTCATTGGTAGCACTTACATTAAATGCAACTTTTTATAAAAGCATTGTTTTAAACCTTTACAAACCCTGTGCATTAGTCATGCATTTAAAATGTTCACTGTGCTTGGACTATCTTACCAGTTCCTCTGTTTTATATTAGTAGTTTTGAGGTACATCTGTTTAACTAAAGATAAGCCACAGGATATTGGAAGCGAGGTATGGAATTCAGACTGACTGCAAAAATAAGCATTGCTGAACTTCTGCATTCCTGTAACCTTATTTGGAGGAGCTGCTTAAATGCAGCTTTCTGAATTGCTGCACTACAGGAAATAGTGGGGAACTTTAAGTATCTAAAACTATAGGCAAAGTTATTATCGCATCCTGCAGAAGTAGCCCTCTATTAAATTGACTGTCAAAATATACCAAATTGTTAAGGACAGACTAGTAATTTACAAAATCCTCATGTGCACGACAGTTGTAAATTATTTTACTAAAACTAAGTCAATCTCTCCTTTTCACACTTTACCTTTCCACCTTGTTCATACTATCCATAGTAAATATATCTGCCTATAAAATAATCTCATTTAGTTACTTGGGGACTGGAAGAGGGAGCCCTTCTCTGAAGCTTATCTTGCCTTTGCTCATCTTTATTGAACAGAAGTTACACCCAACACTCCAAGGCTAACCGTCAAATGAGGTATGTGTTGGGTCTCTCTCTTGACACCCTGGTGCTGTAACATGGCCAGTCTTCCAGCTGTCTGTCAAGACCCCACGCCTAGAATACAAGATGCAGATCACAATGGCTTTTTGGCAAGGCAGTGTTAATCAAAGATTTCCATACTTTTTTGGGGGTTTGTGGTAGGCTATGGCAACTGAAATATTTTAAAATGCAAGCTTCATTTTTTTCTTTTATAGATTTTTCCATCTGAATAGCAATCTGTCTTGGTGCAATATGCCATCGTTGAGTGGACTCTTTGTCCATTAACTGTACTAGCCTGAGAGATCTGGACAGGTGTGGGAGGACAGGGCAGATCTTTGTGGATCTGGTGTGCTTGCCTGCCCCTTCCTTTTTCTAGAGCCTGTGAATGAACAGATGGACAGAGCAGCAGGAGGAACTGTTTTCCTAAGGACTGTTTCAGCTGCCTGAAGCTGTATGTTATCTGGGGCAGGTTTTGCAACATCAGACTAGCTAGACTGCTCTGTCTGGTTAGATCAAGCTCTTGTTGGTCTTGGTCCAGGCTTTGGCAAGTGTGTTCTTCTGTACTGATTCTACAGTTGACATTCACCCTTGAACACGGGTCCATTGTGGAGCGGTCTTTTGGTTATAAAGAGAATTATTTTATATCAAGCCAGGCGCTTCATTTTTGGCCTACTACTTTTTTTGTGAGTGTTCTAACAGAAGTTAGTATCATTCCAAATTGCTTCCCCCTTGTCTGTTAACCTACACACAAAGAATGACAGTATTGTTTAGGAATGCTTTCACTATATTGCATGGAGACACACATCCTCTTTTCATGCGGTAGTCATTTTATTGGGATACATTCAGTCTTTTGATTGAGCTGTGTAGCTGAATTTTATTAAATAACCAGAGTTATTGTGCTGTGTATTACAGCAGGAAATATTTTCCATCAGCCGTTTCTGAATCCCCACCAAAAATGTACAGTCTTTTTCCTGAAGTCGTGTGGTGCAGTGAAGCGAAACACTCCATGGTCATGCATGATTTAAGCTTTGCACAACTGTACTACTGCTGTGTATCTTTTGGTACAAGTGTGTTCAAGCTATCCACAAACATTTTGGTTCTCAAAATGTTTTGGGGCGGGGGGGGGGTTGCTGCTGTGTTGGACTGTGTGACCTGGAAGCTGCATACTGTTTGTTTGGAATTGGTTTCTCAAGTAGGACATCATGAGAAATGCATGTACATTGTTCCTTACCTGTAGCTGCATGTACAACTCCTAACAGGTGGGGATTGTTCATGCTGTAATTGGTGCTGTCATTTGGGCAGTTTTATTGGTGCTGTCATTTGGGCAGTTTTATTAGTGCTCTGATTTCTCAAATTCCTTGGTAATTTCAATAGTGTACCTAAATGTGGGAAGTTATGAAACCAAGCACAGGCTGTTCTTTGCTGTTTTACATTTGGTTTTCTTTTCGATTTATTGGTCTAGCAAAAAGGTTGTAAATCCGCTGAAAAAACTTCTCGCCAAGTAAATAAGATGCGCTTTTTTCCCCTCATTCCTGTATCCACCTCTAATTTTCCTCCCTTTTTAAATGGATATTAATGTCCTTGTTTTGTGTGGTTTTAGTCTTTTGAATCAGTGACACCTGGGTTTGAAATAATTGAATGCAGATTGCCAGTAAACTTTAAAAGCTTTGCAGCTCATTAACATTTACAGCTGTTGCGGTAAAACAACCTTTTTATCTTTCCCGCAGCTATGCAAAGAAAGAGGCCGAACTCCATGGAACCCAAGCCAAGCTTAAAGACATGGAGGCGTCCCTCAACTCCAAAGAGGCAGTCCTGGCCACAGCACTGTGTGACAAGAGATCCCTGGAGGCTAGCCTGGAAGATCTGCAAAATCATGTTATACAGGTAAGTGCACGGTTTGACTCCGGTTTATCGCGACATAATTGTAGGGGGGTATATCCGAACAGCATTTCTATAGCAACTGCTAGATGTGCCACCTTTTGGTTTGTGAAGTTGGGTGTTAACATGGTCTGTTAATTCCCTGGAGTGTAACTTATGCAGTAGCTCTGTAGCAGTATGTACAAAGTAACAAAAGTATTGTGCAGTTGTATTTGGTTCTTCTCTCCTACTGGATATCAAAATACTAGCATAAGTTTAAAAAGATTAGAGTTGCTGTGCTCAGCATCAGCTGTATTTGTTTCTGCATTTGTGTCTCTAAAAGCTAATATTTTCGAGTTAGGAGGACGGTCAGCTGTCGATCAAAACAAGTCAATGTGCATTTCCCCTGGCGGTAGAGTGCTATGGATCGCATCGGGTGCCGCCTTCAGTGTACAAAACAAAGAACGTCCTTTACTCTCTTGTCTCTTATCTGATATATTTGCAACGTGGGACCTTATTCATGGCATTTTCTGGCAAAATCGATCAATGTTCCCTTTATCTTGTGTGATCCAACATTTCTCTGTTAACAGCTATATTTAATATTTCGCACCTATGTGTGGTGATAGATTTAATTCATACAATTACGCGTGAGTGTAATTCCCTGTGTGTTCGGTGATTTTTAGCACAAGCCATTTAATTCTTAAATTTAAGGTCAAAAGAAACAAGGGCTCCCTTTCAAATGTGGATTGTTATTTTGAATGGGCAATGATATGCCCCGGGTATGAGGAGCAATGAACGTGTTTACATTTGGACTGAAGTTAAAATTTGGCTGCAATTGCTGTACATTACATAAATTTCACAAATCTTCCCCATCCCCTCTTAAGTTTCTGTATTCAGAACAGTGATACATAGTGGTGGGCTGTCTCTATTGTATTTGAATTCTGTTTGCAGAGTTCACCAGCAGGGGGAGCCATAGTCAAAGCTTTCTCCCCAAGGTTGTTTTAAACGGCTCTCCTAACCAAGCTTATTTGAATAAGAGCACTAGAAAAACAATTAGGTGTTTAAGTGGTTTCCTTACGATTTTTCCTGTTTCAGTTCAATATTTAAATGTGTAAGATATCTAATATGTAAGTATTTAGAAGTTTACAATAACTATGTACAGTAACATTTTGGTTCACCACTTTAGCTACTGAAGTAAATCAGTACTATGTAATTGAATTTGGTGGATTGGATATGTGTGTATCCTTGAGTGGTGGCCTGTTTGCCCAATACCCAGTCCAGTATAAAGAATTTATAGGTCTGACCAGTCCCTTTCACGGCAGAATCTCTCATGGCTTGGTGGAAACCTAGTGTTTTGTAATTGTAGATTAGATTAATGAAATCGCCCCAGTGATGTTGAATGTACTGTTCTCTTGTGATCCACAGCTGGAGACTGGGATGGCTACTGTAAAGAAGCAGCTGGAAGAGGAGACCCTCCTGAGAGTGGACCTGGAGAACCGCTGCCAGAGCCTCAGCGAGGAGCTAGAGTTCCGAAAGAACATGTTTGAAGAGGCAAGTCACACCCACCTTCAGTACTGTTGTGCTTGACGTGGTCCAAAACTATCATCCTGTTGTGAAAGTGCTGGGCCACGTGCTGGGAGTGGGTGTGTGTAGTATAGACTTATTTGTATCCAAAATGATGCACTTTTGTAGAGCTTGGACTGTGGAGGTGGGGTGGAGTATCCCTGATTGCAAGTGTCTAATGGCTAGATGATGCTAATGTCTGCAGCAGCTGCTATTTAAAACTGACTAATGTCTGCTAATGGTTCTCCTAAAGGAGGTCAAGGATACTCGCAGAAGTCTCGAGACCCGTTTGGTGGAGGTGGATTCTGGTCGTCAGATGGAGTATGAATTCAAGCTGGCCCAGGCGCTGTCTGAGATGAGAGAACAGCATGACCTGCAAGTGAAAATCTACAAGGATGAGATGGAACAGACTTACCTTGCAAAGGTATGGAGAACATGTGCAGCTCTGAGTGTTTATGGATGGTGGCTGAATGTGTAGCTTCATTTGTGTGATGCTTTTTAAATTATTTTAAAGCGCTTAACCAGTGTATATACCCTTGATGAAACCACCTAATTTTAAGGAGGGCCTGGTAAGCAGAAAGCAACAGAACAAAAAACTCAAATGTTATGGTTATACAGGAGGTTATGGAAATTGGAATGACCCCCAGTAAATTGCTTTTCATGGCACATCACGGTCTAAAAATAAATATTTTATAATTAAACTTTTATTAAAGCAGAAAAGTGCTTCACATTAATTGTACAAGTGTTCCTAAATATTTAAATACTTACCTGGACCACATTAAATGCTGAATTGGAGGATATTTAGTTTATGTCCACCTTTTTAAAGACATTCTATTTTCACCATTGTACTGGACAGAGCAATCTTTAGCAGGAATTTTTCCGATGTTGGAAGACATTTTAACCACCCAGCTGCCCATTTATTTTTTGTGCAGATTTTTTGTTCTTGGCCATTTGGACAGTTCAGCTTTTGTTTTTAAAAATACACTTTTTTATTATAAACAAATATATTTAATATAACTTAAATAACAATTTGTTTACAATTGTAGCATTAATATAAATAACATACATTTCATTTACAAATGCAGCATTATAGTAGTGTGGCAAAATAATTGTGCAGTCTCATCACTTTTTGGAAATTCTTTGTGATAGATTTCAAAGCAGATGCCCTTCAAACTCTCATCAGTGAATGTTTTTCAGGTACATATACATGAGAACATGCGTTGCAAATTTTCAACCATGTCATATATATTCCAGTTTCGGGTACGGGTGTGTATCACTGTTTCATATGCATTATCTGTGAAGTGTAGGTACTTCAACAGCAGAATAAATCAGTCATTTTGACCAGTACCAATCCTGACAAGGTTTCCTTACAACCCCTTGTAACATCAACAAAGAAATAAATACCGTCATCTCATTCTCTGTAGTAGGTGTCCATTTTTCAATCTGCAGATGTGGCTGCCCAGCTGTGCTTATCTACGGATGGGCCGGTCTGTCCAGTACATTTCTTAGGGACAATTGTCAGCGAAAAACGAAACTGCAGCCTATAGTAGCATCTGTTCTGCATATTGATTTAGTGTAGCACGTCAGACGTGAAGCTTTGCAGATGGGGCAGCAGTGTGGAGTAGTGGTTAGGGCTCTGGACTCTTGACCGGAGGGTCGTGGGTTCAATCCCCGGTGGGGACACTGCTGCTGTACCCTTGAGTAAGGTACTTTACCTAGATTGCTCCAGTAAAAACCCAACTGTATAAATGGGTAATTGTATGTAAAAATAATGTGATATCTTGTAACAATTGTAAGTTGCCCTGGATAAGGGCGTCAGCTAAGAAATAAATAATAATAATAATAATAATAATGCACAGAACACCCTGCACGCTATTCTCACGGGAGTGACCAATTTGGATAAGCAGCCGGGTGGTTAAGGAAATCATGCAGCTCTATGTAATGTGTTCAATCATTTACCAGAAGGAAACTAAACTGGCTGCCAGATTCTTAAATGTGTCGGGCAGTGTGCCACTAAAGCATTTGTTTGCTGTATTTAAGTGATAAATATGTATTTCCACTACTCAAATGGTAATTCACGGAACTACGTCTTGCATGGCAATGGGTATGTTGCACAAATCTTGAAATCGGTGATGACTTTGAAGAAAACACAGCCTCAATCATAAGTGTACTGACCTGTTTTGAAACGGGGAAGCTGTCCTATGAAGTAAGAACTTTAATTCGTCAATCTTGAACCATTGCACAATGTAACATGACCTGCAGTATCTTCACACAAGTGATTCGTACAAGTTGTTGAAGAAGTGTTGTTGACTAATGTTGATAAAATGTATTAATGGCTGCAGATTTAGCAGTGCACTGAATACGATGCAAAAGTTTAGGTCTTCACAAACGTATGGCCGTGAATTTAATTTTTCTAAGAGGTCATGAGGGTAACTGTATAGGTTTAAAATAACATTTAGATTACTCTTGTTGCCTATTAAAACACCACAAACAAAACTAATCTGTAAATGAATAACTACTTTTATGGCTTGTGATAAAATATGTAATGACTGTGCACATTGCCTGTTTTAGACCTTTGAGGTGCAAGTGATGCATTTCCTTTGTCGGTCAGGAAGGCAAACTGAAACGGGACTCAGTTCCTCATTTTTAAATGCCATTTTGTGCTTAATTCAGAGTGCTGACCCGTTTTGTCTGTTGAATCCAGGTGGAGAACACCAGGCTGTCCTCTGAGATGAACAGCAGCGCAGCCAACATGGCCCAGGAGGAACTGAAGGAGACGCGCCTGCGAGTCGAGAGCCTGTCTGCCCAACTTGCAGCCCTGCATAGAGAGGTGAGTGGCCAGCCCTGCAAGTATTTTAAGAGGAGATGCATTGAACTAGCACAGCTTGTTGGCTGTACTTGCAGATATGTTTGTGAGCCTAATACTGTCTGCGTGAAATGGGATTCTAAGTTTGTATGTTCATACCTGAAGGTTATTTTTGTAGGTTTACAACGTGACTTGTAAAAGTGGTGTGCAATTCTCTACCAACTAACATGAAACTGTGCTTTTTGTAGTCGAGAGGGTGGCAGGATAGAATCAATGAGCTGGAGAATGCACTGGCAAGAGAGAAGGATGCCAGCCGCAGAGTCCTGGCCGAGAGAGAGCGAGAGATTGCGGAGATCAGGGAGAAAATGCAGCAACAACTGAACGAGTACGAGGAACTTCTAGATGTGAAATTAGCCCTGGACATGGAGATCAACGCCTACAGGAAGCTGCTAGAGGGAGAGGAGGAGAGGTGAGGGAGGGGGGAGGAGACCTTAAATATTACCAAGGTGTAGATTTTAAAGGAATAGCTAAAACTGTCCATCTCTGTGCTGCCAAGACGCGATTCAAACATGCTTTCATGCAGATGTCCACTGCTTTTGTAAAACAATCAAGGTAAAGCAAAATGCAATAGGCCTGTTTTTTCAGCCGAGCTGTGGCAATACAAAGCAGTTAAACTTACTAACTGAATGTAGTGCGTGGATGGTTCAGTGATAACTCAGGAGTCAAACTGTCTCTGAAACGCCTCGCAGACGCACAGGATTAATTAACACAAGTGCTTTTGTTGTGGACACTATCTCAGGGTTGCTACCAACAATGGTATTGCTCTGAAGTACTGTGTGTAGAAATAATCCATTTAAAAAAAATAAAATAAAATAAAAAAACCACTAAATAAAACGAAGTGCTGCTATAAGCAGGGTTCACCACCTCCGCTGACCTGCAAGGTACGAGATTCCGTGATGTTCTCCTATTCCCTCAATACATTAATGGGGTTGCCCCAGATACCCCTGGAGCTAAAATAACGTCCCAGGGACTGTTCTTTTTACCAGTATGGGTATGTGGTAACCAATAGTACGGCTGGAAGTCTTCAGCTGTCTCCGCTACCATTTTTTGGTTATCCACTGCTGCCTGCTGCTGTATCAGGAACCGGCAGTTTCTTTTCTTTTTCCCTGTTTGTAGACTTTCACTCTGTTCAGTTCTCTGGCCAGAGCTTCTGCTGGATTGTACCCTGCTAGGAGCAACCCAAGGAATAGGAGAGCAGCATTTTTTGAGGTCCGCCCACCCCTCAACCAATCCAGAGGTCTCTGTGCCACACCCTCGCTCAACTGACATGTGGGTCAAACTGGGCTTCTTGTATCTAATGTTGTATTTGTGTGATCCTTCCCTCCAGACTCCGGCTGACTCCCAGCCCCTCGTCCCGGGTAACCGTGTCTCGTGCCTCTTCAAGCCGCAGTGTGCGCACAACTCGCGGCAAGAGAAAGCGTGTCGACGTGGAGGAGTCTGAGGCCAGCAGCAGCCTCAGCATCTCCCATTCAGCCTCTGCCACGGGCAACATCTGCATTGATGAGCTGGACGTTGATGGGAAATTCATCCGCTTGCAAAACACGGCAGAGACGGTGGGTTTCTTTTACTGTTGGTCTAATGAAGTCTAGTTTGTACAGTATACATGTTGCATTACTTAACTGTACTTTAATATAAATATATATATATATATATATATATATATATATATATATATATATATATATATATATATATATATATATATATATATATATATATATATATATATATATATAAATATAAACACTTGTTCTCTTGTACTGTGCTTTCACAGGATCAGCCAATGGGAGGTATGGAGCTGATTAGAACAATTGGTGAAACCTCAGCCACTTACAAGTTTACCTCAAAATATGTACTGAAGGCTAACCAGAAGGTCACGGTAAGTCTAACCTGCAATGATCTAACATAGTTTTGCATGCAGATATTTTGGTATTATTCTTGACAAACTATTCTATGTGGCTAAATTTCAGGGTTATTGAATTTTATATAAGATGCTGTCATCTCATACAGTTTGGACGAGGACTGCAAAGCTCAGCTGGATGCTCATTGTGTGGAATGATTTGCTATGAGACTAACTTATTAGAAATCACAAAAATGAAGATCGTACCGAGGAACTGCTGTTAAACAGAACAGCATTTGGTGCAGCGTGCCAAATTTAGGCCACTTAATTCACCCATCAGGGGATTAAGAGTTTTGATCCACTTTTAAATAAATAATAAAATACCGTCTTGATGTAAACTCTGTCTTGTTAACAGATCTGGGCTTCCAATGCTGGAGTTGGAGCCAGACCTCCTACAGACCTTATCTGGAAAAACCAGAGCTCCTGGGGTACCGGGGAAGATGTGAAAGTTGTACTGAAGACTGCTCAGGGAGAGGTAAAATATCTGGGGAAGCTTTTATATTTGCAGTGATGGAAGAATACAAAAGCTATTTAGCAATTCCAATCCTTGCTTCATCTAAAATCTTCATCTAATCTTTTCATGTTTTTAACCTAGGAAATTGCTCAGAGGACCACTGTCTTTCAAACCACTATTCCAGAGGAAGAGGACGATGAGGAAGATGTGGTTGAAGTGAGTGAGGAGGACCTTTTCCACCAGCAGGTAAAGCTCTGCCTATGTCATTTAGATGTCTTATCTGGAAGAGTGTAAAGTGTGACCTGGTCTGTCCTAAAGAGATTACCATGGTAACACACGGTGCCTCTTGCATGTCTAGTTGGCAACACAAAGCATCTTGGCTCCCTCTAGTGGACTCTAGAATAATTTGCTATGATTCTTGTTACCTGTGTTGCCTAGCTACCACAATTGGACAATATTCAAAATGTTGTGTTTCTAAACAATATTTAAATATTAAATTGATATCTTCAAAAATGAATTCCTTATTTTTTTCCCAGGGAGATCCAAGGGCATCCAACAGAAGCTGTTCAATTATGTGAACATCAACTATACTTCCTGTATTGCTTTTATTTTTTTTTATTTAAGCTGCCAACATCAGACCTTCCTCAGAAATAATACATATTTTTGTACCTTTTTTTTATGTTTTTAATTTTGTAAGAAGCCATGGTTCTGGAACTTTTTTTTTTTTTTTAATTCTTTACAGTTCAATGTACAACACTACTTTTAAAAAAGCACACAGTTATGTATTTCTGGTAATGTGAATCAAATGCTTAACTTCACTACAATTGACAGATTTTATACAAATTGTTTTTTTTATTTATTGAGTTGAATACTATTGTGTAGTTTAGGACTAGCAAAAGCCTTTATACAAAGACTGGGCAGTTTAAAATTGATGCTGGGTTACTCGTGTTGAGGTGCTGTGAATTCTTTCAGTTACTTTTTTACTTTAAGATGCTGTTTACTTTTGAGTAATTAGGTGGGAAGCTGAAGGATCTAGAATCTGGTTTTAGTGTGATGTGTACATTAGCTAGGCAGGAAGCTGCAGTTTTGAAATTTAGATATCCTTTTTACAAGTGAAAATAAAAATGTATTAAACTTATTTTATTAAAGGTCCCTTTTGTTTTTACTGCTTCATGGTCATTATGGCCAGGAGAATCTGTGGGGGGGGTGGTAGTAAAAATAAAGTTTAAAAATAATTTCTATAGATCTTTTCTATATCTTCTCAAGGTTGAATGCATGGTAGTAGCTATAAAGGCACAGTTGAAGCTGTTCGTTTTATAGATAAATTATTTTCTAGAACCCCCACTAGGGGTCAGTGGTGACTAGATGACATTTCCAAGACTTGCAATTTTAATTGTATGGTGATTAGCCAAAACAAGACATTGCAAACTCTGGCATATAACACAAGACAAACTGTGGACATGTGCACATCTGAACAAATGCTGTCCCTCCTTGTCACCAAAGCATGAAAATGTCTGTCATAGGCAGCGATTAACAAAGGCAAAGCAGAATGCTCCCACTTGTGGCTATGGGTGTCTTCATAAACTCCCCCCCACCCCACAGTGTCGGCTGGCACTCTAGCCATTCATGGAGAACTCCCTGGGGGCGTTTGGAGAGACCTCCTAGCATGGTGTTAGTCTTGAGTGCTCGCTCTGACCAGACTGCTCCAGCTCCAAAGATTACCTGTCATTCAACTTTTGAGTCTCCCTGTGTTTATCACAGCAAGAAAATTAACTACTATCTGAATGTAGTGTGTGGGTGGTTCAGTGAGAACACAGGAGTCAAAGTGAATACGACTCAATCACTGATCACCACTAGAAATATGGTACACTGAGAGTTCTTGGATGCAATAGGCTTTTTTCTTTTCTTTTAAATAAACCATTGTGATTTAAAATATACCTGATACCCAAAAGAACTTTAGTAAACATTCTGAAGTCTCAAAATTGTCTTGGTTAAATTATTTGGCCTCATTTAAATCCCCAGATTAAGACTAGTAATGGGAATCAAGTCTAGTCTCCTTTTGCAATTGGTCATGTGGGTTGGCAACAATCTCTTGTGTGTTGGAGGTAAACTTCAGTTTTCCCTGTTTTTTTATTTATTTATTTTTGTGTGTGAAGGCTGTTTCTATTTAAATTGCTGTATATACAGTTGTAGTTTAAAAGTTTACATACCCCAGTGGAAATTTTATAATTTCTAGAAATGTCTCAAACAAAGAATTTTAGGCAATCCTTTTGTAGCAAAAGTTTTGTTTTTGTGGATGAGGAAATAGTAAATCTCCAAAAATTATAATTCAGAAGTATTCATACCCAATGGTAGTATGCTATTGTCTACTAGGTGCTAGAAATTTCAATATGGCAATGCAGAACCCAATTCTAGAAAATTGAGTAGGTGAACATTGTTAGAGTATGAAAGGGTTAGACATAGGCTGAGTGCTGTCATTACCAATAAGACAGTATGGGAGAAAAAGTAGAGTTATCTATCTGAATTATTTATGGCCATAAAGCTGGAGATACAAGAAGATTTCCAAGCATTTGAATATCCCAATTTCAACTATTGTTTCTATTATCAAGAAGTACAAGACTCATGGTACTGTCACAACGCGCCCTCGATCTGGAAGAAAAACGGTTCTTTCACCAAGAACAAGTAGAAGAATTTTGAGGAAGGCTAATAACAATCTGAGATTGACTGCTAAAGATATTCAAAGTGAACTGGCTGCAAGCGGGATTGGGGTTTCCATTTCAACGTATTGCATGGTGAAGGTCGCAGGCTAAGGAAAAAGCCACTTGGGAAAACGTTGCAAGTTTTGTGGAGTGAGGAAACAAAAATCAAGCTATTTGGTCACGTTGGTGGTCATTACGTTTGAGGAGGGTGGAGGGGGGAGTCTGGTGAGGCGTACAAAGAAAACACCATAACTACTGTCGAGCATGGAGGTGGTAATATTCTTCTATGGGGCAGTTTGTCCTCTAATGGCACAGGAAATTTAGTTCCAATACATGGTAAAATGGATTCCATAGCATACCAAAAGATATTAGCCAATCCTCTGAAACCCTCCGCTACAAAATTTGATTTAAAGCTCAATTAGATGTTCCAACACCTACAATCTAAAGCACACATCAAAATCTACTTCAGAATGGTTGAAGATAAATCGAGGTTCTGGAATGGCCTAGTCAAAGTCTCAATCGGATTTAGATCTGGGATCTTTGGTATGAGTTGAAGGCTGTGCACAAGAGGAGTCCTTGAAATTTGAATGAACTGGAACAATTTTGTGTTGAAGAATGGTCAAAAATCACTGAAGAATCATGCCAAAAGCTAATTGACAAATATCCTAATTGTTTTAAGAGGTTATTGCTAAAGGTGCCTCAGCTAGCTATTAACTTCATTTTCATTGTTGGGGTATGAATACTTTTGAATCAGCATTGCGAAAAAATTGCTGAAATGAATAATTTTGCTACAAAAGATTTTTCCTGTAATTGTTTGAGAAATTTCTAGAACTTATACATTTATTGGGGTATGTAAACTTTTGACTACAACTGTGTGTAGTATGAAACTGTCCTGATGCAAGTTGGACAAAAGACAAGGTAAGTTGGTTTCTGACTTGCAAGTTCATGGTTTTCATTGGTTCATCAGTTTAGCATGCGAGTGCAGAATTGAAGCACAATAATGTTCACACGTCCCCAGAGAATTTCTAAATATTGGCCAATATGTGCATATCGTAAGTGTAATTTTATATTTATGTTCTTAGAAGCATTAAGAAGACTGTTGGCTGACTCAAAACCTCAGCACCTCACTGCCAAAATAGGCTTAACCAGAGACACAAAACCAGAAACAGAGTTCAACACTTTATTATATTCAAATTAATTCAAAGTTTGCACTGCACATGTATTTACAAACTGTCATGAAAACTGCATTCATTACGGGTATACCATCTCGATGTGTTTTAAGAGGTGCAGTGGAACAGCACACTCCATGTGGGGTGGGGTGGCTACAGCAGACAGTTCAAGTTACTTGCAAAGTAGAAAAGGGACAATGTTAAACATCCCAATTACTGCCTGTATCTGCAGTTTGAATCTGCCTTCCTCACATTAATACCTTAAATACTGTAACAGAAATCTACAATGTAAAGATTTATATCGGGCAACATTTTGCTTTTATTATTGACGGAACTTACGGTATATTTCCCCCAACAGGAATGCTTATTGGCTAACTGAAAATGCTTCAGAAATGAATGTGCATGTTTCCATCTGTAATGTTGGATATGATATGCCAGTATATATGCCTAATAACATATAAACTAATGCTTTTACTTTCTAATTGAGTTGGGTTACACTTCAAGTGCCTTCTCATTTTGAACTATGAATTATTTCTATGGAAAATTCTGCAATTTTTACCTGGAGAGTTCATCACTAAATCGTAACCGTTTATACCTAGTTTACAATAGAGAGGCATGTACTGTAGTTATTTATTTGGTCCCCTCACTGCAAGTATTCAAAGGAAGGCTGTCTGTCACCTTTACATATTTACAAGTTAAAGCGAGGGTAAGCAAAGCTTTAAAATACAGTTCTTACCTTTTTTTAGTATCATCCTTTAACCCCCTTTCTGCTGAAGATATTATTTAAGAACTTAAATTAAGGCTACACAGACTCATGTGACCTGCCAGAACAGGAAGTGCAAACATCTCTGATACAATGTAATGTCTTAAAAACACTCTGCACAACAATAATGGTGTCATTGATTGTTATGAAGTTAAAACTTTATTTAACTTAGCTTATAAATAAGCTAGGCTTACAAGATCTTTTAAGGATGATAAGTACCAGCATTTTAACTTTTTCTGTGGTAAAGTATCTATTTAACCTACCAGCACCAACAGTCCTCAGACTACAAAAATAGGAAATGACACTCTTACGGCTGTTTGGTTAATTACAGAACATTGCGCTGAAATTGAACTTGAATTTACTGGTTGTTGAAACATGGCACTTCCTCTGAAGAAGCTTCAATTTACAAATGTGGAGGTAGAAATTTGGAGTGATGCTGGGCCAAATGTTTTTGGCTTTAGAAGGGTATGACTCGCATTAAATTTCTACAAAGATTCCTGTTTTAATTCTAGACTATTTGGATAAGAAGAAATGGGATACCTTATTTTAAATCTATATCATATGTATACCGACAGCCTGTTGTTGCCTGTTTTTGAAATTAAACATTCACTGCATTTGATGGTATTGAGATTAAATACAAAACCTGTGTGTGCACAGGCTTATCTGAGCCTCTGGACAAAGAGTTTTTAACTTTAAGAAATAATACAATGTGGAGAGCAGGATTTAACCACCGAGGGAAAGAGAAAATAAGCACCCAGTATGCTATTACTAACGTTTATGCTACTGGCTTTCAATGTACTTGCTCTTAATTTTGTAAAGCGATAACTACAAAAAAAAAAAAAAAAACGCCTTTGTGACAGAGGATTTACATCCAAAACCAATGACATTCTGTCAAGCTGTTTGTGGATTGCAGATTCATTGAAGAAAATGTATTCCTAAAGTCTAAGAAACTCTTCAAATTATATTGTCTTGTTATGATGTTTACAATAATTCTTAATGTTATTACTCAAATAGTGTGCTTTCTTATTTTTGTATTTCATTAGTCCGAGTTCAGTGCTGCAGATATACAGCTGTACACTAGATGAGGCTGGCGGTTACTAATGAAAGACTCTTACTGCTGACCTAGCCTACTCCACATCTATGGCTAGTAACTAGAGCAGCTCCTGGAATCACAGCCATGGGTCGTTGTTTTGCAGGTGCTTTAACAAAACTAAAGTTGTGTAGTGGCATGTTTGACATCAAACGGGAATACGGCCCAAAATAGCGTGTCTTGACACAAGGTCATTCAGTTCTTAAATGTATTATATAGTTAAGAAAGAACAAAATCAGCAAGCAAAATAATCACACTTTCTCATTTCACACTGGAGTGCAACATGTTTTACTGCACTGGTTAGCTAGGTTTCAAAAGAGGCGATTTAGAAACAACATCCTAACCTTAATGCATGGTTCACATTTACACCTTCTAGAATACTCTGTTTTTTGTTTGAACCTTTATGCTTTTAAAACATACACAATTACAAAACTTAAAAGTGAATTTCATTTAAATGCATCTTTAAAAAGATAAATAAAAAGCACAGCCCTATAAAACCTTTACACTACACAACAATTAAGAATTATATTTAAAAAAAAAAAAAAAGAAGAAAAAGCCTGCTGTATTAAGCTCACACTAGCAAAGAGCCTGCAAGTGCCCCTTTTCTTCTGGTTTACAATTACTGTGCTTAGCTACTTCCCACCAAAAAAGTTGCAGGCTATTAAAGGCATTTAGAGGCAGGATATGTCTCTTATAGACAGCAGTTTAGAACACCGCTGCATTGCTGGTGTCTTCTTGGATTGAAATTCTGGTAGGATGCCCCAGCCATTTTGCTCTGAAAAATTGCTGTGAATATACAGTAAAATGTAAAATAATTGAACAACAAACTTCACTGTACGCTCTGTAAAAGTTGCAGGAATAGTCAACTCCTATTTTTCTGGAAACTAACCTTGGAGAAATTCTATTTGCCCTGTTTAACTTTCATGTTGAATGCAGTATAAAACTTCAGCTATTAATAAAGTTTGTGCTAAAAAAAAAAAAACAGTAAGTGTTCAAATGGAACATGATTCACAAGCCATGAGTCTTTGGATGGAATTAGTTCTGCTCCTGTAAGTGCACACAGTTTAAAATGTCTGGCAAAGCTTGAAGTCAAACAATTGTCTCCTTGGAATCCCTTTTGATTGGAGGCAGTCCTAGCAGCGCGCGCTGTGTAGACGGTATGCTAGACGACTTTGGGATGAGGAGTACGACTCTCTGATTGGTCTGCCGCCATTCATTATATAGTCTACAGTGATATCTGAAAGAAACCTGGAGAAAGAGAGAGGGAGATTTTAAAAAATGGGTTATGTGAACCTTTTTAAATGTTTGGTTTTGCAAACTTTTTTATTAACTTGTTTCCCTATTGAGGAGCTACATATTTCCCCGCACTAGAGAGCATTGCTGAGGGAAAATGGGATAAAGTCACTTGTTCAAATAACCAGCTATGGCCAAAGGTTTTGCCTCACCCTATAGAATTAACTAATTTCGCTTCATAAAGTCAAATGAAACCTGCTGAATAAAGTTACATTAACATATTGAATTATATACCTCTTTATAGTTTTCCATATACTTAAGGAAAAACTGAAAACATTTAGAAATCTAACATGAAATACTGTTCGATTCCGGCAGACTTTTGCAATATCATTTAGTGGTGTCTTTGTCTACGTGATGTTAAAGATCTAAATTATGTTCATATAGTTTTTTTAAAAACATTTCTCAATCCTAAAATTCTAGGTATGCAAAACTTTTGGCCATAGCTGTACTCTCTGTAACACTTACAGGTACTGGTTAAGAAGTATGTGCCTTGCTGTCCTGTAAAAACCTGCACATGACAATCACCTTCTTTTTGCTGTCACTCTTTTAACTCAGTTATGAACTATGAAGATATCTACATTGTTTCTAACTAGATATCCAGTACTGGGAAATTCCAGCTATAAAATAGATTTGAGTCATTGTGGTGTATATATTTCTAATGTAATTTATAATTTGACACAGTGAGTTCAGGATATTGTTAAATCCACTGTTCTTGTAATACATAACTTCAGAGATTCACAGATGTAAGTTCAAACAAACAAGCGTTTTGGGTATTTCCTTTATCAATATATCACAGTGATGTATGTACTAGCAGAAACACATGTCTACCTGACTTGTCTACATGTTCATTAATAGCACACTCACTAGTGTCCAAAAGAGGTAAATAGTAAAGAGAGCAACGGTCAGTGCTATTAGTCCAACAGCCTCCAGCCTGCTGCTAAAGTGCAGATGGTCCACAGCTCCACGCAAACACAGCCAGCCAGAGATTGTAGCCAGGGGAGTTATGAAGAGAAAGCACACCATGTCTCCAAACAGCGTCCGCTTCTCATGCGGAGGGCCTGGATTTTTTAACCACTGAAAAATACAAACAAGTGATATCAAAACATATTCTTTCTGCACGGCTCCTGTACTGAGATAGGAGAAATACATGGTTTCTTCTCATTATCTATTTATATTCCACTATAATGAAGAGTTTAATGCTACCATACACATATTGTAATATGATATTGCATGCTCACCGTTATAAAATGAATTTCAGCTTCTAATTCATTTTACATAGATGAGCTTCATCAATAACATGAACCTATTAGTGCCAGCTGAAGTCTCACAACCTGCTCATTAGTGATCTTTGTGCTTCATAATGGATCTGCATATTATGGCTTCATGAAGTGGAATAAAAAGGTAAATGACCATATATAATCTTTTAGTCATTTAACTCTTTCATGGCTAATGCAAAAACAGCATTAAAATCAGAGCTGGAGCATGTCTGGGCAATGTACCAACAACCTCTCCTATTGAAATGAACATTTATTGCTTGGTACTCAGAAAAACATTGAAATTATTAGTGTCAGTACCTAAAACCTCACTATAATTAATCAAAGTGAAAAAAATACTGTTTCTAAGTCTCTGTATAGACACAATGAACCACAATTCTGGTGACATTTGCAATGTTTTAGAATGCAGGGACTCATGTGGTCTGTTTTATTTGCTAATTTGTTGCAACTCATATTCAATTAGAATATATGTATGCCCTTCTGTGTAGAATTGTCTGGACTCTAGACTGCTGACCTTGTTCAACAGACTGAGAAATCTGAGAGTCCGATGCTTTGTATTTGAAATTAACAAGTTACTTATTAAAATCAATACATAGAAAAATACAGCTTTTTAATTTGTTTCTAGTTTTACATTCCCATTATGCAGATAAACATATAATGTACCGATACTGCAGAAACAGTGCTGTCTTTTTACATATTCCTTCTGCCGTATAAAATCAAGAAAATTACTCTGTACTTATGTTAAGTATGAGATATGAATCTTACATAACACCTGAAGTGAGACCATTAAAAAGTCAAGTAAACCAATATATGATTCAATTAAGATCCTGTCATCTTCTAGTTGATGTTTGGAAGATGTGTGTATGTGTGTACTTTTGAGGCAGAAGCAGGTCTGAATGAAAGATAAGGTCAATTGTATAGTTAATGACTCCTGCAGAAAATAATAATGAAATTAAAAATAATTGTGCTGGGACACATATTTGAAGAAAACACTGCTTGAAATGAATGCACAAAAATGAACATGCTTTTATTTAATTCCTATAACAGAATGAGTGTTTCTCTCCTTTCTTTAAATGATCATTTGATGTGGGTTTATTTAACTCCTCATTTTTTTTGTTACAGTAATTTAGTACTCCGCTAAATCAATGAAAATATCCAGTCAAGGAAAACTTTTTTTATATCACCGTTCAAAGCACATTTCAAAATTCCAAAGTGGGAAAATCAACTGCTGCACCTGACTGAAACCTGTGACAGACGACTGCTGCACCTGACTGAAACCTGTGACAGACGACTGCTGCACCTGACTGAAACCTGTGACAGACGATCCATGAGGCTTATAAATTAAAGCACTTTATTTATCAATGAGGCAAAATGTTCTGCGTGAGAAAGGCATCACACACCAAAGGCATCCGAGCCGAGAGGCAGTGATGGCAGCAGCTGCAAACACCTGTTCATCCTGGCTGCAGCCGGGGCCCGCTCCAGCATGGAGGACGACTAGAATCCAACTTTGCACCATGTGGAAAAGCAGATTGTTGTACAATTTGCACACTCTTACAATAAGTTATATATTCATATTACTTTTCTTAGTTTTATATTCATGAAACTTATCTAGACTGTAGTTGAAGAAGCCAACTGCTGTCGTGTGAATATCAAACTGTTTTTTTTTTATTCATCCAAATATTCCTCAAAGTCTTTTTCAAATGTTAAAGCGTTATGAAATATACCGTAAGGTTCACTTTCTTAGGAGGATGAAAAAGAACCGGCTTGGGGTTTTCTAAAAGATGAGTAGCTCTGGAGTCAATTTCTTCAATAGAAAAAAAATGCAGCAGCACTGCACTGTACTAGCAAATGCTGTCACTGATGATTAAACACTTCACTTTAACTTGAGGCCCTGCTATGCCAAATGGAAAATTATTTCTGTAATAGGCTGTCTTCAGCAAAATACTGAAGCTTACAACAGGTTTATCTCATGTTCTGTTAACATAAGTGCTGGATTACAAATGTAACAAAGCTACCGTAAATATATTGATGCTAAAAGTAAACTGGTGGAGTATATTTTATCCATCCTATAACCATTTTATCATGTACATTTATTATCATCGGGGGTCCTGCAGAAACCCACTGCCTTTCAGTCACCGCAGGGAAGAAATCAATCCATTGCCATTATATTAACCATTCTTCCCTCATGCTGCCTCACCACATGAGGCATAACACAGCACTGTACAGAGAATCAGTTCCAAAAACAGGCTTTTGTTTTCATTTCTTATTGTACACAAAAACAAATGGCTCATGCTCAACCACGCAACACAGAGCATTTTACAATTATTGTTTTCTCGCATGACATATTTTGAGCAGATTAATACTTGAAAAGTACTCGGATTATGTTCTCTCTTGCCAACACAGAAAATAATTCAACGCCATGAACACTGAAGCACTACGTCAAGATCTCATTAGGGCTTGTATAGCCCAGAGTATTTTGTAGTCCTCCATTTCTTTTCATGGCATCTAATAAAAGTACTTGAATTCACAATTGAATCCGTTGGTTTATCAGAATACATTCCCCCCCAAAAGGTCCATTTAATGGCCAGTTGCCATGAAAAGTTGCTTTTGTGTTAATTCAGTAATTATGCAACATTCAGATATCTTACTGGTTAACTTAGCTAGCTTTGGCTGGGTATCATGGCATCTCCCCTGGCCAAATAAAAATAAGCCAAGATGCAAGTTTAAAATAGGTGCTGCAGGGCAGGCTTCTGTAGAAATGTTGCTAAGCCCATAGACTGCTGAGGGGTACATGAACAGACAGGTGGCTTGTTATACCAGCAACAAGCGCACTGGCAAATACAGACAGCACATCAGTACACAATGTCAACAGTGAAGTGACAAAAATTACAGTATCAAGCCCTGACCAAGGAGATGACACTGACGAATGAACTCATAATTAGCATAAGAATCAACAGAAACAAAAAGTAATAAATCCACAATTTTCATAAAGGAAGGAAACAGATTTAATGGTACAAAAATAGGAAAAGACAGAAAAAATATGCCTAAGTATGTCTATACATGAGTTTATCCCAGGATGATAACCACTAATCCATCAGTTATTGTAGATAATACTAGCCTTTTTGTTTTTTTGTGTTGTAAATACCAAATCTAGTGGTTAAGATAGTCAGTGTTGTTTTCTGGTTACAAGTTAGTTTGCAGTAGCTGTGAAATGCAAGGGCTTGAGTTTGAACTTTCTGTTGGCATCAGTCAAATTTTACCACAAGTTCTAAAGTTATTGTGGGTGGCTCTCCAGTTCCAATTGTATCAGTACTTGCCTCATCTTGTACTTGCACTTAACTGCTCCACACTTTGCTGTATTCTACCACTGCTCTCAATCACAATTATATTTTCTGTACCTAGTACTTGATTTTACTCTTAAAAGGTAACCGTATTCACGGTTTTTTGTAATTACTCTATTTGAAATCGCTGTTATGCATTTATTGTACTTGCTACTTGCTCTTAATGGAATTTACTCTTATAACCAAATATTTTGAAGTTTAACTGCTCTTAGTCGTAATCGCGCTTCCATTTGAATTTGCTCTTATTTACTACTGATTTTATTATATTTTATAACTTCTCTTATCTGTAATATTTTGTATTGTGATATTTTGTAATGTGATACCTTGTAACAACTGTAAGTCGCCCTAGATAAGAGTGTCTGCTAAGAAAGAAAGAAAGAAAGAAAAAAAGAAAGAAAGAAAGAAAGAAAGAAAGAAAGAAAGAAATAATAATAACATTTGAAAGTGTTTCTGTATTACTACATTTATATCTGTATTCATATAGAAATCATGTTGCTTCCACAAGCATTTTTACCCTCAATGCAGCATCATCAGGCATATCTTATACTTGATACCTGTGAAGTACACTGTACTGTTCAGGATGCATCACACTATACTGGCCGTCTACAATTTACAGTTCGGGTCGTTTGCAGAAAAATTAATGTACATTTCTTTTTTTTTTTTTTAAATAATACTAAGAAAACCCACAGCACCTGAAAAAACACAATCCACCCAAACCTTCCCATTCTCACAGTGTCCAAGTCAGTCAGGCCGTGTGGGTTTAGTGAGCTTGTTCATCAGCTGAGGTGATTAAGATGAGACTGTGTCTGCCTGCTCCACTCTGTCTGCCTGCTCCACTCGTTCTGCCTGCTCCATGTTGTTTTCCTTTCATTAAATCATCCTCTCTGCGTTTCCCTTTTTAGAAACTTAGTTCATGCATTTCCCACATAACATCCAAACAAATTAGTAATACTGTAATAGCCTGTGTTTAAAAAAATGCTCTGTGACACCACACTGATAAAGGTCAGTTTATTTTTTGGTTAAGATAAGTAATCCTGCATTTAACAGAGTGACTTCAATATTTCCAGAACTCTGACACACTACTAGAAATTGCAAGATCCACTGATTATAAGAAGAGATAGATACATTGAATATCTCTGACATATGGCACTGCAGTGAGGAAGGTTAAAACCTGAATGTTTATATGCTTGACTCGATAGCTTTACCTAACGCAGTAGTAGATGGGACTGGGACTTTATTAGTCTATCAAATATGCTACCGTGATGTCATCACCATGTATCAAAGCATTTTACTTCAAAGAAAATATTTCAAAGCAAAATTGCCTCACAACCTCATTGAATGCAGAACCCCAAAAATGAAATTTATAATATATTTAACATAAATAATGTGTTTAACAAATTTCTTTTTTTATATTACATATATAAACAGTATATAAACAAAATGTGTTGAATGGTACAAAAAGTTATGAAATTGATACAAAAATGCTTTTCATTTGCAAGTTTAGCATAACTGCAGACAAGGTTTCTTAGTCTGTTTGCTTCTGTGAGAGAAATGTAAGTGTTCTGAGCCTGCCAGCAAATCATTTGATGTGCAAAAAAAACAACCAAAAAGGTTAATTTCACAGCATCCAGATCAAACACCAGCCAGTCACTCTCTGGGCAAGTTCACTCTGTCCAGACAGGCAAGCTGTTACTTTTAAGCTTGCCCAATTATGATGAGTTCCTGAACAAATGCCACATTCCATGTGTGCAGTGAACATCTGTGCTGCCAGTGTAGCACTCCCTGTCCCAGCTCCATTCATGCCATTGGCATGTTGTGATCTTAATGTCACTTCACATCACACAGTCCTAATCATTCAACTGATGTCAAACAGGGCTGTTACAACATCAGGGGCTGTGCCAACTTCAGCTCAAAGTAATTCCAGACCTACCTTTGAATTCCAATCTGTAATGACCCTGTTTTCATATCCATATAGTTCAATTGGATATACATCTCCGTCTTATTTGACTAAAATCTTCCTCCCAGTGGGCACTCTATTTGGTTGCTAACTGAATATTTCAAAAGTCAAAAACTCTATCTTCAAATCCTAGAATACGTTAGAGTTAGATTAAGTCCCTTGTAAATGGTGTGTAGCAGATACTGTACAGACAAAGGCCTCCAAGAAAAAAAAGCAATTCCAGACCAGCTCCACCCTGGAGAAAATGTTGGCAGTGCAGAGGTCTGGCTGACTCTGCAAATTAATTTTCCATGTGAATGAGCAGACAATTAGTAAGCATGATTAATTCTAGATAATATAATATTGTAAAAATGTGATTTTGCCCCAAGGGTAAAATGTAATCAAAGGAAAGGCTGAAATAAAGATCTTGATTCATATCAGATTTAATTTTAAAACTTTGCAATAATGACTTAAATAGGCCTCCTTCAGATACATTACTTATAATGACAACGATACATACACATTTTCATGGTCTACCTAATTAACATATTCCATATGTGTGAAATATTTAGTTGTAAACCTATAGAAAGGGTTGAGGAATATTTGATTATTATTAGGGAATGCTGGTTTAAAGGAGCGCTTACCAAGGTTTTAAAATCAGTTTTCTTAGCACTAGCAATATTATCACGGGTCCCACTGTTTTTTTTATTATTATTTTTTTGCTTGTATTTTATATAGTAGATTGGGTATTTCAAAGACAGCAGGGAACTGCTGCTGCTACCTATTACCTCATCACTTTGCATGTGCTGTAGTTCAAACTCACACCAATGGTCTAGCTGCAATGAGACCATGTGACCCACAAGAAAGGCACCAGGATGTAGCTGTTTTTCTTTAGTATGGTATTTGCAATATGAACATATCTTGGATTAACATAAAAAACCTAAAGATTTGCAACACAATACAAAAGAGGGACCAATAATAATGTTTATATAGCTAATAAAACAAATGTTATTTTCCCCTCTCCATCTGTATGGAAGTACATAAAACACCATCTGCAAGACAGAACTGGCAACCCTTTTGCTCACCTCTATCACTGGCCTGGGTTTGCGCTCCACTGCAAACTTGAAGTGGCAGAGCTCGCAGAAGCTGGTGTTGGAGGCGGAGAGCCAGTGCTCCAGGCAGCTCTGGTGGATGGTGCCCAGGGTTCCTGTACACTCGCAGGGGGACAGCAGGTCTTCCTGGCTGCTGCCTTCGTGGCAGATCCGGCACATAGGCCTGTCATTGAAGGGGCTGAGACACCAGAGACAAACACAGCAAATCAAAATCAAGTATCTGGTGCAGGTTTATTTTCTTTCAGTCTTTCTAAAAGAGGGCCCTGTTATGTGGTCGGTTCTCAATGACACCATCACAAATCTTCCAATCAGATTGCTCAGTTGAAGTAGATTCTGTCATGATACACTACTGCTTTTAATTTCAGTAGTGTATGAAATGGAACTTAGCTGATAAAGAAACCATCACTACGGCAACTGCGGAGCCACAGAACAGAACACGGTAAAAAAACAAATATGTTAGACTTATTCATGTATCCAAGAATGAAAAGCAAATTAATGAGAACAAAACATATTATAAGGTAAATTATGTCTACATAACCTACCACACAGGGTGTTCTGATTGGTTAGAAAGGATGTAATGGTGTTCATTTCCTTCTGCGCTACACTTAAAAACAAATGATCGCTTAATTATTCTAAAACAGCCAGGGAGTGGGTGTTTTGGGGAACTCTTTGCTTTAATAATTTACAATTTGCACTTGTTGCATTCCACCATCATTATTAAAGCTTACACGCAATTTTAGATAATCCATAATCAAATCACAAGTTATAATAGCCACAAACACCCAAACAGTCACAAAGGAAGACAGAAAAACAGTATGTGAGCTGCAAGCCGGCGCATATACAAATGTATTACATTGCTAATACACATACACATGCCCTAAGTCTCTAAATACATACATCATTAATCTCATACATACTTGATTCTATACATGCAAATATAAAATCTAAAAATATTATGAAAACACCACAGCTGTTTTGTTTTTGTTTTTTTTTGGGGGGGGGTGTCTTTATATCAAGAGACTGCACATCAACTGCACCTCTTTTACATTACAATCAGTATTTATATTAATTCACTGTTATTCCAATGCATAGTTTGTTGATGACATGTAATCGAAGTCGCGCTTGAAGTATTATTTCCATCACAGACTTAAAATTAGCTAAAGTGCTTTCTATGAAACAACATGATAGCATATCAAAGTGGACAGCTTTTATCAATCCTTAAACTGGAAATGATGAACTCATTACATTCAATTGCTGGGTGAACAGAAGCTGTTGTTCTTTTTAGTAACACAACTCATTGAGTATTTTCATTCTTAATACAGATTTCTATGTAATTATACTCCAGTCCTGCTCTTGTAGCCTATTATTTTCTTATTATTCTCCATCAAACCACTGATAGAACTAATAGATATATATATATAGATATATATATATATATATATATATATATATATATATATATATATATATATATATATATATATATATATATATATATATATATATATGTTGGTACTTGCTTAGCTTCTTCTGAAGAATTGGCATCCTTGATAATACAAATGAAGTGAAATTGATAGCCTTATATTGCACTTGAATTCAGGATATTCAGAAATATTTTTAAAAAACAGTCCAGGCTACAAACCATAATAGATGTCTGTATCCAAGCCACAGTGTCAAGGAAGCTTTTTTTTTTTTTAAATTCTACAACATGGTTACAAGAGTCTATATAGTATTTGATGGAGGATGCATAAGAACTGCACCAAACTGACTGTCCAAAATAATTAGTTTCTATGCATCTAGATTGTGGAGCTCGATTCCTACAGACATTTGAAATGCTAGCTCAATCACACTGTTTAAAGTATGTCTGAAAGCGTATTTATTTGAATTGGCGTACTCCACATAACTGCACAGAACCTTGGGATGTCAGCATGAAAGACGCTTTAGAAATGTAAATTGTGTTGTATTGTATTGTATTGTATGAATGTTGTGACCTTTGTAAAGGTGTCTGGTTTGATGGTTTGACATAAGAAGTGGAACACTAGCTTAATACAACCAGTTTAACGGAAAAAAAAAAAAGATTTTGAGTGTAATGCAAAACAAACCCAATTAAACTAATAGTATCATTTTAACTTTAACAAAAACATAACATTGTCACTCCCTTATCATTTTTCTCTTTTGGTTATCTGCAGTAGCACAGCAGTGGGTGGCTCAGGTAGGGTCCAAACACCTCCATCACAGAAGCTGAAAATCCCTACTTGACTTTGCTAAGGACATAGGGCACTTGCTGGGCCTTAATATTGTAGGTTAATGGCATATGACGAGACTGACATAAACCTTCGCTAAACTCATCTGGCTCTAGCTCATGCTGTGTCTAGACAGTCCCAGAATTCTTAACTCTGGTTAAAGATTTCCCAGCTTCATGAGCCCTGCTACCTTAATATCTGATGATTAATGAAGTTCATGCCCTGACAGAATATCAGCAGCGGTTTCTGCTTTTCCTGTCGTTAAACACTAACGGCTGGTTTTACAGACTCTGATTACTAGACTTGTGCTACTGAGCCTTACTTTAGGTAAGGTAGCCCAAGATTAGTGCTAATCAGGGTCTGTAAAACCAGCTGTAAAAGTAATCTTTGCACTACATGCAAAACTGGTTCTACAGCTAAACAATGCTGCATAGGCAGGAAGCTGTGGGGAAAAATGAACAGATTAACAATATAAATGTTAATCTGTTAGGCAAGTGGATTGTGTTCAATACAGTTAGGGGGATTCCGTGCCGAATCAGCAAATAACCTCCACCCAACATTCTTGGATTATAACCAACCATCAAATGCTAAACAGCAAGTTGTTAAGGTCAAGTGATCAGACAGCACTGTCAGTAGGTTAATTATTAGTGTTGTCACTTAAAATGCAGTGCCACATTACTGTGGAATTACTGGTACGTGGATCCAGTCCCTTAATTCACTGTTATTAGCAGGTCAGGAGACAAACCAATGAGTTAAAGTGATCCTCTCATTCAAAATATAGTAGTTGATTTAACCCTCTCTCTTCCCTGTCCTTATAGCTGAACTTTGACATACCAGAAAAAAAAAAACATACATGACAACTTTCAACAGCCTGTATAAGCAGCGTGCCGTGATAACTTGTGACAGCTAACAAAGCAGCCCGCAATGCAAACCCGGTGACAGCCCTGTGCTGTGCAGCTGCAGGCAGCTGTTATTTCCAAAGCCTTCTTTTGTCACAGCAGTTTCTGAGGGGGGTGGGGCGTTAGACTTTGATCTATAGAACAACCTTGTCCTTTACAAAGGCTTCCCTCATGCATATTAATTTAACAGCTAAAATTAGACATTGCTTTTATAAATTCTATCCAGTAAGCTCAAAACGTAATCAAGACTTAAACCCTGCACCTCCAGGACAATAAAAAAATATATATATTAAAAAAAATGATCCATATACGTCTACGTTTTATGCCGATAGACTTTTTTGCCACACACATTGCACTGCTATGGTTACAATAGATATATTTTACAGTGTTTATGCATTCGCTTCCTACATTATTAAGCTAGTTACCATTTTTATCCCCGTTTGTACCATCAGAATATATCTCAGTCAAATTTTTGATAGCTCTTTAATGTTCTTACCTGCAAACCTTTGCCTGATTTCACTTTAGATTGTACTGTACTTAGTTTGTTCTGGGAAGACTGTAGAAACACTAACCACTGAGAGTTGTAATACAATGCTTATAAGTATTTCATGAATGTTCTTATTATTCTTCTTATTAATAATCATCATCATCATCATCATCTCACCATTTTAAGTAGAAATTACCATTATTCATCCAACCAATTAACAAAAAAAAAGACAACATATAGGAGCTGGCTAAATGTTACACCTTGTCCTGACACGAAAGAAATGTTCTCCTAATTCACCCACAGAAGTTCAACTGAAATGTAATATGTTAAAGTTCTGTTCCTGATATCTAGTTCCTGCCTACTGCATTTCTATGTGAACGGATGACACCACTTTCCATCTTCCTTCCCCAACTTGTATATCAGGCCTAGACAGAGACACCGTGCCTCAGAGTCTCCAATCTCAATAGAGCCGTTTTTAGGGCTCCCTTCACTGGTCTACCCCCCCACCTCATACCTTTGTGTAGCGAGAGTCCTGACTACTGTTGACAGCAGCTGTCCGTCCTTGGCCGAAACTTGCATTACATACTGCGGCTGTCCATTTACAAGGCTGGTGGAGTCAACGATAGCCTTTCCTGGAGGGGCTGAGTCTGTGCAGTCTGGCAGGACCTCAGGCAGATGACTGCAGCGGCTGGTTGTCATGGCAGCAGACAGCAATTACTCAGCTGAAGCCTCACACATTCATATAGTGTTTCCCATCTGAAAAGACACACACACACACACTAATATATATATATATATATATATATATATATATATATATATATATATATATATATATATATATATATATATTCTGTCTGTGCACAATGTGTATACCCAGTAGGTTAACTAGTTTAAAATGCTTAGCTTCCAACAAGAAAAACAGCCTAGTATTTTTCTTTAACAGTCACATCTTAAAATAATTGAGCGTTCATGATGGTATAATACGTTTGGAATGAGTGCAGTGTTGCTAACTCCACAAGAATGAAATATAAATACAAAATAAACTGTTATAAGTTCATTTATATTCACCATTGAATTACTAAATTAAATTAAATTGCATTGTTTAAAAAAAATTATGTAAAATTGTATTGTTTAAAAGATCTGTAGCATGTATAAGATGTTGATTGGCATCTACTGTATATCACTTTCTTTGTTACTGGTAATTGGACATCTTTGAAAAACATCCAGAACCTCTTTGTTCTTTTACGGGTTTAAGGAGAATTAATTTCCCATGTCCCATTACAGCAACTTCGTTGTTAATGTATATGGAATGCAAGACAATATAATACTTATATACATATATTTACAATAATATTAAAACATTCAAATAAAATCCCCCACAGCTACAATTTTGGTTTGAAAGAAAAGGGTAAGGGAAATTGTACTAAAGCTAAGAAAATGAATCGTGATTATTTAGACTAACGTCTGTTAATAATTCATTCTGCTAGACATAAAAGGGAAGACATGCTGCTTGAGTTTAATCGTTTAGTTACTACATCCAGATGCACACATTTCTCCCCAAGCTTCCAAGACCATACGACCATCCAGTCATAAATAAAGTCTATCAAACATGTGTTATTTTTCTGATAGTCTGGAGTATGCCATCAACATTATTTATATCTGTGTTTCCAAGGACTGTCTGGCATCTGGCATACAGCATTTTTTTTTTCTCTCCAACCACTCGGCTCCTGATGAAAAGACTTGCATCAAAGTGAAATATTCTGCATATTGAAAATGAAATTTGTTTTTGTTCACTTCCATGTCTGTTTTGAAATGGAAAATGCCTTGCAGATGTTTTGACTCCCTCCTCCTCCTCCTCCTCCTCCTCCTCCTCCTCCCTCCTCCTCCTCCTCCTCCTCCTCCCCTCCTCCTCCCTCTCCCCCTCTCCCCCTCTCCCCCCTCTCCTCCCCCCTCCCCTCCCCTCCCCCTCCATTTAGAATGACTACACTTGCTTCTCACTGGTTTTTATAACATTTATACAAATCTTTAAGGACTGTTTTATGGAATGTTTTGTGAAGAACTACATTTTTTTAAAAAAATTAGTCTGCAGTTCCTGAAACCTTTTGTTAACTTTTTAAAGGAGGGTTAGAAGTTCATTCTCATTTTTCAAAGCACTGCTTTACCTAAGAGGATGTTTATGAAACAGTCCTTTAAAAAAATCCTCTGTACATTCCTTAAAGTTTTATGTATAGGACCTTATTTCCCCCCAAGCAAAGGCTTAATAACCATGGACTGTTTCAACTCTTCTGCAACTTTGTGCAAGACTGGATGACCAACACAATTAAAGCCTGCAATGATGATTTCTGAATAGCAAACCCATTCAATCCAACGGGCTGGCATTGTTCAGAGTACTGAGCCCCTGATGGTTGTTTTTTTTTTTTTTTTTTTTAAGAACATGTACTGAGAGATCTGTGCTGTTTCTTGTTGAACCATTGGTGGTTCATTCATATCTTAAACATTACAAATGAAATCAGACAGACTAGGAGCTAGGTTCAGACCCAAAACTTGATGTCTAGTGTTGATGTCGCATTTGTTAAATCACATGTGAGGGATCCTATTGTTCAAGTTATGGGACTGTAAGTGTTTATATATATATATATATATATATATATATATATATATATATATATATATATATATATATATATATATATATGTGTGTGTGGGGGGATCCTTCTTCTTTAGTTGATTTTATGGAATAAAGAGATTTTTTGTGGGTCAAAATGACACAGGCAAGAGTATTAACAAAAAATAAGTCATTTTTTGCTGTTATTTAATCATCAAAATGCTCTGCAGATTACTGCACTTTGATCTCAGTACAGTAGAGCTCTCTGATGCTGTGGTGCTTGAAATGAGCTCTGTTAGTCCAGTTTTGGTTGCTGTTGACATTATGTACGTCACTTGATCCCAGTAGCTGAGGGATATGCAATGATTGCAGTTCGTTCACAAAAAGGAACATAGGCAGCTGGAATCACAGATGCTGGCTCCCTGTGGAATTTCAAGGAGATTAAAAATGAAAATTAATAATAAACAGCAACTGTACCTTTTTGGTAACAACAAGTCAGCATGAACTCCTATGCATTCAGCTATTCCACTCCCCATCTTTTTCTATGCACTAAAAAATGAAACCCCAGCTTCAGTTTTCAGCTAGACTTTTCATATATATATATAAGTCTTGTACTGTAGCTGGAAAAGCATTTGTTTTGCGATGTCCCCCAATGCACACAAGCAGAGTGTTCAGTATGCATTCCTGGTCTAAGTATAAGTAGCATCTATTGTAAACAAATAGGATCATCTTGTGCAAGAGATAATTCTCACATCTCTCCCTCTAGTGTGTAGTGGTCTAATAGTTACGAAACTTATGAAAGCTACCTTTGGGCATAACTTGTTTTATATCTGTCATCATTCAGGGGTGTGCAATTCATATCGCCCGACACCCGGGACAACAAGATTTGTGTGAGGGACAACAAGTTTTTATTTATTTATTTTTCCCCATGTTCGTGCATATTCCAGAAGGCCATGCAAGTTTCTGAAAACTGAATTGCGGAAGTCTAGCACCTACACACAAACATTTTAAAAAGTGTTTACGTCCCACCCCTATCAGTTCTGATTGGCTAGCTGTGAAAAAATCTGATCTTCTATTGGTTACAAAACAATACAGGCTATGCAATAACCGAAGACAGATGGACACACTGATGATGTTTCTCACATTTTTATATGGCAGCTCCACAATAAGGAGAATGTATATTTTTCCCTCCATAATAAATTATAAAGTGCAACGCCAATCACATTGAATATAAAAGCTTTTTGTAAAAATGCAATTCTCAAGTCTGCAAACATAAAAGTGCCTTATTTTGGTTTGAAACAGGAAAATGAATGGTTACCATGCACAGACATGATGGAAAATACTGTACAGTGACTGCATATGTATTTGTCACCTTCTTTTTTATTATTTTTTGTGCAAACTCCATGGCCGAACATGTATTTAAGAAAAATAAACCTGTGCTCAGTTCTCCTCAGTGCTGTGAAAGAGCGGGCTTCACTCCAGCAATACTCCGCTGTTCTTCCCCGCTCCATATACAAACAACTGGCTTGCTCCACTCCAATCACTGCATCAGGGTATGAAACCAGGATCACCCTGCTGCAGCAGTGTTCCAGTTAGCCATCATGGGACAAGATGTTAGATGAGGAGAAATAGATGTAAAATGTTGTGCACTGTTTAAAAAAAAAAATTGATGGAGCCTACTGTAAATATTGTGTGCATTTTGGTAGAAAAACTGTAAAAAAATGCTGAGAAACTTGACTGGTTATACACAAGTCCTTTAAAAATCTGGGGTTCAGCCATTACAAAACTGAAAGAACGTCAAGAAAAATCAAAATTCCACAAAGCAGCAGTAATAGCTGGCAAGGATTTAATATCTGTGATGCAACAAACAAACACCTGTACACCAGGAGATGGATTCAGCTTATAAAGAGTGGACAAAGACAAGCAGAAGATATTTCTATATTTAAATAACTCCAAGTATTGCTTATTATAGCTGTACTCTTAGTATGTTACTTAAATTTACTAGCAAATGTCTTCCAAACTGCACTGAAAGGAACATTTCCTAAAAGCACGCTATACATTTGTTGAGGTGAGGTGGGGTCACAGGGAAACTTTTGTGTATCTTGAAGAATTTTGTGAACCAGTCAAGCTACAAGGCTAGATAGTTCCCTGTTAATCTCTAATTGATTGATTGTGTTCACTGTTAAATAAATAAATACAACCAAAATCCTTATTTCTACTTTTCTGTGTTTTCTTTTGTGCAACAGGGAGGGGGCAAGTAGATTTTTCTAGCATTTTGTCCCATGGACAAGAAGATTTTTTCAAAAATTGCACACCCGTCATTGCTTTCTACTTCTCATTGTAGCAGTATAAAGTTATACATTTACCTCTGAAACTTGGTAAATGTTAGAACCTTAAAAGAACAAGTAGCCCGAAATTACATTTCTTTAAAATTACATTTCTTTTCTCTGAAATTACATTTTCTTTTCTTACTGTACCCAGTAGCAATCATTCAAAAATTGTTGTCATGAGTGTGGCAAATAGCTATATTATTCAGTGGCTTCTGTCATGGAATTACGAAGCCATGACTTTAGTCTTTGAAGAACACTGAAGCTTCTCTCAGATTGGAGCCTAGATCCATGTTCAGTACAACCGGCCCCTGTTCAACGCGGCGAGCGCTAGAGTGAGTGCGGCATAATGCAGATTTCATGAGAACTGCCCTTCAAATATATTTCTAGAAACATTGAGGCTTCCCCACAACTGAAATACTTCAGATAAATACACTTTTGCTTTTAAAACGATGCTAGTAAGAAAAGGGTGTTTTTTTTTAATATCAACAATAGAATTCATGATATCAAAAATAAATTGATAATATTGAGAATTGTTAATATAAAAAAAAAAAAAAAAAAATTCTGGTAATAAAATAAATAAAAAAAATACTAAAATATAAAATTACTGAGACCAGAAATTGAGGATTAAACATTAAAACGGCTTGCCATAGTGTATAGACATATCTAACATTGGTAAGTGCTAGTGCTATCTAATGCACTGCAGTGTATTATCATGAAAACAAAAAGGGAGGAAGTAAAAAAAAAAAAAAATCTGAAGCGATTTATGCTTTAATTTTCAAGGCGGGGGGGGGATGTGTAAAACTGCAATTTACCTTTTTTTTTTACATGATTTACATTAATACAGTGTCTGATTGTTACTGAATTGTTTTGGGTGTCTCATTTATCCCAGATGACCTCACATCCTGATTGCAAAAATAAAAGCCTCAGGGGTGGCTGGATACTATTCTGGAGGACAGATACATTCTCCTTGGTTAGTACGTAAGGGCAAGTAAGGTCAACAGAAACTGAGACTGCAGGATGCTGCTGAAGCTCAATAGATCAATAGAAGTCTGATAGCCAAAAAAAAAAAAAAAAACTTGGCTGACTTTTTTTTGCTTCAAATGAATAGTAGACTGTCATTATGAGGACAAAAAGCAAAAAAAATAAAAAAAAGTCCCTCTATATATAGTACATACTAAATTTACGGTTCAATAAATCCTCATACATTTCAATCCATTGTCCGATTTGTTCAGATGGTTTCCCGGGATAAGTGGCAAACAAATAAACAACTGTACACAGCAGCATCAGTTGACAGCAATCTAATAATGAGCTCCAGTGGAATGCACCTGTTTGAGGGGTTTCACAGTGTGTTTGAAGGGTAGTTCAAAAAAAAAGTGCCGACACAGGCTTACAAACAGAAAGGAGATGCTACAGTCATCTGTATCCTGGGTATAAAAGCATCAACAATGCAGTCAGCCAGGCTTGCAGGAAATACAACAGTTATAGAAGGATATCTGCTGGAATGAAAAATGCCGCAACTGTGGCAACTAAAACGCTGAAAACAAAAATTCACTTCTAAAATCATGTAAACTAAACTGTCACAGTTGCTTTCAAATTACAGTACAGCACATATCATAGTGTCCTAAAAAAATAAATAAATAAAAAATAATGATTGAGGGATTGTACAAGCCATGTCCGAGGTGTTTTCTTTTGTTCTGAAACACTTGATGCAGTTATCCTAGAAACAATGATTGAACACAATGGCATAGCTATAGGGTCAAGGAAAGCTGTAATTAACTTTACAAACCTTTACATTAACTTTGTACGTCAGTGCCTCAAATTAGGGGGTTTATGAAACCCTTAAGTGGTCTCATATTACGTATTAATGAAACTTGGTTTTAAAATCCATCTTGTGACTCATTAAAACACCGTCACATGACAGATTATAGTTTGCACTCTAGCCCAGGTGGTCTATATTTATAGCAACAGTATATATAATAGAATTCTTCCATACCATCAATACATATTCTCATAGCAGCCGCTCTGACCTAGTCTGACATGCTGACCTTTCACGTACACGTTTGGCTCAGGGCAACATAATCCTGTCAGATACTAGTTTACCATTATACTCAACTCCAGTCCACACTTGAATAATATTCTTCTATTCTACATCTAATAATGTCAATGTAGCCTGGTGCTTAAATATGAATTACTGCATTATGTAACATTCCAGGCATTACTGTGAATAGGCATTTCGCCTGTTAAAAAGAACCAGCAAGTGCATTCGTTTTTTTAACCACCTTGAGGGCAGTTCCAACTATATAAATAAAACGAAGTGTGATCATCGCAAAATGAGAGAGGAAGCAAAAATCTAAGCACCTGAGGGGGGGCCTGCACATTCACTATTTATGACCTGAACTCAGCACACTGCTAACCCGAAAGCCTTCCAGATTTTTCTTCAGTAGTTCCAGTCTCAATGCACCAGCTCCGAGGATAATGGACTCAAGCTGGGGATGGTGTTCAACAGGAGCAGTTAATGAAGGCATTATTTCAGCTAGAAGTTTGTTTGCAGCATCCGCACAGCAAGAGAATACAAATCTCTGGCAATTATCACAGCTTTGAATGGATAATTACCTAAATCAAGTCACTAATGAAAAAAAATAATTGACACCTCTTAATGAGTCTTTTTATTATAATTGTTCCCACATGAACAGCAGCACATGATGGTAACATTTTGTAGGCCTAGTGTAATGCTTAATAAAACACCATGAAGTACATTTGAAACAATGACTTATGTCTTAGTGACCAACCTGTCAGAGCAAGGCAATTATACTGTAGATAGTAACTATAAAAACTCAAATTGTAGAACATGTAAATATGGCTACTGTTTAATTAATAAAAACAGAACCAACCTTTGCATTTTAACTGTTTAAACAGTAAATAGTTTTTCATGTAATTATTTATTTTGTATTATTACAATGCTTCACTATATAAAATGTAGAGTAGGTGATTCTGGATCATGTTGCCACATGATTTGAATGGAATTAGAGGGTCTGCTCAGTCCTGGCATTTAGGATTCTTCAGACAAAGCAAGCTGAAAGCAGAGATAAATTATACAAACTCGATACTGGAGCAATAGAACCTAGAAGCACTCAGAAGTATTTAGCACCCTAAAACAGGGGGGATGTAAAAACGCAACTCGAATGACATCCGAGGCTTCATACTCTTTAAACGCGGCAAAAAAAAGTCACAACTCACTTGAAAGATTGTGGCCTCTATAATTTCTCTCAACAGTGGTGGATCTACAGTAATTACAGTAGTCATTTGCTGGGGTTTTAAACATTTTTACAGACAGAAATGCACTAAAAGGGACAAATTACACAGCATAAAAGTTTGGTTTCCTTACCCTTGGTGCACTAATGCTTCATTTAATTTAAACAGTGTCTGTATTTAGATCGATATTAGACCCTGTATCTTCTATGAAGCCCTTTTTTAGCCATGGTGCTTTGAAAATGGAGTGCTCATTTTTAAAAAGTCTTTTTTCACTTGGCCGGTTTAGCACTTGAGAGAAACAAGCCATACATTCTAACCAGCTTAGACTAAACACAGCTAGTTTGACCTTTTCAAGAATTTATGTTTAAACAACTAGCACCCCAAACAATTCATTTAAAGACTATCTGCACACACTACATTAACCAAAGACAAGGAGGGTTATTAGTCACGTCTCAAAAGCACTGAAACCATATTTTGGTCACACTTTAAAACAGGGCATGCCTCAAGTTTATGTATCCCCAAGGAAATAACACATTACAAGTGTTAGTGTCATGAAAAAGTACCTATACATCCACAGCATATAAAATAATTTATCTTAACAAATACCCTTGCAGTTAGATACGGTATAGCCTTCACTAGCTTATTGGGTCAGGTATCCATAACATGAAGAATTCCCCTAAAATGTGTTTAGTTAAAATTACAGCAGTATAAAATATACAGGAAATGATGTGCCTATCAATTATAAGAAGCAAGTCATTTCCTTGCATCAAATGAACTGCATCAAAATATCCCCCCACCCTCCCTGCCCCGCCGCCCGACCGCCTTTGAAATATGTTCAGTAAGTTTTTTTTCTTTAGTATTGGAAACTATGTGAAATATCATTATAACCAGCACTGCAGCAGAAATGTAAAGGGTTAAAGGTGACAATTATTAGCTGTTAAACTGGTAAAAATCAATAAGATCTGGATTGGGTTTGAATACTTTTACAATGGACAGGTGTTTAGGTTTTCTCATTACTAAACCTATAATACAGGTGTTACCTTGATTCTGACTAAATCGGACTCTTGCTATACTGAACAGGGGTGCCACCAGGCCTCGAGGGCCACTGAGTCTTCTGGTTTCCATTCCAACTTAAGCTCTCAATTAACTTAATTGATCCAATTATTTGTTCAACTGGACATGTTTAATATTTTTTCAAGGTCTTTTACAGTTGATGATTTTAAAAACGCACCTGATTCAAGGTACACTACCTATAAAACATTTTGCAGTCTGAAGAGAAGTGACCAATTAATCAAATAATTCAACCAATTAAGTAATTGAGAGCTTGGGTGGAACACAAGCCAGAAGACACTGTGGCCCTTCCCTCCAGGATCTCAGTTTGACACCCCTGATCTAAAAGGTATTTATTTCTGAGAAAAGGGACTCCAGTAGCATTTGCTTTTTTTTAATTCTTCTCACCAGTGTATGTAATGCCATCACATCTTTACCACCTTTGACATCTCCACAGCAGATCTCTTGTGTCATACTTGATAACAACAATGGAGGAATTGTAATTTAATTAGTCCCTCAACCCAAAGAGCACCAGCCAGCTTACCTTGAGAATAACCCTCATACTTAGATGAATTGGAATTCTGGGCCCTCTGATTAGGAAAACAATGTTTGCCATAAAACATGTCCTCACTGCTTGACAACAACTGAGACAAATTGTGACAGGACAAGAGTTTTTAAATTATTTACAATAAATATCAGATTACCGCTGGTGCTAAAAATAAAACTGTGAGCTAAACAAAGGCTGACCGAAAACCTTCCAGATAGCTTTCTCCATGCTGTTAGATTCCAGAAAAAGTGTCTCCCACACACACACCACACAAAGAGAATGCTTTTTTTTGTAGTGATAGAAATGGATAGCATGTTCAATAACTTCAGTAAACGCTTGTAATAAAAGCCTGTTCAGTTTGATCAAACTCAGCCAAATGGACGCCATAGTTTTTGCTTGCATATGCAATGACAAGCCAGAAACCATGCATAGTTAGGTAACTATATGGAAAAGAATGTGTACATATTCTGAAGCTTTAAATATGCGTAGGACATATACAGTGTAGACGCACATACAGATACCACTATGTTCACTAATATTATGTATTTTCATAGTATGTTGAACACTTAATCTCAAATACAAAAACAAAATTAGAGTTATCAGTGCAATAAAAAAGAAACAGATCAAATATATTCACCTTTTACTAAACAAAATTATTCCTCCAGACATACAGTGCATACATCGTTTTGCATTTCTAACAAGTCTGGTTGATGAAAGGCAGTTTCCTTTTTAACTCAGACTAACAGCATGGTTTATATAAGGCACAATCCTCTGGAGGATTAGAAGAACAGGGAGCCTAATTATCAGCACAATTTGTAAAAACATCTGCAGAATAAATGAGAATTGAATCATTTTTTTCAACATTGTTCCATTTCCACTCTACATATCTCTCCACAAAGCCACTATGGAGTCTGCCCCTCAAGCCCTTTAACATCAGCATGTCTCACCCTCCTCCTGAATGGCAGGCCAATCTACTGGCTTCTTAACCAGAATCGATCTTAATTGCAGAACGCTGGCGTTTTATTCATATAATGAGCACAGGATATAATAGAGGACAGGAGCTGTGCACTTACATTTTTACTCCATAGCTAGAGACTGAGCAACTATCAGGATATTTAGCAATCAAATGACTTAATTGTCTTGGATTCCTAATGTTATATATTTCCCAATGTTAAATGAGGTTTAATGGTTTATATTTCCCAATGTTACATTTTTGTTTTGTGGTAAATTATGTTACAGCAACAAACAGCAAGCTGTGAGTCAATGGAATGAGTTTGTGGGCAGGGAGTTCTGTTTTGGCTGCACTGATCAAACTGATTCTCTTTTGAAGATTTATGTATGTATGTATGTATGTATGTATGTATGTATGTATGTATGTATGTATGTATTCAATATATTCGGATAATGACATATGGAAGCTCAAGAATACAAAAACCTAAAAAAAGAATTGTCTATAATATTATTTGGTAGTTTGAGCATAACAAGCTTGATACTTTATGAAAAATAACTTTGCTCATTATCAAAAACGGATCTCAGGAGAAGTTATCTTGCGATGTCAGGCCCTGCCCGAATTCTTCTGGGATGTATTTAAAACTGCACTTGAATTCTTATTTATCACTGACACAGCTGTTTGACCCAAGTTTCAAAATATATTATGAATGTTTGTTTGTTCGTTTCACATTGATTACTGACCTTGAGTACATAAATAACTAGAAATGGTAGTTTTTAGTCACAAAAACAAAACATCTCCTGTACCACGCTCTAGAGTGGTAAAGAATACTACAGGGAATACTTTGTTTTTTCATCCACAAAAGTAGAGAATGTCATATCAGATCAAACGGTTTGTAAACATGAAGTAAAATGGAAATGTGAAAAACAGTGTGGCACTGAAACCTCTAATGTTCACTGGCCACCACCTGTAATGGAACTATATTGAGAGAATGTCAAACCATGTGGTCTGTATGATTGGTATAGGAAAAGTTAAAAGCTATTTTAGTCTTTTCACTAGACAATACTGGTAATGGAACTTAAGAAAAAAAAAAGAATACAGCTGTGTTCCAAATAAAGATAATAACTCAAAGTGTACCGTCTCTATGCATCTGAAACTTCATCAGTCACATGACCTCCATATGGCAGCCATATTAGGGGAGCAGCAGGGACGGGTTGACAAACCCATAGAAGCTTCCCTTATGGGGATGCTGAATTATTAAAAGCAATTGTGATAATGTTGTAAAATATATTGAGGCTACAGGCTACAGTAAACAAACTGCGAAGAAAACAAAGCCTTTTAATCCAAAGCGTCACAAATTTACTGAATAGAAATGTTACAAAACTAAACATAAACAACTGAAGGAAATCTAATATATGGCAATTTCATCTTTTTTTTAATACATAGTAATATAACCTTTTGCAGTTCAAAAATGAGAAACTAACAACTTGACTACAATGTTTAAGAGACCCTGAATTGCAATAATGTACAGTTCTTGTTAAATGGTGTTTTACTTTGTTCAGTAAATAGGAATCAATTACAGACTGGATTAAAAGCTTTGAAATGAGCCACAAGCAGTAACTGGAATATACATTCTGAATCATCTCATGGAGCCTTCAAACACAGTATGTTCAGATTATCTCCTTGCAGACTGTTTGGGAATTTTTGGGAATAGAGTGGGAGTTTAGCTGTACAATGTTCATGAGTTTCAGTCCTCTTGTATCTTAGTTCTATACGTGGGCCAAGTTAAAGATGTGGACATCACAAATGCGTTCTGAAACTGTGTACAATAGTGAAAGCATCGCAAAATCTAATAAAGCATAGTGAAGCAAAGGTAAGCATTGTAAAGCCAATAGAGGTATGGTACAATACATTTACCAGGCTAACATTTTAGGAGGGACATAATAAAATTGATGGGAAATTACATGAAAAGAAAACCCATATCTGTTAGTTTATTGGTTAAAGAAATTAGCGACCAGTAATTAGGATAATAAATACAATAAATATAATCATACTGCACTGCTAAAGACACGAGACTTGGCCAATAGATAAATTTTAGGGCAATTGCAGGAGAATAAAACCCTAAAAACAAAGCCAGTCACCAGCCAATAACAAGTACCAAGAAAACTACAACTGGGCGTATCTTTCATAATTATAAACCATAAAACTAATTACTGTTCTTTTGACAAAAGACCTTGGAACTATGTACTATCTTCTGCAACTCTACTGAGAATTAGGACTGTATTCCTCCCCAGCACTCCCAGCGCCAAAGAAACTGTGGGAAAAGAGGCCACTGACAGTTAATAATAGAAGCAGCCCCACCCAGTGACAACCACAATCTCCAGCTCTCTGCATACCACAAGTACTTGCAATATAGATTTTAATGAGCTGCATTATATAACGCAGCAAAAAGCAATTATTGATTTAATGTTTCGTTTCCAGAGACCATGGATTGTTCTGTGAAAGTGTGCCCATTTAAACATGTAGCGGAGACTTCAGTGAGGAGAAAGTAAATGGTAAATGATAATCTTTGGTGGCAGGGCTGGCTCATGAGAATCAGCTGTCATGATCTTTAGGCGGAATACCAAGCAACTGTTCCAGCAGCTTTACAATCTTCTGTAACGATACAGTATGCGAGGAATCTGATGATGCTTGAAACCCCAAAGGCAGCCTGAAAACATACAGCCTGAAGATAAGGAAACAGTGATCAAGATGAGTGACTGAACTGCACAGAAATCTCACTGTACACAAATGATAGAAAAATCACAGAAAACAACATTATGTAAATGGTATGTGTCAGAGACATACATCCTTGTTTTTTACCCATATGATTTACAATATGCCCTTTCATGGCGCTGCTAGCTAAAATACTGAATATAAATAAATTCTTAATTTATATATATATATATATATATATATATATATATATATATATATATATATATATATATATATATACAGTACTGTGCAAAAGTTTTAGGCAGGTGTGAAAAATGCTGTAAAGTAAGAATGCTTTCAAAAATAGACATGTTAATAGATTATATTTATCAATTAACTAAGTGCAAAGTGAGTGAACAGAAGAAAAATCTAAATCAAATCCATATTTGGTGTGACCACCCTTTGCCTTCAAAACAGCATCAATTCTTCTAGGTACACTTGCACAAAGTCAGGGATTTTGTAGGCATATAGTCAGGTGTATGATTAAACAATTATACCAAACAGGTGCTAATGATCATCAATTCAATATGTAGGTTGAAACACAATCATTAACTGAAACAGAAACAGCTGTGTAGGAGGAATAAAACTGGGTGAGGAACAGCCAAACTCAGCTAACAAGGTGAGGTTGCTGAAGACAGTTTACTGTCAAAAGTCATACACCATGGCAAGACTGAGCACAGCAACAAGACACAAGGTAGTTATACTGCATCAGCAAGGTCTCTCCCAGGCAGAAATTTCAAGGCAGACAGGGGTTTCCAGATGTGCTGTCCAAGCTCTTTGAAGAAGCACAAAGAAACGGGCAACGTTGAGGACCGTGAGACGCAGTGGTCGGCCAAGGAAACTTACTGCAGCAGATGAAAGACACATCATGCTTACTTCCCTTCACAATCGGAAGATGTCCAGCAGTGCCATCAGCTCAGAATTGGCAGAAAACAGTGGGACCTTGGTACACCCATCTACTGTCCGGAGAAGTCTGGTCAGAAGTGGCCTTCATGGAAGACTTGCGGCCAAAAAGTCATACCTCCGACGTGGAAACAAGGCCAAGCGACTCAACTATGCACGAAAACACAGGAACTGGGGTGCAGAAAAATGGCAGCAGGTGCTCTGGACTGATGAGTCAAAATTTGAAATATTTGGCTGTAGCAGAAGGCAGTTTGTTCGCGAAGGGCTGGAGAGCATACGAATGAGTGTCTGCAGGCAACAGTGAAGCATGGTGGAGGTTCCTTGCAAGTTTGGGGCTGCATTTCTGCAAATGGAGTTGGGGATTTGGTCAGAATTAATGGTCTCCTCAATGCTGAGAAGTACAGGCAGATACTTATCCATCATGCAATACCATCAGGGAGGCATCTGATTGGCCCCAAATTTATTCTGCAGCATGAAAACGACCCCAAACATACAGCGAAAGTTATTAAGAACTATCTTCAGCGTAAAGAAGAACAAGGAGTCCTGGAAGTGATGGTATGGCCCCCACAGAGCCCTGATCTCAACATCATCGAGTCTGTCTGGGATTACATGAAGAGAGAGAAGCAACTGAGGCTGCCTAAATCCACAGAAGAACTGTGGTTAGTTCTCCAAGATGTTTGGGCCAACCTACCTGCCGAGATCCTTCAAAAACTGTGCAAGTGTACCTAGAAGAATTGATGCTGTTTTGAAGGCAAAGGGTGGTCACACCAAATATTGATTTAATGTAGATTTTTCTTCTGTTCACTCACTTTGCATTTTGTTAATTGATAAATATAAACTATTAACATGTCTATTTTTGAAAGCATTCTTACTTTACAGCATTTTTTCACACCTGCCTAAAACTTTTGCACAGTACTGTATATATTAAAGCACAGCAAACCATTCATTAAAACTCATTCAGCTTAAGCACACATTTTTTATACTTTTGATGGAGAGTTTAAATTACACACTGCTTGATATTCTACATTTCCTTTCAGCGGCATTTCAAATGGCTTTAAAAAGAAGACTGACATTTCCATGTTCTATACCTTTTATGTATGACTGCTTGCTGTACTCTGTGGTTAAATGCCTGGGGTTTATGCTGATTATCTTGTATTTTGAAATCTACCCTCAATGGCTTTAGCTTAGTTTTGTTAAGGTATTCTTCTTGTGACAAAATGAATGCCTACTCGGTATCAAAAACAAAGCCAGTCATCACAGTTTGTGCATGTCCATCCATCAGTCTGAATACCCACTGGGCACTGGGCACTGGTCCAAGAGCTCAATCGGGCACAGGGGAATACTTTCCATCCAAATCCAGGACCAGCTTGTCGTCTGGCTCCAGCTGCCATGTATTTAAATCAGATCAGACTTGAGGGATGTTTTGCATTGCTTGAATAATTCCCTTGAAATCAGTCAATATAATTTTTAATGCCCATATTCCACAGCTCTCTGATTAATATTTCAAATCACCCACTACTGGGCTGCAAACAAGTTCAAAAGAGCACTGCAATCTGGAAATGCATCCCCATTTTGCTGAAATATATGGTATATGTTGGACAGATTTACCTTTTGAAAAATTAAACTGAATGTTTTTCAACCCATGTACAGTATAATACCATCTGCATGCTTGAATCCCCCCTAGCTCCAAACTCACCCCCATTCATATTAAAAAGCCATCAGTTCTGTTCTGGTGATATGATGACCAAATACCCCAGGATTTCCCAGGATTGTCCCTGAATGATTAGGATGTTTTGCTGTCCCACACTGTCCCGAGTTTCAGGACTATTATGTGCTGGCTGAAAAGCTCTAAACTCTGACATTGTTATGGCACAGGACTTCCTGGGGTGCACATGACATTGCTGTTCTGTTTTCCTTGAAAATGACTAGGCAGGAAGAACATTAATTATTTGTTTCCATGCCCACCTGCTCCTATGTTCCTTCTTTAGAAAACTACATGCATTACTCAAGTAGGGCGTCCCATGTAGCTGCCTTAGCAATGCAGTGTATAGGTCTTCTCTTCATACCCCTAGAAACAATACAGCAAGGTTTTCAGAAAGCTCTACTATAGAGGGCTGTAATTTGGAGGCGGCTTTCACTGCATACTCTTTAAGTCTATTGACTCCCTGCATGACAAAACTTAGTATATTTAAAATGTTGGCAGAAGGGGTCCTACAATAAACGTCTGTGAAATGCTGAACAAATACCAAAGAAGCAGACTGCATTAGAAATGCACTGGTACTCTGGATATAAGTTAACCTTCCATTCTATTATTTCAATGACTTGGTAGTGTCCTTACAAACTAGCACCATTTAGCTTGATGAGTATATACTAACATAAACAATTTGCATCCTACTTCTGATAAAGCCTTTTGAAATGACAGTGGGCCTGTTTGATAATGTGTTTGTTTACATGTATAATGGTCATAGAGGACTAAGGCACAGCTTTATTTACAGGTCAGGTCACACATGTAACCTCACGCTGGCACGGTAGTGTTACTAATGCGCTATCAATGTTGATACTGGTGCACCATGAATTTAAAAAACGGTCAGAACCAACCGTTCTTAGCAAGGTGGCAGAACCACCCTGAGGATGTGGTTGCCAAGAAGCGTAACTGCTTTCAAAACACTTAACCACAGTGTTTTGTAATGCCAATCTACATCTTTCACACTTTCTATTTACCGTATACATTTAACCCTGATGATAAGCAGGAAGTGGCTGAGGGGACAATCACAACAAGACTGTTTTTAGCACTTTTCCACAGTTCTGTGAATGAAGACAATTGGCAATGTAAATACATCTGCCAATTCAAGCTTGGGTACCTTGAGCCAACATGTGTAATAAAAATCAGACTGTCTCGAGTCCATAACATTTCTCAAGTAAGGGTTAGCACAGCAGCGCAGAAAGCTTGAATCAATTGTTGTGCAATCGACATGCAAATTAAGTGAATATGGTTGGTGATTATTGAGAATATTTTTTCATGAATGTTTTGAATATTATTTGGACATCAATATAAAGAGATGAATACTCAATTGAATCCCTATTGAGCTGCACTGTACTGTTATAATACCAGCAGATGAAGACCAGTTATAATTGCATTCAAATGTTTTGGGAATATGTATCACCCTAATGAGTTGTAGGATCTTGTTTCCAATGGGGTCCAACCAGTTTCATTCAGCCAAGCGGTACCAAAAAACATGCAAATCTGCTTTAGACTTTATGGTCACTATGTTCATGTACATCTTATGGGTATAACGGTTAATGACTGGGAAGAGTGCCATATAATATTCATGTGGTTTAAATGAAGTCTGTCCGCATTTCACACAACAAGCTAGTGGCTGAGCCAGATCTGAAAGACATTCATTTCTTATTAGACATTCAATGAACAGGTAGCTGTTTGCATTATTAACAAAGGCAAAAGCAGACAAGGGAATAACCTTGACAGTGGGAGGCAAGTTGCCACGAAACAACTTTTAATCAAAACTGACATGGCATTACCATCTAGTATCTACTGCATATCCATGTGTCACTGTATCCACGAAAAGCAAGAATATTTAAACCGTTCAATGCCTATTGAAAAGCATGTCTTTTTTAGACAAAGTGTACAGCCTGACAGTGTAAACGTCATGTTATATATTTAATGCATATACAAATGAATTACTAGTTGTACTGCAGAACTGACATGGCAGGGTTTTGAAGCTCCCGTTTCAACAATGGGAACATAGCTGTTTTCATGTCAATGACTATTTCCGAATTGATGTAAAACCAGCCTGCCATTTAAGAAATGCAGATCACCAGGGCAGACCACTGCAATCTTAAGAAACCACCTTTCTCCTGAAACAAAAAAAGAATGGCTCTTTCTATAACCCATCTAGTTGCCTGGCTCCAACTGAGTTCCCTTTGGAACAGCACAAAAGAAAAGAAAAATGCTGAACTGAAAAAGGTGTCATTCCATCTGATTTAATCAAAGCTATGTGCATTCCTTATAAAATTGAGCTGGATGAGCTGAAACACAAAAATCTTTAGTACCTACTAAGAAAATCTGCGTTAAGTACAAGAGCAACATTACTACCATTATCAAACTTAAATAGTATGGATTAGACAGTCTGAATGAAGGCTGCTGCTGTTGCTTGGGATTTTGTTTTGTAACTGCTTTTCTTTTAAAATTATACAGTCATTCAAAAGCAATTATGTTACTGTATCTTTTAAAAAGTGCAACTCCATAAAGTCTAAAACAGTTCCTGTGCTGACATGTCTGTCTGCATCCGAGCATAAAAATACATTGATTCACTAATTAAACTGCAGACAAGGTAAACGCACCCACTTCATTAGCTTGAGGTTTTACAGGAATAAAGTAATAATTTGCATCAGCACCAGCGTCTTCAATCCTTTCTTTTTTAAATCTCATTTAGTGAGTAAACACTTGCACTTCAGCATACTTGTGCCATTAAACACATGGTAATGTTGGGCTTTGTACCTTTTAAAACCAAAGTGGCCTCTTCAGCTCTAAAGCAGCTGGTTGGTGATTCATAAAGATGCGGCTCTTGATACACTGATGAAACGGAAGACCTGCTCTGTCTGAGCTGGATGTGCCTCAATCATGTTACTTCAATGCATTCCAGCTTCGTAGTGTCCATTAAAGACACAAACTAACGGCAACTGAAAGACTTCTGCCTCTTTAGCAGCCTTTCTTGTGTCATTTCCCACTCACACAGCAATGGAAGCAAGTATTGTGTGTGTGTCTGTTTTAAATACACTGACTGGCCAAAAGATTCGAGTGACCTGCTACCGATGCTCACAATACGTACCTCCAGGCACATTGCCTGAGTGGAAACAGGTGTGTCTTGTCTGATGTTAAAGAATATTTTATTGTGACTAGTGTTGTACTTTCTGGTCATAGTTTTCAAACATTGCAATTCTGACACTGCGCTTAGGGACAGGTCGTGCAACGGTGCAACAGTTACTGTAATAGTACTTGTGTATAGTATTTATGCCATGCTTCCATGTAACACTATGAGCGCTCATCTGAAGGGAATGCAAAGGTACATTTTATCAGTATAAAACAAGCAACAAAAAAACAAGGATTGTACAAGGATAGGCATGACATTATTTTACTATTTACAAAATACCTATTGTTTAATAGAAATAGTTTTTTTCTGTATTTAATCAAATGCAGTACTGACATTTTCAGTTCGTTATAATGGAAAAATATTTGTTTTGTGTATACCAAAACAAGTAGAAAGTGTCAACTATTTAAAAGAAATACTATTTACAAAATAATATGCACTATTTTTTATTTTTAATATGCTGCTGGCATCCTATTTTCTATAATTTACTCCTTAGGAACGTTTTACAACTATATGCTTTTCTTAAGACCATTAACATTCCAACAACATTTTGTATATTGAAACAGGTTTGATCTGACTTTATTTGTAACTGAAACACTACAGGACATACTTTATACCCCAACCTACCCTAAATGTGTATGCTGTCAGAATCCCATAATCATGTTTAAGTTTATATTCAAATATAACTATCTGTGGACTGTCTACCACTGTCTTCAATAGTTTTTATTCATTCTACAGAATGCTGAACGGTTTACTTGCAGCTTCATTTGCAGGCACACAAGACCTCCTATCTGTATACAAGTGTCTCCTATAAATTTGATATTTAAACCATGTGGTAAAAAAAAAGAGGTAATAATCATTTTCTGAAAAAAAAAAAAACAGTTAAACCATGAGAAACTGCAGATTTGAGTGGGTAAGTCTTGCAAACTTCACTGAAATACTAGACTCATGCCTTTTCAGATTAGTCACAGATTTTGTGGTATCTTACAGTCTATTATTAACCTCTAAATCTAGTGTTGCCTCATCCTATCTGTTTATAGCTTGCCTCACCTTTCCCATCCCACCCACCCCCAATACCACACTACAGTACCTGTGGAGCTCTGAGTTAAAATTAGACAGTGACTGTTGACCTCAAACGACAGATCTCCAACTTATGATTAATTCTGTTGAGTAGCTGAAAACAAATCCAAGTCAAACAGACTATTATGCAAATTTCTGGTTTTCAGAGATACTGTAAAATATATCTTTAAATACAAAAGTGCACAGTGCTCAAAAGTACGTGCCGCATTGCACAGCACAGTCTGCCCGCAAGCACCATCAGTTACATCCTCTTTTCACTACAGCAGCAACACAATACCAGTACATTAAACAGTACATTTTCTGCCTGAGTATGACCTGATTCCATTTGAGGTTCTGTTTTTTTTTGGGGGGGGGTGAAGGGGGGATTGTACCACAGAGGTCGAAACCCATTGCCATAAATGGGAATTATATGTTGAATCTTTAGATCTGAAAGTAGTAAGCTTTGATATTTAAGCAGTGAGGTTTTAGTTCTATCAGAGCTAGTCTGACAGACTATGGGCTTGAAATATATAAAATAGGCAAATTGCTACTGTGTACACCATGTGGAGATTTTGATAAAGTAACTTATGTGGCACCATGCACTAGCTTTGAACTTTTTTTATCAAAGAAATGCCAATGTAATTTGCGTTATCATGCCAATAATTCATATTTCTGTGTATCTATTTTCTGTCTCTTTAAATCCGTTTGTGTGGCACACACAGCACTCTTATTCCAGCAACACCGCATCCATTTCAACTGACTATTAGCCTGTGAAATATTGTTTGCTGCGATTGCTCTTACTAAGCGTATAGGAATACATTGTCAGGGTTGGAAGCCAGAAAACGGGATTTTTTATTGGCTTACTATGAAAAATGATGTCATAGTAATTTAAGTGCCTTTGCTTTTAGTTATGCACATTTAGGTGCAATTTATGGTTTGATTCTTAATGTTTCACAAGATTTAACAGTGGTGCTCTGGCTAAGCAGATCAAGACAAGACAAAAGCTGATTGGTAAGACAGTTGGCTTAAAATGCATGACACAAATCAACAGTGAAAATAAATTCCAATATCTGAAAAAGGCTGGATGCATTGGATGTCACTGCTCAGTACATAGCAGTCTAATATGAAACCGGCAAATAATACAACAGTATGGTTCACCTCTCATTGGAAATTATAAGACACAAAAGTGACCCGGTTAAAAATATAGCAGAATATGCTGTCAAAATAATAGTAACCCTTATTATAAAAAACAGAATTTGACATTAATACTGTAGTGCACGGTGGGATTCAGGATAATTTGGTTAGAAAATGTTTTTTGGACTGTGCACATGAATCTTCTATCTAGGGAACAACCTGGGTCATTATTCAGTGGGTGGGACACAGTAAAAGGCTGCAGGCATCTGCCATTTCACGTGAGGAGTGGCATTTCTTCAAACATTGCGTGCCAATTTCTTAGGGGCTGGGTGGGGGTGGGGGGGGTTGTAATTAAAATGACAGGGGTTGCAAGTGTCTCCCAGATATCTTGCACATGCCTAATCACAAACATTCAAAATGTAAAGAGGAACATGCCTATTTGATTATATTGTTCGCCACAAAGTTTGCACAAAAGGCATTAGAAACTGCAGTAGATTCCCCTAATCTTGGCATATAGATGAGTAATGCAAGTTATTTTGAATTGTGTACAAATGTACTACTTTGTGTCTTAATGTCTAGATGTTATAAAAAACAGGAAGACATGATTAGCCACATTTTTAACAAGTAGGTGCATGATGAAAGATTCTTTGTTGCACTTTTTTTTTTTTACAGAAGAAATGCCCTCTAAATGGGACATCCCCTTAAGCCCAAACAGAATACCGCAAAATTAGTCTGAAAAGCAAGTAGAACTTGTACAGACATGGAGCGATAATTATACTGATTCAACGATGTGTTCACTCAAAACTTAAAACTGAGCTGATCCAAAATGATGTTGCCAAAATACCATGATAGGGGATCTAGGTGGTGAAGTGGGATAATTACCAAGCCACTCATTCTTCTCAACTGGTTTAGGTCACTGAAGGTGAGAAGTTTGGTGGCCACAGCTTAACTCCCAGTGGACATTAGCTCAAATCACACCATACAATTACTGTGGTTGACTGTATCTGCTAGACAATGGTGCTCAAATAGTGCCATTGTCCTTCACCTTTCATGAAAATGTACCACCTTTAAATATTCTAACATCATCTTTACTCAGACAGGTTCACAGGTTGCTTGATCAGTTCATGAATAAGGCAAGTAAAAATTGTGCACCAAAGACCTAATGAAACTTGGCATGTAGCTACATCTGTACTACCTCCCATGTTTCACTGTTAACTGTTTTTTAACCACCCGATACTTCTGACATGAATCAAATCTATTTACGTCCAATGTGTACCAGATGGGCATAACTACAAATAAAATAGTATAAGTAAAAGAATATCATGTATCCTACTGTAGTACTAGTCACCAAACTTATATCATGTATCCTACTGTAGTAGTAGGCCAATTCACCAAACTTCCTATTCTGATCTTGGATTTTAACACTGCTCTTAAAGACTTTTCCCCCCAAGAATTTGTAGACTCCCAGAATAATGAGTAAAAGATTTACCACTGAAAAGTAATAACTCCTCACAAAACGATTATGTGATGGAACTCCTAAGTAATTCAAAACATTGACGTTCACATTAACATTATTATGAACAAGTCTCCAGCCTGAACACAGTCCAAAATAAATGTTTTAATTAAATCAATCTTCTACAGATTTGAATTATTTATTTATGCAATGATTATATATATATGTATATATGCAATGATTATATATATATGTATATATATGTGTGTGTGTGTGTGTGTGTGTGTGTGTGTGTGTTAGTTACACTGGGTACCAAAACGACATAACCACGTATAACATGTCTCTGAATTAATATTTGGTACATATGGTTTATAGATATATAAATACATTATGCATAATTGGTGGTTTAAATTATAAACGCTTACATTCAACTTTAAATGGGCTGTTACATGGAAAGAATCATGCTGCTGTACGTTCAATGCAGAACGAAGAACACAACAACAGACAATTGTATTAGTACTACTGGGAAATCCTCTATGTTACTAACCTTCCAATTCAGTTTAAATAACCCCCTTGCCCAAGGTTGTAAACGGAGTTCCACTTCAATTGAACGGAGCAGGCATTCACACAGGCACATGCATTTTCGCTGCTAATGATGTTCGAACAGCACAGTGCAAACCCTGATGCTGACAGCACTCAATCCAGTTGTTATTATTCACTGTATCGAAGCTTTTAAAAATGACATCATTTATCTATAACGTTACTGAATAAAAGCTGTATTCTTACAGATGTATGTCAATTTCAACTGTTGGAATAAAGACATTATTATGATTGCTTACCTTTTCAGTCCCTCTTTGCTCAAAGCATGTGCCAAAATAACTATTTCTTGAGATGACTAGAAATAATCAGACGCTTGAAGTAACACAGAAACAAATGTTCTCAATGACTGCTGTAACTCGGATTCAGCGCTTCTTCAAACTTCTCAATTCATTAAGCTAGCTGCCAGTGTAACTGAGTCAGACGGGCCCCCAGCTGTTGAAGTGAGTGACATCACGCAGGACCCAATCGACTCCTGGATGCGGGGAAGCAGAATCACCACCAGTGAGCAAACAGTGTGGGGCGGGTCTAAATTTGAGCCTGGTCTTATTGTACCGCCTAGTGGATGAGCATGGATAGTCATCTACTTACTGTATTACAGTAAATGTGAGCCACTTAATCCCCGCTGGTGAACAAAATATCCTGCGATTAACGACAAATTGTGATAAATTGCCTCGTGTGGTAAGAGTGTGTCTTTACATAACACCATGCTGGTTGGCTACAATATGTCCTATGAAATGTAAATTGCACCTATTGTCAGTATTGCGTTACTACAGTATTACATGCAAATTACTTTTTATAAATAATAATTATTTATTTATTCATTCATTCATAAAATGTGTATCACTTGTTCACAGTTTTTTTTTTTCGTGTTCATGAAATCTGATGAATGGTCAGAAATGGAAACTGAAGGTCTTTCCAAAAAGCAGGTATTCCCCATTGTACTGAGCATCCCTCAAGCCTGACAGATGAATCACTTTCTCTCTAGTCCTTGGCTTGTCTTTGTTCTTCGTGTTCTGAGGTCTGTGAAGGTGCTTAGCAACCGTTTTATTAAATTGTGTTCTGATGTGGACACAAACTGAGATCATCTACCCTTCACTACATTAGGATATGTCAATATAATAACAACATGATAGTTCAGACTTTTCAGCTCGCAACCCAATGAATTCTGGTACGTTTTACCTGTCTCAGGTACCATTCTTACCTTTAAGAGAAGCAGGACTACGCTGACCAGAATGCATTGGGTTGTGAGTTGAAAATCCTGAACTATCCCAAACTGTCTCACTGAACACTGAGCCATATGATCGATCACCTTACATTATGTAGTAGTTTTTAGAACATGTTAAAAACACACCCCAGGATATCCACTAGAGGGAGCCTTGACTACCTTCAGATGACAGAGATGTAACTTCTGTTTTTGTGTCTTCAATGGTTAGATGGCATTGTGATTGAAGCGGATATGATTCTATAATTTGTTTCAAACAAATAGAAGAACTCATTCAGTAAGATACTGCTTTTACCGACCATGTAAATTAAAAAAAAACAAAAAAAAAACAACACAATGATATGCCAAAAGGAGCAAACTGTTCAGTATAGAAAAATGGGGGCCTTTATATTACAACACATCACTGCTATTTTTGCTTTAATATCTTAATATGAGGCTGTGTGGTCCGGTGGTTAAAGAAAAGTCCTTGTCACCAGGAGGTCCCTGGTTCAAATTCAGCCTCACACACTGTGCCCTTGAGCAAGTCACTTAACCTCCTTGTGCTCCGTCTTTGGGTGAGACGTTGACCCTGCAGCTGATGCATAGCCTCTGTAAATTGCCTTGGATAAAGGCGTCTGCTAAATAAACTAATAATAATATAAAACACTCAACTGGGAAACAACAAAAACAAATCTGGTACTATACCAGGCAAAAGAAAGTTCTTTCTTACAGAAAACTTGTCATGCCTCCTAGGTCATTTGATCTCAGCAGTGTCTTCTACTGTAGGTCAAAGCATGTTACCAGCTGCAAAGCCAGGAACAGTCATTAGGGGAAGCAGCCAATTAGTTACTCACAGAAAAGAAGGCTGAGAAGAGGTGGGCACAATTTCATTCTCCAGGTGAAATTATCATAAAAGCAAGGCCTGCAAACCAATATTTCTTTAACTAGGGTGGTAACAGATATCATTTAAAAATGAAAGTTGATCTAACATGTTTGCTAAAACATAGATTTATTTCAGAACTACACATTGAGACCTATAAATGATCTCGTTAGCTACAATCGCATTACCACTTTCAACATAATATTTAACAAAAGGGTTTCCTGACATTTCCAGGATTTTGTCACCGTTGATTTGGTCTTTCCTTTTCTTCTATACTTTCAAGCTTCTTCATAAGGGTGTGCGTTTGAACTTTATGCATCATCAGAAACTGTCCATTTAAATGAAAGACTGGGATGTCATACTTGTATCTTTCATACCACACTGTGTTCTCTGGCAGTGTGATGTCCACTTCTTGCAAGACAAACTTGAAGTAAAAAAAAAAAAAAAGAGTATTTATTGTCTGTAGCACTATTGAGTGTCAAAGTAACCTACTATGATCATAAGAAATATTGAGAATGACAACAGCTTGTCTCCTGCTAACACTCCATGAACACCAAAGCAGTAAATTGGGCCAAAAAGCAATTCTTATCTTCTGTTTTGAACTTGCCTTCTTGCTCCACTCTCTATGCCTAGTTTAAAATAAGGAGCTATTCCACCAAGTATTTTATAAACTTTAAATTAATAAGGACAGGAAAGTCATAAATAATAATGGCATTTAAGTAACCTGAAATCTACTCTTCTAGAAGACTCACTGGGGTAAATCTAATTGATATGAACTGCTGCGGATCACAGTAATCTAAAGTACACCTTTAACTGGTAACTTCAGTCACCATTTGGATGTTTTTATATCCACTGTGAACATTTCAATTGTTCTACACTTAACTGCGCTCCTTCATCTGGCAGTCATACTTCTGAAGGACAGAATGGGCTGAATTGCTCTGTTTTTAAGATGGAATTGTAAAGTTCACCCATGGGTTGTTGTTAGGTTTGTCTCGAGAGGGTGAGATTTTCTACAGCTACTATGATAAAAAAAATGGTAACACAACACAAATAAAATGTAATCCCAGATTGTAACACTCTGTGGTTAGGACTCATTACATAACTGCTGCTATGACTGACACACAGCAGATATCACAGCCAGTTAGCATGTCAATACAGGCCTTTGTCATCCTCTTCGTGATTTTACACTCTGAGTGACTATTAGTATTATTAGCAACATTTTGTGAATGTGTGTAACCAATACATACCCTGTGTTTATATGGCTCAAGAACCTCCTTTGCTTCATCACAAAGCGGACACGGATACTGAAAGAAAGATTAAGAGATTAAATACATAAATACAATACTTCCAGTAACATTTTAAATCAAAACAGCATTACAAACTCATTTCTCTTGACTCTGTAGAAGCAATTGTTGTATTAAGATTTATTGCACATTTAAATATAGTTTTTTTTTGTTTCATAGATACAGTACTGGCCATTATTAACAAAGAGATATTTCTTTATTGCCATTCTACAGTACAGTTTTTCTCTTTTAAAAAATCATACAATACTTTAAAAATATTTTTAAATATCGATATAAATGAGTGACTTCAGTTTTAAAATTCAGATCAACAGTAAGAAACATCATACTTCTTTCCTGCAAAACAGAATGCTCTAAAATGCTTACATTACCTTGGTGAACAAGGTTAAGACAGGTAAATACTTTGCTGTTGACAGTCTTCGGAGCCACAAAGCGCTGCTTTTTACCTGTCCAAGGGTATTTAGCATAAGCCAATACATTGTGATTCTGTAGAGAAATGCACACAGAACATTTTATTTGCTTTATTTTACAGTAAATGCTTTGACACGAATTAAGAGCACATTTACTTGGTTCTAGTGCAATTAATATGTGAAGGTTGGCATCATTCAGCAACTAAGCTTTCAGATTTAAATTTAAGGTTTGGGGTCTATTTTAATTATCTTAACAGTAGATCGAATACAGAAAGCATTACACTTGCAAACCGCTCTGTATTTTAAATTGTATTTAGCAGTGTTAACAAGGGACTCAGTATGTCCCCTCAATAAAACGCCTACAGTACAGGTTTAATATAGACTTCAGCTGTGCAGAGTGTAACCATTAACTTGTCCTAACAATTGAAACAGCACTGTGAGTGGGCTGCCAGTTCAAGTTTCAGAAGATAAAGGTTCCTGAGTGTGTATGTGTCCTGAACCTGTGCAATGACATGATTATAAGCAAGTACACTGAAACACTTCGTAAATGTAGTATTTTGGACCTCTATTTAAACAATTCACACTGGTTGTAGGGAACACATAAACCCATTTGCAAAGTGATGTTGAGGTTTTTTGTTCTTATCTCAATTGACTTAAACATAAAACATAAAATATATTTTGCAGGGATGAGAGTAAAGGCCTTATAAACTGAACTTCACGTATAACCAACAAAACACCCCTACAGGTACTACAGGTCTGTCCTGCAAGAGCTGTTCAGGGCCAAACAAGAAACATACATTATGAACTTTAGCTGTGAACGGGTTAACTACAGAGCGTACGTATATACAGCATCATGCTCATTTATTAGCACCATTGGCCAGTTGCACTGAGGCTAGTCTCCGTTGTTGCAGACGACTGCATAGAAAATGATATCATGTTTATCAATACATGTAAACAATACCTCGGTTTGCGTAGACTGACAATAACCCACGCATTAGTTAGATCGCACATACTGTATATTTTTAAAGAATTTAACTACGTCTTCCGGTCTTTAAAATAATCTCCTGTAATTTGACACTGATTTTATCTTTCACTTTCTGAGATGTGCACTGCAGACGAATAGTCTATATGTGTTTTGAAAAACACATACAGTATGCAAGACACTGAAATGTTAAAGCACATTGATAAACAAGTTAAGCCTCTCTGCACATTAACGAACAGGATCTAGAAATTCTTACATGACCGTCCCAGGAAGACCGGTGAAATGACGGAAGGTCAATCCTCAAATTCACGAACTCAATTGGTCGAACGTATAGCTCTGTCTGTTCTTCATTGGTTTACAGACTATTCAATTGCTGTCAATCACAAAATACTACTTGCCTTTAGGACCCACGTGTACAGCACTAAAAGCAGGGTTCTCAAACTGGGGACAGTCTGGGATCATGTAACATAAATATTATGGGCTGTTGTGCATGGCAGTGGATTTTTTTTTGTCATAAAATCATACCAATGATGGATGCTCTGCTTGTTGTAAAAATTGACATATGTAATAAAAAAATAATGAACTGGAAGGTTCAATTTTATCATAACATGTTCTGTTCTGCATTTTGTTGAATTACGCATTGTACATTTGCAATCAATTTTAAACATTACTTTAGACAAAAAGATTAAATTCCATAATGCATTTGGATGTTAGAAAAACCACAAACGTAATCTTAAATGTATCCCACGGCGTGGTAGGTTCCTATAAACATTTCTTTAACAAACAGTCACTTTAATGGTATGTTGAAAGAATATCCTTAACATTACTGTGACAGGATGGTCGATGGTGAGGCAGATACATTCAGGACTTCATGCTCTTTAAAAGGGAAGACTCAGCTTTTCTGGTACAGAAAAAAACACATACAAAATGACTTGTTAGTGCTGGCACAGTTTACAATGATTGGGCTTTCTGTAGCATTGGATTAACCTGGATTATTTAGCCACATTGCTGAATTTTTAGACAAAGCATTCTGTCATGTGTGAACTCTGGGGAGATCAGTCCTTGCAAGTACATGGCAGTCACAGAGCTTTAATGAAATGGGCCCCAGAGCAGTGGGACTGCACAGTAAAAACCAAGTGATACAAACAACAGAGTACAATATGGCTAGCCACGCCAGAACAAAAACACACTACTGTGCTCTCACTCTGCAGTTACAGTGTAGTTATACTGCAGCTAACTACAGTTTATTTTGATAAACTGCTGATAAATAATAACATTATTCCATGTACAAGTTTAAAAATGAAAAGAATACTGTCATATATCTATATCTATCTATCTATCTATCTATCTATCTATCTATCTATCTATCTATCTATCTAATTATCTATCTATCTATCTATCTATCTATCTATCTATCTATCTATCTATCTATCTATATATATGTATGTATTTTGTTTAATAATTTTCTCTTTTCATTGTACTGTTGTTTCCTCTTGGGGATTATCTGGCAGATGTATAAAGCTCTACCTGACAGATTTAATGAACACAACCTGGTAATAAAGTCTCAATTTAACAATGTTGAGACAAGAATACTAATGCACTTCAACACCTGGTGATTACAATGAGAATGTTACAATCTTTTCTGAAGGGTTTCCGAATATGTACCTAATTATAACAACAAGACATGGTTAGGTCAGGAAATCAATAGCACTTATTGTATACCCTTAAGTAGACATATTACTCTCTTAGAAGAACATTTAGGTTCCTAAAAGAACCACAGGGTAAAGGTGTCTTCAAGAGGTTCTTAAGGTTAAGGTTCTTTCAACTGAGGACCAAACATTGAATAATTTGTTGAGCTATCCCACACAGACGAAATATTGAACCATTGAAATGAAGAAAGAGTGACAAAGCTAGCCATCTCTACCTGAATGTACCACTTTTCATTTTATTATTATTATTATTTGTATTCCCATCCTCAGAATAATTTTAAAACATGTTTTACTTTAATGCGAGCCATACAATGTTCAGGAAGTGCAGATCTTCCGTGTACACTAGTGGGTCTTTATCAAATTACGTTTATATGGAAGTAACAAAGTGGCCCTAAAAATGAAAGGAAAGGAAATGCAAGAATGACGTGAACAGACGTTTAAAGCAGTACAGTCAAATAATGCATTTTTCATGTAGTCAAATTCTGCTTTGTTGAACACAATACATCCCCGTGTGCTTTGTTGAACTCACTAGCAATGTATTTATTCATTATTGGAGAATTCCAAAAACATACTGTATTTGCTGCATGACAACTTTTAAGTGAACTAGGCTGCCACCCACAGGATATTTGTAAACATTGCATCTGACTGCACTTAAGTCTTAGGCCCATATTTAAGTTATATATTTTACACTTCCATTTTATTTGCACAGCCTTATATCTGTAAAGGGAATCCCTGCCTTGCGGAACATTTTTTAAAAGTTTCAATTAGAAAGACAAGGACATGAAGTAAGTGGATAATGTTTGTAATGCAATTGTCGCTCATGATAAACAAGCATGCAGTATAAAGAGATACGTTTCTAAATCTTTATGTCACTTTCGTCAGCAAGTATCAGAATCTGTATTTATGTAATATGTTTGGGTATAATTTATATCCTTAAATAATATGTCCTTAATATACCTTAATTTAGCAATGAGATGTAATTATATTGTTAATCATGTACATTGAAAGCTATACATTGTAAAATATCAGACAAAAAAACACCCATTGCAGTAAATGCAGGTTCTACCTTTGCCATATAGCTTAATCAGTGCTGCTTTAATATGGTCCTATGTTATTGCAATATGTGTTTGAAATTTAAGGAGCGACATCTTTCCAAAACAGAATTAACAACAGATTAACACGTACATTCATTTTACTATCTGCGCAACACCAGTGATACGCAACTGAACACAAGAACCAGAGAAATCAAAATGCCTCTGTCGATGAGGTTTTCATAGAGTTGGTCCGTAGGAATATCTTAGCATTGAATTTTTTTACATGTACATGTATGTTATTAGTAAGCACAGTGCAAGTATATAAGTGTCTCTGATTATATTATTAAAATAGACTGCATAATGTTTCTAAATGTAGTATTTTGCTCAGTATTTTTACTTGGCACTGCATACATTTTTGACATAATTAGTTCACCAAGTCTACTCATGCATTTCCCTTTCAAATCTGTATTACACTGGTTTTAAGTAATGCTTCCCATCTAGAAACTACAGCAAATTTTCAAAATAAGGAGATTTTTGCAAACTGAAATCTTAGTGGCCTGAATTGAAGTGAATACCTACATAAGACAAAGGCAACAATTCCACAACTATTCCACTTTATTACTGAACAAGAGACTGATAGGGTGCTCCTAATTGCTTTTAAAAGGGTAAAATATCAAACAGGAAAACGACCATGACATGCTCCACAATCAAATTCTTGCTAGGCCCCTGTGGCTTTTATTACTGTAGTTGCAGGTGGCTGATTTGGCAGCAGCCAACACTGCTCTGTAAGCAGGCAACTATAGTTGTTTTTTAATGACAGCAAAACACAGAGTTGGTGTTAGTAGGCCTACTTCTAACACACAACAAACCTAAAGAGTGAGTTTAGTGCTGCACGTTGACCCCTTCATCAAAGGACTAGCTATGGCACCTACTTTATAACAAGAAAAAAAACTCAAAATTAATTTAGTCCGTCATAAAAAAAAAGTAGTTATAAAAACACACAGCAACGTGATATTGCGACGTTATTCATTATACTGCACATATGAGCCTGCCAGTAACATTTCATTGTCGACTATCTTTTATTTTTAATGAAAACACTATTGCTGTATATAACACATATTATCAGTCAATCTGAATGTAACTTTCTTGATCTCCGTTTTTCCTTTGGCAGCGAAAGGTGTTATTAATTGACGCGCTGGTTTGCCTTTTTGGTTTTTTTGTGATCTGTGCTTACTACAAACACCATTCTTGCTCATTTAAACCGAGTCCTGCATAGTTTACAGAATGTACGCTTTTTCACAACGTTTCTTAGGATTATGTGAGAATATGCTGGGCACCATGCTGGGCAGCAGTGTGGAGTAGTGGTTAGGGCTCTGGACTCTTGACCAGAAGGACGTGGGTTCAATCCCAGGTGGAGGACGCTGCTGTACCCTTGAGCCAGGTATTTTACCTAGATTGCTCCAGTAAAAACCCAACTGTATAAATGGGTAATTGTATGTAAAAGTAATGTGATATCTTGTAACAATTGTAAGTCGCCCTGGCAAAGGGAGTCAGCTAAGAAATAATAATAGTGTTGTTGTCCAAGAAGCTTGAAATTTGCATCAATTTTATGTATTTATTATTATTATTATTATTATTATTATTATTATTATTATTATTATTATTATTATCGGGAACGCTTATGGCACAGCCGTCGTAGATGGTCAATGTGATCTTGTCTCGTGCACTGAATGCATGCCTGCACGTAGGACGTACATGACTTCTTCAGAAATTAAAAGTTTGTTGACATAAAGGGGTTTAACAGTAGAGTTTTGAGCAAAATACAGGAGAAAATCCGTCCCGGGAGAAGTGTCCAAAAAAACAGAGTCCCGTCAAATAAGAGTTGACAGGTGTGCTAATGAGGACATCTACTTTTGAACCTGCCACAACGCTGTGAAAGAGAGCGGTGACTTCTAAGGATAAGACCTATCCAAGGTGCTGAGGTTGTGAAAAGCAGTATAGTGACGTATATGACCGCTAGATGGAGACAGATTCACAGACATGAATTTGCTGTGCACTTTGCGCACAATAATATGATATTTAAACAACAAAAAACGTGATTATAAAGTTTTACCTGCAGCACACGAGCAGTTTTTTGCATTACATAAATATGGATGTATATGTTTACTGTATACTGAGCTGGTCTATAAAGCCACATCACGCGTTTACAGGAATTAGATCAAATTACATTTTTTCGTATTTGATTAAAGCTTACACTCCGCCATTTCAAAACTGTACCTTAAAAATAGCGCTGCTCCAAATGAAACCTGGCCATTGTTTTAGAAGAACATGCGTTAAAATGAAATACGCTTTTGCTGTATGCAGAGTAGCTGCAAACACTTTGAGTGACTGAGAGCATGTTTAGTTTTTATTTAAATTGTGCTGCGTGTGCATAACATGCAGGCCTCGTACCTACATAGTACGTACATTGATATGCTAGTATTTATTTAAGCGTCAAATTAAATGTTAGCTATGTTACCGTTTTTTTTTTTTTTTTTTGGATTCAAGTAAATACAGTTCCCAGTATTTAATAAAGTTTTATTGAGACATAATGTGTAATGCTTAATACTTTTTCATCCCCAAAATTGGATTAAAGGTTTCATTTGTCCGTGTAAAAATGAAAAAAAAATTGTTGACACGTTTATCGCCCAGTTTCCTCAGTTAAACATTTTCAGGTTTAAAAAAAACAACAAAAAACCCGTAGCCTATGCATATTACTGTGTACAACAACAAAACACTCAAACACAGTGACCAGTGTTCCGCTGTGAATTACAAAACAGGTTGTTTTGTGTTTTCTGTGTGTCCCAGTGTGTTTAAAGATTTGCGTTTAGTTTGAAGCGTCCTCAGTCCCTTATTGGTTATTGAAGTGATGAGATCACAAGGAGAGTTTGACTGGTGCGGAGAGGCAAGTTCATTTTCACCATCCTGAACTGTTGTGATGTTTTCATACTGGAGTCGTCTCGAGCATCGCAGTGCCATTCTGACAGTATTTATTTTTTCGATATATATATTTTAAGGGCTTTTTGTTTGTACTCTAAATAATCCACATTTACAGGAATTTACATGAATGGATGGGCTTAGAACTTTACTGTGGGGAGTTTTTCTTTCTAACTGACCAGGTTCCAAAGAATTGGATTCTAAATTCCACGAACGGGATTCATGAACGTACTGTGGACACCAACAGTTTTATAAACAAGGTAAAGTTTGTTGTTTCTACCAATTCATATATCGGTAAATACTTGCATACAATTTGAATCGGAGTTATTTAACCAGTTTCATTACAGCAATAACAACTGCAGTCATAGGAAGGTATCAACGTTGAACCTATCTGCTGTTCAGGTGGAAAAGTGAAATAATAAGTTGCATTTCAAAGCTCCTGGTAACTTTTATTTACTTTTGCATGTTTGAATATATATTTTTATTATTGTATTGGCAGTGAAGTGAATTTCGTTTTGCATTAAAATATCGCACTACAATGCATTATGTTTATTTTTCTGCATTATTATTGTCACAGTATCTGTTGTTGGACTCTCTTTTTAAGACAGACGTTTATATATTTGAATTAATGTAATGCCGTAATAGATGGAAACTGATTAGTAATACAGTGAAGTTGCCAGTGAAAGTACAGAAGAAGACAATGAACGCTGCAAAAGTTTCCAATTTAATCTGCGAAATACATATAAGGTGAAGTAGGCTACTGTATTGTAATGCAAGACTTGTCAACAAAAAAGAATACTATTGCTTCAGTGAGTGAGTAAAGACAAACATACCATATCCTAGAAATTGTATATATCTTTCTATGTAGATGAAGGATATTCCAAAACGCTTGACAGTACTTTGCTGTGGCTTGTTTAAATTTTTCATCATTGGCACTGGCATTTACACAGTTGTTCTTCTGCATTTAAATTATCGTTGTTCTTTTGCGGTTTAAATGCCAGTCTGTATATTTATATCTCTGTGAATTTCTAAATTGCTGTTTAACAGCAAGTCTTATGAAGAGGGTGTATGTTTAAAAATAAATAAATAAATAACTCACAGCATCATTAACATGAGCCAAGTTAATAAATGCCATAGGCATTAACAATTTTAATAATAGAAATCTTGCCAAACTGACCGCATTACGTAGTATGGTTATTTGTGCGAAAGTATACGTCTCAGTTGGCCTGAAGTCGCAGCTTTGTATTACTGCAGTTCATGTGACACGCTCACAAAGGAGCCATTACTCACGGTTGACTTCAATCACTGCTCAGTCAAAATACTGTGTTGGCCATTCTTTAATGTGGTAGCTGTAAGCAGGTGAAACATTAAACAAACAAAAAGGAAACTTTCCTATGCTTTTACTAAGGTAAAAGGGTGGACTGGGAATAGTGGTTACCTTTTTTTAAAAAAATTTTTTAGATCTGGAGGGTGATTTTTGTAGGGTTGTCCACCTGTTTTGGGGTTCTGACCTGTTTTTCACATTAAGAGCCTCTTATGATAATACTTGGGCTCCACAGATGTTGTTTTCTGTGCTGTTATTTTGACACATGGTTTCACAGACATTTTTGTGGCCATCGGCATGATAGTTTCTGTAGCACAGTTAAGAATATTGAAAAATATTGAAGTGACCGCATTTCTGGTGTCTGTTATTTGAAATGGGGACAACAAGAGTTAAGTGTAAAAAAAACAACAAAATAATATGAGATACCCAAAAACAATGACATGCTTTTTTTTTGTACTGTGTAACTGAGCTCCCAAAATCAGAATAATGACATACCTCTGGTAGCAACAATCTCTGGACTGCTGAAAACGATTGCACTGATTTGTTCCTGTTTACTTTTGGGAGTGGCAAACCACCCAGCTGTGGGCAACACAAGCAATATTATTTCTTATTATAATTAAAGCTTTTGCAAAGGAGAAAGGTTTAGAATGAGGGTTAGGGAGATAAAAATAAGGACAGAGGTTTGGTGCAGATGGCTTCACTTAAAGGAATATAAACATTTATTCATCCACTTTCTTTTTTATTGAAATAATCTCTTTAACTTCCCTGCCCTTTCTTACGCTGGTGGGGAGTGGTGCACTTTTACCTCATCATTTGTAAAGGTGCCATGCTTGGTCATTTATAAAAATGTTTAAAAAAAAAACAAGCACAGCATAAAATGAAATAGAAAGTAACAATAAAACACATGATGAAGAGAGAATTGAATGGGTAAAAAGAAGCAGGTTCCCCTTTTAGATATATTTAGCAATATATTGTAACCAGACGTGGTCTGTTAAAACAAACTGTAAAACTGTGGAAACTGCAGCAGTGTAACTATAACAGATGTTTTTGTTCAGTAAATTTCATTTGACATTTGCATTTGACATTATTTAATGTGAAATCAATATGTTCTGCCCACTCATATGCTGAAATTACTAAACCATAACTGGTGAGGTAAAATGTATAAGAAAGTAGATTAGATTAACTTAAGTTGCATCAGTTTCTTGTAGTGTTACCCAGGTTATTACCAAAACGTATTTTCTGCAAGAAAATAACACAAGAAACATCCCTTATGGCAACAGTAATTAGCTCCAGAAGTAAATGTAAACTGTTAAACAATATGAATGCACAATGTAAAATATATTTGGGCATCTTAAGGTAGTCGCTCTTGAAAGTGCCCTAAAGCAACAAAGAAAATGCCCTAAAATCTTGTGCTCTTAAGGGGTCCGGAGTGAAACTGCCCACCCCCTGGTCATGACAGCAGCCTTTTTCTTCATAGAGGCACAGGCATCTTTATTTCCCAATGTGGCCCTCAGGTGGCCAGAGTGAAAAATAGAACTACTTCATAGTTACTGAACGAGTTTTAAAGGAATTAAAGCTACACACACTAAATATATATATTTACAAGTTAAGCTAAAAACCATTGGGTGGAGCTTTAAGAAGCCAAAATCTCAAATTAAAGGCATTAAGATTTCATCAGTCATGGTCAAACAGGCAATTAAACCTCTGTAACTCATTTCCAAGCCTTGCTGAGCTTGGATAATTCCACTGAATAGACCAAAAATTTAAACAGTCTGAAAAGTGGATCAAACTACTTGACAGGCAAGTTGTTGAAGTATAGATTTCAGACATTCTTCTTTCGCTTGTGATGTAAACTTACAGTATGTTGTGTATAATAGTGCAAAATGCAAAAGGGTAATATTAAGTTTGGTCCAAACTGAGATGGCTTTAATGTGGTTAACGTGGTTAAAAAAACAACAACAATGCATCTTCTTTAAATACATTATTCTTTAAATAACTGTCCATTAATGCTCTGTGAATAGGACCTCATGTTAAAAAACTATTTGCCGTTTTCTATAGAATTTTTTTTTTTTTGGTACATAAGTGCGCACATTAAAAAAAAAAAGATGTAAATTGCAGGAACTTTTGTTTTTCATTAGAAGAAAGAGCAAAACTAATACTGGCATGTGTTTTATGAACTGACCCATATCTCATAAAAGCTGGTCATGGCATGGGACTTGTCCAAAGATCACACAGTGAGGCAGTGTCTGGCTTACATGCCTCTACAGTGGACCACACTGCCAACTTCTTGCAAACAGCTGTTCAAATGCATCAGTCACAGGTTTTACATGTAGAGATATTACAATATTGTGTTTATGTTTCAAAAGGGAAGTCAAAATTGTTAAGGATGAATATTAACAACAAATGATTGGAAGGCATACTTTTATTAAAAATAATACAATTTAAAAAAAAATGGATACTTCCTTTTCTTCTCAATTTACTTGCTGCAAGTAGTATACTGTGTATACTGTAGTTTACAGAATAAAACTATAGCTATATAGTGATATTTTAAACATTTTGCAATTCAGTAAGCCATGTATAAGTTGTCACTTGAACCTACCAGCCAGTACACCCTAAAATGATTTAAATGACAGTGACACATTGAATAGGCAACACACAGAAATGAACATTTATTCTTAGTTTTTATATAAATTACAAGAAAACATAGGCACGTGAAAATTGGGATGTATTTTCTTAGTGAGGTTCTGTGAGGCTAATTTAGTTGAGATTAATCCATATTGTTTGTATGCTGTACTTTAATTTTCTTGAAATTCATAGTAAAACATGTCAACCAGAATATAGCGTAAACTGTGTGAGAGGACTTCAAATGGAAAGCGATTCAGAACCAAGCAAGGGAAGTTTTTAAATGCTATGGTCGCCAAGTACGCTCACTGGTAGTTGAAAACAAACTTCAGACTTGAGCTGGTTTAATGTTTGTGTAATTACAGTGGGCCCCCAAAGGGTTGAAAGCTTGTGTCCTGAAGCCCTTTAAGCAATACAAGGTTGCTTAGGGAAGTGTGAAGATTCCAGTCAGTGCAGAATGCCTGGGCACCACTACAGGTTCAAGCTTGACTTTCTGGGAAGAGTGATTACCATGGCAGAGCACAGCTGAGCGAGTCAGGTGAATACAGGCTTCCCAGGAGCAGGGCTTTATTCTGTGGGAGACAGAACTTAAGAAAAGGACCTTTACTGAGCAGTTTTTGGACAGCTTTTGACAAAGGGTGTTTCTTGCAGAAAGACTGTTGCCTCCCACTGTTTGAACACTATTTTAACAATGCCCAAAGGCCCTGAAAGTGCTTCAGTTGGGGTGAGGACAGGAAGCAGCTTGCAAAAGCAAGTTAGGAGCTTAACCACCATCTTTTTTATTCAAAAAGTTTGTTTATCTTTGTTGTTCTGACAGTTACTAAAGATGTATTGGTATGTTTATTGGTTGCTTTTATTGTGTTTATGGAAGAAACTAATAAGATACTTATTTTTAAATCTGTTGATGCATGCTGTATGTTGACTTCCATGATGTGTTTCTGGTGAGTTTATTATAAAATTTAGGCCTAATCCTTTTCAGAACAAGTGGTTTACAGTCAACATTTCTGAGACATGAATCATAAAGAGGATTTTGAAAAAAATATTGATAACACTATGCCTAATAGGTATTCTTATTTCAAGAACAAGGATGAACCTCCCTGGGCATTTATTGTTTAATACATCCTTTTAAAATATTTGAGTGTTTTCTAGGGATAGACAGAAAGAACATTACCCATTCTTTTCTTATCCGCTTAGAAAATAAACACAAGCCACAAAGTACCACAAAGAAACTCAGGGGTGTGATTTGAAATTTTTGTAAATCAGCCGTGGAATAAAACTACACGTATGACAGATGATTCTGTAGTGCTTTTGAAGACAAAGATAATTGATAATCATAATAATTTGATTATATGCGTACCATGTATCTGCCATGCAAATGCATACACTAATATTGTAACCAAGGTCTAATTGCCAACCTATTTATTCTCCTATTTGTAAATATTTCTTTTCATAAGTATTTGAATCCTGTACTGGAGGGATGGGTTTACAGTTAGACATACAGAATACAAACAGGCTTTGAAACTTATAAAACACTCTTCTAAAGACGTCTCATTTACAAAACAGTATTAAGTTAATGATGTGACAAGAAGACATTGAGCTATAGCTGCAGTAATAAAACTGAGATATGTCCATAGCTTCTTGAAGTCCATAGCTTCTTCAAGTGTTTGGAAACACATCAGAAGTAATGCCTGCCAGTGTCATAGGGTGTCTGTAAATATACCCAGTGTGTGCTGCTCAGTTTATCAAAGAGCTATAGCATTAGTTTAATCTCCCCCATAGGCAGGCTCCGTGTATCAGTCTTGTGCAAAAACAGCAGCCCTCTTGTCTACTCGGGGAGCAGTTGTTGAAAATGTGTTGTGCAGCTGTGACACGGCCTGTAAGCGTGTCCATGGTAATTGGAGATTTAAACCCCCCTGTTTTGTACATACTGTCAATAACAATGGCTCCTTAGTTGTACCTGACAACCCATGGCATGTCACAAGAACCATGTTTTAAAAGGAAGACTCTACTCAATTTAGTTAAGACTGTCTATATACTACTTATCAAGTTTATCAGACATTTCTTTCCAGTATTACTGAATTAACAATACTTCATGGCTGAGATTCACTTGAACATTTTAACCAATGTGACAGTTTCTTGCATAACCAATTTGTTGGTGTGAATGTATCGCTTGAGCAGTTGCGGCTTGTCAGAGAAGGCAGAGGAGGCATTGCCTTCTCAAAAAAATTGAAACAAATAAGATTTTTTTATGTATTTATTTATATGTAATACAGTAGTCTCCGCTTATAGGAAGGTCTCCTAAGAGAACACTTGCACCGCTGTTTCTCTTGCTACAAAAAGTTGGAAATGGTTTGAGCTCTTGACAAAAAACCTGAATCAGACACAAGTTGCCGGGCAATTTGGTGTTCTGGCGAGTTGCTTCATCATTCTGTTAAATAAAGTGCATGTCTTGTATATTGCTGCTGCATTTTTTAACATGTGTAAGGGTGCTGCGTCAATTTAGTTTGACAGTTTATTGACATTAGTTTGTCTGTTACTGTATTATTATAGTTTATTAACATACACTTGCCTATTGCTTTTCTTTTACTTAACTGAGTTAATTTCATATGCTGATGCACATGTGTCATGACAAGTATTATTATTATTATTTATTTCTTAGCAGACGCCCTTATCCAGGGTGACTTGCAGTCATAAACAAAAATACATTTCAAGAATCACAGTACACACATATTTATTTATTAATTCATATTGTCTTGTGGCTAACTCCATCTCAGAGAACACTTCACTTGCTTCCCGAGGGGTGTTCTCTTAGCCAGAGACTAGTACTGTATAACAATAAATACATAGCTTTAACACTGAGGCAGCCGTCCGATCCAAATTCTCCAGTCAGTCACTTGTCCCCTCATTAGTTATGATAAGCACGTCTATTAGCCAATCATACTCTTCCATTTCTTCAGCTGGCTTGCATGGAACACTGAGTAAAGCTGTCTAAAAAATGGCCAAGAGGGGAATGCCGCTCTCCCCTTTAGCCTGTTTTAGCCAATCACCGCATGTGGGCCCTCCCAGATTGGCTTAGTTGTGTGTTTACTCATACTCGAGACATTTCTGTCTCATGAAATAACATGGACTTGGTACCTTTTTACGTTTCCATGTGAAGCCTTTCATTTTCCTGGGAACACCCACTTTCCCCCAAACGTTATGCAAATGAATGGAGAAGAGGGAGCTATTGAAAGGGAGGTGGCGGATACTACTGAAGAGTACTGAAGTGAACCACGAGTTTGCTCTCCAAGTTATTACTGCCTGCTTTGTCCTGCACAATCTGTGCCAGGACCGTAAGGAGGTGTTCAGGTGGCTGCTGACGGTGAGCGAAGCAGTGGAACAGCTACCCCAACCGATATGACGAGGGTCGGGCTGTTAGAGATGCATGGCTATCTTTATTTTTGTAACCCAACGGTGTACTTTTATTTTGTATCATATTTTTGTTTCATTAGCTTAGGTGTCGCTGTCCATCCATCAACAGTCCAAAGCACCTTTGACCATTGGTACTGCTAAGAGTACTGTTTCTGTTTGTTTCTTCAAAATGTTATGTACCTTGCACCGCAATGAAAGTGTGGCTGAATTGCTTCCTTTTTATTAAATAGATATGTTTCATATGTACTGTACAGAATGGTATGTTATTATTATTTTGTTGGTCATTTATTTAAGTTTAGCAAAGTAAGTCGATACGATGTGCTTTATGCTTTTGTCTGCCTTTCTCATGCATTAACAGCTTTGTTTAGAAAATATTGTATGCAAAGTATGTTAAAGTGCTGGCTTGTGGAGAAAATGTGTTTTACACCCGATTTGGGGGAAAACTTTAAAAGGATATGAAAGGTGTCAGTCAGAATACAATAATAAGACTCTTCAGCCTCCCCATACAATAATAAGACTCTTCAGCTTCCCCACACAATAACAAGACTCTTCAGCCTCCCCATGCAATAATAAGACTCTTCAGCCTCCCCATACAATAATAAGACTCTTCAGCCTCCCCACACAATAATAAGACTCTTCAGCCTCCCCACACAATAATAAGACTCTTCAGCCTCCCCATACAATAATAAGACTCTTCAGCTTCCCCACACAATAACAAGACTCTTCAGCCTCCACTGCACTGGAGTAAAGGCTGAGTTAGTAGTGTGTCTTTCACTCTCCACACCGGTGTGGAATCACTGGTGGTTCCTTTCCCCCTGCCTCCCAGTGAAGTAGGCTTACACTGCCATGTGGAATGCCTTAGACTATTATTTTTCTTTATTTAGATCTGGGGTGCAGGCAGATGTTGATTTTCAAAATGTATCCCAGTCAGAACACAAAACTGGCTAATTGCCATATGGCTCAGTTGCTTCTAAAGTGATTAGGATGTTGCTCATATTAATGCGATAGAGGGAAAGGAAAACATTATTTTCTCAGTCAGACAAATGTTTTCACTCACATCTGTAAGTCACATAAAAAAACTGATCGGTGGAAATATTGATTTGGTAATCTTTTTACTTTGTCACCCTTTAAAGAAGAAAATAAGAACATGCCTGACTTGTCAAATCAACATACATACAGTACTGTGCAAAGGTTTTAGGCAGGTGTGAAAAAATGCTGTAAAGTAAGAATGCTTTCAAAAATAGACATGTTAATAGTTTATATTTATCAATTAACAAAATGCAAAGTGAGTGAACAGAAGAAAAATCTACTTCAAATCAATATTTGGTGTGACCACCCTTTCCCTTCAAAACAGCATCAATTCTTCTAGGTACACTTGCACACAGTTTTTGAAGGAGCTCGGCAGGTAGGTTGGCCCAAACATCTTGGAGAACTAACCACAGTTCTTCTGTGGATTTAGGCAGCCTCAGTTGCTTCTCTCTCTTCATGTAATCCCAGACAGACTCGATGATGTTGAGATCAGGGCTCTGTGGGGGCCATACCATCACTTCCAGGACTCCTTGTTCTTCTTTACGCTGAAGATAGTTCTTAATGACTTTCGCTGTATGTTTGGGGTCGTTGTCATGCTGCAGAATAAATTTGGGGCCAATCAGATGCCTCCCTGATGGTATTGCATGATGGATAAGTATCTGCCTGTACTTCTCAGCATTGAGGAGACCATTAATTCTGACCAAATCCCCAACTCCATTTGCAGAAATGCAGCCCCAAACTTGCAAGGAACCTCCACCATGCTTCACTGTTGCCTGCAGACACTCATTCGTGTACGCTGTCCAGCCCTTGGCCGAACAAACTGCCTTCTGCTACAGCCAAATATTTCAAATTTTGACTCATCAGTCCAGAGCACCTGCTGCCATTTTTCTGCACCCCAGTTCCTGTGTTTTCGTGCATAGTTGAGTCGCTTGGCCTTGTTTCCACGTCGGAGGTATGGCTTTTTGGCCGCAAGTCTTCCATGAAGGCCACTTCTGACCAGACTTCTCTGGACAGTAGATGGGTGTACCAGGGTCCCACTGTTTTCTGCCAGTTCTGAGCTGATGGCACTGCTGGACATTTTTCGATTGCGAAGGAAGTAAGCATGATGTGTCTTTCATCTGCTGCAGTAAGTTTCCTTGGCCGACCACTGCGTCTACGGTCCTCAACGTTGCCCGTTTCTTTGTGCTTCTTCAAAAGAGCTTGGACAGCACATCTGGAAACCCCTGTCTGCCTTGAAATTTCTGCCTGGGAGAGACCTTGCTGATGCAGTATAACTACCTTGTGTCTTGTTGCTGTGCTCAGTCTTGCCATGGTGTATGACTTTTGACAGTAAACTGTCTTCAGCAACCTCACCTTGTTAGCTGAGTTTGGCTGTTCCTCACCCAGTTTTATTCCTCCTACACAGCTGTTTCTGTTTCAGTTAATGATTGTGTTTCAACCTACATATTGAATTGATGATCATTAGCACCTGTTTGGTATAATTGTTTAATCATACACCTGACTATATGCCTACAAAATCCCTGACTTTGTGCAAGTGTACCTAGAAGAATTGATGCTGTTTTGAAGGCAAAGGGTGGTCACACCAAATATGGATTTGATTTAGATTTTTCTTCTGTTCACTCACTTTGCATTTAGTTAATTGATAAATATAATCTATTAACATGTCTATTTTTGAAAGCATTCTTACTTTACAGCATTTTTTCACACCTGCCTAAAACTTTTGCACAGTACTGTATATTAAAAAGATAACATTAAGCCTATTAAAACCAAAGGTGTTGCTCAAGTTTTTCAAAAAAAGCTATTTTTTTAAACATATTTTTCACACATAGATACAGTACTTCAAAATTTATTGTGGGGTCACACTAGACTACATTTGAAAAAACTGTTAAAATGTGACTGTTAAAAAATGTATAAACCCATTTGCTGAAAAAGTAGACAAAAAACTAAGCTCAATATATTCCACTGGCATAGCAGACAGTTTACTGCAGCCATAGCTATACACTGAAAATAACAAAACATTGGACCATTGTTTACGTTACCCACCCCCTTATAAAGGAAAACTCCTTTTGGCTGACTAGAAAATTATATATCGTTGAAGGTTTTTGTTGACTGAAAAAGAAATCACAAGAAAGCACGTGTGTCATTGAGTAAGACTGATCAGAGATGTGGGAACAGCACGGTTCCACTATAATGAGGCAAAGAATATTGAAAAAACACTCTTGGTGAAGCTTTCCATTGAAGAGCTGCTTCCAACAGGACAAGCATAGAATTCGAGCTGTGCCGAGACTGCCAATTGCTGGAATGCTTTGTGAATCTCCTACCAGTAAAACAAGAGGAATGTATTTAACTGCAGAAAATCCAGTTGTAACATGGAAGTTCCAAACTGGGCTCTACTTTTCCCAGACAAAACATTGTCAGGGTCTGGATGACATCACAACCCAGTCATTACAATCGGACCATTGTGGCAAAGATTCTGATACATCTATTCTGTCCAGTCTGTCTATATGGGGGAAATGGGAGAAGGGAGGGGGCGGTCTTCACGAGGTATAACTTTAAAGGCACTTATTTTGAGAATTTTATATCAAACTTGAATTATTTTGAAGACACTGTACCTATCAAAGCTGTGGGAACATTGTTGTTTTACTAATCATTGGCTATTTGTATACGTAATCTAGAAGGGTGTAATCATTTGGGAGCTCACCAACGTGCGCTCCCAAATGATTATGCTCACAGATCTATTAATAGTCAGGGCGTGGGTTTTTGAAGTGTTGTTGGGGAATGTTTTGATGTAAAAATTTGTAACCGTACCTGTTTCATCCCTCCCATCATGAAACTGTAAACTAATTTTCAATCCAACATCAATCCTACTGGACCAGACGCATGTAAAAAATAAGGTGCATTTTAAAAGATGGCTCTTACAGAATTTTCTCTTGTTAAAAATGGTTTATATAAATACATAATACATGCATTACATTAAAATTGGATTTATAGTAAATACATAATACATACATAATGCAATTCCTTGAAAATCCTGCTTCCCATCTGTCCATTCTGACTTGTTCCATCAGAAATAAAAATATTACATTCAGTAAAGTACATAGAAGGGTTTCTCATATTTTTGCCTCTGGAATTTGCCCAGCGTTGTATTAAGTCTTTTTCTGTAAGAGGTCAAACATTACAGATGTGGTAAATTCAGGGTCATGGGCTAATGCATATTGCATTTGTATTACAGTACTACTGGTTATTTATTTTGTAGTGGTTATTTTTTTGAAGGCACTCTAGCTGATCTGTGTAATGCAGTCTATGTTTGTGACTGGCAACTAGAACTGAAGAAACCTTAAACTCAGACTTCTGAACAAAGTAGAAACGCTGTATATTATAACTGCAGTAGGGGAAGCGCTGAACATTATATAAAAAAAAGCAAGGGAACAAAATGCAATGTACAAAATGTCAATATAAAGCTACTGACTCCTTAGGGCAGCCTGTAGCCACCCTGCTGCTTTTGATGAGTATTGTATTGTCTATCATATGGCCTTGTTGCATGGCTGTCACTAAGGCCATTATTCATACTGTCTGAAAACGCATTTCCTATTATATGGAGGGCTTTTGTTTTTCTGTTTAAAATTAGATTTTACAGACTTGTTGCCACTTCTTCAGCAAAATGCTCCCTTTCACAGATCTGTAGAATGGGAGAGAATGGACACCAGTAATTATTAGCAGCATTCATTTTCCTAAGCAGTGTAAAGAGGATCCTCTTTAAAAACCACAGCTGTATCAACAACACCTCAATAATTCCTCAGAGAATGGAATGTATGTGAGAACACTGTAAATAAGTCAGAGTTTATTCCTAATGTGGATTGTGGATTTGTAGATTATTTGTAGAAATGCATTAATATAGGTTTATATGCGGAAGTGCATCTAGCAGGAGGGATAGTTTAAAACATTTTCAGCATTTTGTATCACTTTCCCTTTAAGGTGAAGTTTAGCTTTGATTCTAATGGTCTTATGTTTAAATACATGTTAAGATTTTTTTTTTTCTAAAACAACAATTAAGCTTGAACTTTCTGCACATCCATATGACTTATTTGAAAGAAGACATTTATTTTTTACTATTGCAGTGTATTTGTTTTTTTGCAAAGGTTGCGATGGATTGTTTTCAAAATTAGAAGCTTCAGTATCAGATACACCTTTAAGGTTGGTCGTCTGAACCTGCAGCTACAGTATAGCCAAAAGTTTTGCGTCACCCTATTGAATTAACTAATTTTGCTTCATAAAATCAAATAAAATCTGCTGAATAAAGTTACGTTAACATATTGAATTACATACCGCTTTGTGGTTTTCCATATACTATACTTAACAAAAAACAGACAAAAATGAAAACTGTGACACTCCAAAATCTAACATGAAATACTGTACTACTATTATAGACTTTTGCGATCTCATTTTGTAGTTTCTTTGATTACATGATGTTAAATAAAATATCTAAATTATGTTCATGTAGTTTTTTTTTAACATTTTTTGTCTCAATCCTAATGTTCTAGGGGATGCAAAACTTTTGGCCATAGCTGTAGACCTTATTTAATCACAATTCAGCTCAGTTTGACTCAGATGGCTCCTCAGACACCCATTTGAATAACAGGGATGGGCCTTCTGGTCAGGATGCATTGAGGTGCACTGATGTAGAACAGGGTGGCCTTGCATAGTGTCCTGAGAAAACAGCAAATGGAAATCGTTCGCAGACATTATGTAATTGGACAGTGTGTATGGCCATATGTATTTATCTGTCAGTTTTGACCAGTGAATATTCTCTTAAACAAGCTCACATTAATCATCACTAGGCACATCATGTGCCAGAAACAATGGTGACAATCTAAAGCAGATGAGCAATGTACCAGATCATCTTTGGCATTCAGTTTGGCTATGATGGTCTGACAGACAGTACTGACAGTGACAATATAGATGATAATTTGTCTAAAAACTACAGATGTTTTTTAGTAGATTTCTTATGTTAATAATTATAAGCATCCGGTGACTTGAACTTGCGGAATGCTTCTTGTGGTACCAGCATATTATTTCTGTAGCTTTCTATTTCAGACCGGGTTGGTATGAGAGATGTGCTTCTCTCTTCAGTTTAGAAACTCACTAAAACTAGCAGCAAACAGAATCGTTCCCCTTTAAATTATGAGTGTTTTTTTACTTTGTTGATTTGATGTGGGACAGGGTTTAATTGTACTCCTAATATATTGCAGTTTCATTTCTTGTATTTTGGAAAACTAATAGCATAAGAATAAATGAAAATGTAACTGAATTTATATTATTAATGCTATCAAACTTGAAAATAAATCTGTGTTTGTTCCAGAACTGGTGTTCGAAACGTTTGTCTTCAGTTACCTGACACTATTTATCATGACATGGGTGGTATGTGTTCTTTTGATCCACTGCTGTTTGATCATTAAAACAAACCCTGGTGTGTAAGCAGGAAGCAACACATCTACAAGCTTGTTCCACCCAGTTCCAAACTAGTTTTACCTGATACTGTAGCTTAAAAAAAAAAAAAAAAACTAGTTTGCTTCCTATCTTGGATAAATTCAGAGTGGTCATGAAAAAAAAAAAAAAAAAACACTGCAATCATTTAGGTTCCTGTTGTTCAACATTTATACTAAATACATACCAGCTGCTTGCTGCTCTACATCAAAGTTACTAAATGAGAATGATTACCTATTGTAATTGTTTCCTTGGATAAGACAATAAAAGGAGCTGAATTACTGTATAAACAACCGGATCTTGTGGGTGTGTGTTGAAAACAATACATTTTTGTGTGCTGAAGATGATATAGTAAATTTACCAGAAAAGGGATGTGATGGAGATGGGCATACTGGACATTATGTACGCCCGACTGAATGTGTGTTTGCCACACATTATGTACCCCCGACTGTCTGTGTGTCTGCCACACATTATGTACGCCCGACTGTCTGTCTGTCTGCCACACATTATGTACCCCCGACTGTCTGTGTGTCTGCCACACATTATGTACGCCCGACTGTCTGTCTGTCTGCCACACATTATGTACGCCCGACTGTCTGTCTGTCTGCCACACATTATGTACCCCCGACTGTCTGTGTGTCTGCCACACATTATGTACGCCCGACTGTCTGTCTGTCTGCCACACATTATGTACGCCCGACTGTCTGTCTGTCTGCCACACATTATGTACGCCCGACTGTCTGTGTGTCTGCCACACATTATGTACGCCCGACTGTCTGTGTGCCTGCCACACATTATGTACCCCCGACTGTCTGTGTGTCTGCCACACATTATGTACCCCCGACTGTCTGTGTGCCTGCCACACATTATGTACGCCCGACTGTCTGTCTGTCTGCCACACATTATGTACCCCCAACTGTCTGTGTGTCTGCCACACATTATGTACCCCCAACTGTCTGTGTGTCTGCCACACATTATGTACGCCCGACTGTCTGTCTGTCTGCCACACATTATGTACGCCCGACTGTCTGTCTGTCTGCCACACATTATGTACGCCCGACTGTCTGTCTGTCTGCCACACATTATGTACGCCCGACTGGCTATGTGCCTGCCACACATTATGTACGCCCGACTGTCTGTCTGTCTGCCACATATTATGTACGCCCGACTTGCTTCTTTAACTTGGTGATGAAAGTAACGGTTCCTGCAGGTTGTAAAAGCCTGATGATCCAAGCTGGTTGTGACAGTGTGCATATGATGCTCAAAAACTGATTTAATTTTCAACTGTTAATCCGGAAGTCACACTACCGCCTTCTGTTCATTTTTATAATTGTCTTAACAAAGGTTCACAACCAACCCAAACATATTTAATGACTTGAATGTCAATAAATGAATTATTTTTTAATAGAGATGGAATGTGCGTGGTCTTTCTGTGTAGTAAATTACTTTTTCTTTATTTACTTGGCAACCGTGAATGTAGGTTGATGTGTTAATGACTTCATCTAAGCCACTTACTAAATATTCAAAATGTCCTTTGTTTCTGTGGATATCATATTTTTTTGTAGTAGTGTTTGCTTCCATAAGCACATAGTGTAAACTGAAGTGAGATTCCTTTTGAACTAAATTAGACTATCACCTTCCTGGTCATCTTAAATTCCCAATGATTGCGTCTCAAGCAGAATATTTTTTCTTTCACAGTTTGTCTTCAATCAAAAACAAATGTTACCTGTTTCACAGCTCCTCTCCAAGCATTGGCAATTGTTTAATCTACTTGCTAACATAACTATAATATCGACAAAAAGAAGTGGACCTTCGATATTCCCATTAAATCCTATAGCTCACCATTCTATATAAGTACCTTATAGAGTTATGTTTCTCTGTTGTACTGTATAAGCATTAATGTTCAAGTCAAATTATATAGTGAGCCTTTTCTGAGTATATTTTGTATATATTTTATTTTCTGTTGTTTAGATCCTTAAGTGCTTTGCTTTGTGTTTGCTAACTATATTAAACAGTGTTGCTTTTTCATGCACTGATATAAGTGGATGATGTGCTTTTTATATTCCTCACAAAGGTGTGATTCTTCACAGGTATTGTGTTTAAGGCTGTGACTATACATACATTAAAATGTAAGACATTTAAGTAAAACTTAATTTAGTGTGTACATAATAATCATATTCATATTTTACTTTTGTATTCACATTTTACATTATTTATTCCTTACAGTAGCCAATTGGTTTACCTTGTAAAAAGATAATGCAAGATCCTCATGAAACAGTACAAACATGTGTTATATAATATTAAAGACATCAAAGTATCTTTCAGGCTTAACTAGCGTGTGTTGTTTTTATTGTAGGTTTTACATCTTGAAAGATGGTCCCTTTTCTACATCATTGTGGATCCCTCTTAATTGCCTTGATATGTTACTTAATGGGAGCAACATCTTCACTCAATCTTGAGGATCCAAATGTATGCAGCCATTGGGAAAGGTAAGTCATATTTGAATAAGTATGCAGTTTAGTTTTATGCTTGGGCTTTTTTAAAGTAGGTTCAAGTTGAATACTTGTGTCTCTGTGCTTTAATGTGTAAGACATTTGTGTATTGTATAATGATGCGTTTTGTGCCCTTTATCATAATCAGCCATCCTTATACAAATTGTAAGCGTTACATAGTTTGCAGTATGACTTATATTAAGGTATTCAATAGAGCATGTGATACCCCAAAGGCTAGCTATTACATCATAAAGTGGCCTTGTCGTTAAAGTCTTGAGTTTTGAGACAACACGCACTTGGTATCAATACATTCTAGTAACTTATTCTGCTATTTTCTTCTAGTTATTCTGTTACTGTGCAAGAGTCCTACGCACATCCATTTGATCAGATTTACTATACCAGCTGTACTGACATCCTGAACTGGTTCAAATGCACAAGACACAGGTGAGAAATGGAAAAGTTTCACGTTTAAGGAAGCGCGCTTACTTTTTGTATTCCTTGTCACAGAAAAGCGAAAGGCTAAGTGTTGTGGTTTTCTAAAGATAGTATATTTAAAAATCGACAAAACCTCAAAATAGTGCCTGCTATTTTTATAATAATGTTGCCTACAAAGAAAGGATATCAAAAAAGAACTTCACTGCTTTTTTGTAAGCTGTGTAATATTCTAACTCATAAATTCTAACTGATGAGTTCACCGTTTTTCCCCATATGTATTTAGGACTGTGCTTTACCATAATTCTTTCCAGTTCAGAGTTCTTGTTAATTCTTTACAATTTTATTACTATGCTGGATAATGGTTTTGACTGTTTGCAAGGTAAAGCTTTATAAGGGACCCCAACTGCCAGAACAAATGTTGTGCAGGCAAAATGTTAGCAAATTGGGGTCTGATTTGAGGCTTATGATGATGAGGTTAAAAAACATGGGGTCAATTGCAGCATACAAGTTATTTAGTCCACGTCAAGTGGACTAAAATATGGACTAGAAAATCCTGCATATTTGTACTAACTTAATCCTGATTGCAGCGCACCAAGCAGATGATCCCGGTAATTGGTTTAACTGATCAGAACAAGTTAGATCGATAATGTGGACTAACCTACAGATACAGCCAAAAGATTTGCATCACCCTGTAGAATGAACACATTTTACTTCATAAAGTGGAGTAAAACCTGCTGAATAATATTATGTTACTATATTAAATTACACATCATTTTGTAGTTTTCCATATACTTGACAAAAAATGGACACATTGAAAAATGTGACATTTCGATCTAATATGAAACACTGCACTACATTATAGGTTTCCAATAGACCTCTGCGATATCATTTTGTAGTTTCTTAACTGCATGATGTTGAATAAAATACCTATATTATGTTCATATAGTTTTTTTTTTATTTATCTCAATCCTAAAATTATAGATGTAAAAACCCTTCTTTACTAATCCGATATGTGGAATTCAGTGTCAGATAAATATATAAAGGGATCCCTGTACAAAAACAAAGATGCATTTTTATTACATCTAACATATTTAAGTAAAAATAAATGTCTTTTTCGTGCGCATTTCAAACTGGCGGATCTGACTGTACTTGCATTTAAGTTGTCAACACTGCTGCATAGGCCATTAGTTGTTTATAGTTAAAGCATATTAACTGAAATTGTAGTGCATTAAACTGAAAACGATATCAAAGGCATATGATTAAAAACTTTATTTGAAATGTAGGGCCTATATATATTTCGCATGACTTTATTCTCACGGATCAGACTGCCCGAACGTGACATAAGAAATGCACTGAATAAAGTTTTCAGATGTACTTGTCATTTAGAGGAAAAATGCAGCTGTCTCTGCAAACACATTTAAGCAGTAAATGCTTAGAACAAGCAAGCAAACTAAGTTAGTCTTATCCTTCACAGTACTGTTAATCCACTTGAACAGGATCATCACGAATCTGATTTGGTACGCTGCAATCGGGATTAGATGGTGTACTAACTTTAGTTCAATCAAGTGAACTAAACCTGCTTAATCCACTAGTTAGACACACCAAGTGGACTAAATTTGGTACGTTGCAATTGACCGATGAGCATTATCATTTAATAGCCTTATCATGTCCATTAAACATCCTAAACCTCACCTTGGGAGGTCTCATTTTAATGACGATATTATTTACAATTTTATTACTATGCTGGATAATATTTTTGACTGTTTGTATGGTAAAGCTTTATAAGGGACCCCAACTGCCAGAACAAATGTTGTGCAGGCAAAATGTTAGCAAATTGGGGTCTAATTTGAGGTTGATGATGATGAGGTTAAAAAACATGGGGTCAATTGCTACATACGTGTGATTTAGTCCACATCAAGTGGATATGTAAGATATTATCTTGGGTTTGGATTGCATGAACAGAAAATGGTGTTATTGCATTCTCTTGTACAGGACTGGGTAATGCCCTTTGCTTTAACATATTTCTTTTTTCTGTTGATAGAGTCAGCTATAGAACAGCCTATAGGCGAGGAGAGAAAACAATGTACAGGCGGAAATCACAGTGCTGCCCTGGATTTTATGAAAGCAGAGAGATGTGTATTCGTAAGTATCATTTACACGCTTAAAGAGGAAAGTAAAATGAAGATCATTATCCCTTAGCTATCCTGCTGCTAGCGTATTTTATATGATAGGAATGCCTTAATTCATCAGTCTCTGAAAGTAGGCAATTCATTCAAAAATGTGTTGAAAATGGCGGCACTTTACTGTGTCATTTTGTCCTCAGGAGCTCTTTTAAAACAGCAAAATACCCCAAACTTGGAGCACCAGAGGCTGCTAGACAGTGTGGGGGAAATTCTTAAAAGTCATATAATAGAATTGCACGTTGCCATTGCTTGATGCCCCAAGGGCTAGAGAAATGCAAACAACAAGGAAATCGATATGAATACAGTGCTAGTGCTTCACTTATATCAACTTATAGAGTTGTTTTATTTAAACCATTTCCCAGCTTTTGTTTTCTTCACGTGGGCTGCCTTTAAGATTATAAAAACCGTAAAAACTACACTTGAACAGCCAACCATTGATTCAAATAATATCTTAGCATTACTTGGTTCCACTCAACCTGTATACTGATATAAACTATGCATGGAATTAGGAATCAATTGTTTTGTACTGGTTTTTGGATTATGAAAAAGAAAGACTGATTGGAAAACCTGCTGCATACCTTCGAAGCCCATTCTTGGTGATATTAGTCCGAACTGTTCAACTACCTTAAAGTGGACTGGACAAGAGAATGATTGTGTTTTTTTTTCCTTATTGTTGTATGACCTGAACAAATGCAGATGTTAATACAAAAGGTTATTTATGATTTATAAGATAAAAAGCCATCGAAATGCCCAGCATTTTCCTTTCGGACAGGGAAAGGTCACCACTGTGGAACTCTGTGTTGAATCAATGTGATCTGATTCAGACTGTAATTCATTCTCAAGCCCCCCTGCCTGTAATTAATCAAACCTCTGTCTGGATGAGCTAGAGATTGATTATACTGCATTTCCTGATTTCAGCATTAGTTCAAATATTCACATGGTAACTGAAAGCAGCTGTATTGTAGCTCAGGGTGAGCTGGGTGCTCTTTCTTCTGTGTGCATTAATAAACTATCAATGGGCCTTCTACACTCACACAACTTTAGAGTTAAAAGGTTGTTTTGAAACTCCAGACAAATTGAGTTTATTTATTTTTTTACAAACAATGCTACAAACATGGCGCTGGAGCAAAAGCTTACTAAATCAATCCCTGAAACTTTAATAAAGCTGATGGGTCTGATGATGTCTGTGTCTGTCTCTTTTATGACAATACCAACAATAATACCAACAAGTTATAATAGATAACTGTACTAATGCGAAAAACAGGGACCAACAAACTTAAACATGTTCATCTCATAGCTGGTTCTTTTTTAACAAACAGTGTGCAGTAGTATCATGCAGTTTAGTAAGCACATCTTACTATTTTTGGCAATGCTGAGATTATTTGATAAGTAGACTCTTTCTGCCATTCACTTTAAAAACTCAAGCATTACGAAGGCTCTTCAGCTAGTTAATAAAATGTAGGACCTTAAAGGAAAAAGCAAAGCACTTGGCATGTTAAAGCTATTGCATCCATCTGGTGTATCCTTGCACAATCATTCAATGCACCCTGTAGTTATAACTTAAATAGAAGTATTATTGTCGAATGTGTAACCTCTGATCTGAACTGGTTGACCTCTCAAACTGAAAAGACACTCAATTGTTTCCTCCCAGAATTATTATTTTTTTTGTTATCCCACAATGATACGTTATAATAACACATGACATGTATTTCACTAGCCTAATGTATTGAGTAATAAATCATGACCAGTGATCATGATGTATTACAATGTGAATGGCATCTTTACCCGGTAACTTTTTTCAATAAAATAGATGAAAGCACTATTCTTTGAACTGTTTTTTTTTTCACCAAACCAGTTCACTTAAAGAAAGGACCATATCAATTGTGAGTTTAAAAAAACAATGTGGTTTCCTCTGTTATTTTTTCCTTATGCATGACTCAAGTGTTGTAATAGATTTGAATAATGGTATGTCTGTCCTTTGTGTTATATACATCAAGATACAAACAAATTAGTAGGACGTTACGAATAGAAAACTGTAATTAGAAGTGATTTAGATATATATAATTGAACTCAAAATAAAACTGACTTGATCCATTGTTTCTTTTAAACTAAGCAGTGAGGAATTTGTATAATTTGGTTTGAGCCATTGTCCAAAACTTAATTCACCCGCTGTCCCTGGACTCCACTTGAAACACGTGTAGAATTTTGATAAGGGAATCTTGGTGGAACTTATTTTGAAGTTATAACAAAGTCATATTTAAACTATTTCAAAGGCTTATTCTGTAAATAAAACATACAAGAAATACCTCCGAAACTTTTGTACCTGCAGCACATATTTTATGTAGTTTTTTTTAGTTTTTTAAAACTGATTTCAAACTTTGCACACACTTTGAAATCTGGTCATAAGAAAAAAAAAAATAAAAAAAAAAAAAAAAGCATAAATTACACTTATGTGGCGTCAAATTGTCCAGTATTAGAGCAATAAGTAAAAATACCAAATTCATACAACTTCAAAGGTGTTAGCTTTGCTGTTGAGTGTTAATTACAATGTCAAGTAGTGTTCCTGAGATGTTATCGTGTGATAAGAGATGTGTTTGTGTGTGTGTGAAGAAATGTAATTTGACCTCACTTTCCCTTGTTTCTCTCTCCCTCACTCTCTCTTCCCTGCTGCAGCTCACTGCACTGAAAAATGTGTCCATGGCCGTTGTAGTGCTCCCAACACCTGTCAGTGTGAGCCTGGCTGGGGTGGACCCAACTGCTCCAGTGGTAAGACCTCACCTGCTCTTGTCAATCTTGCCTACTTTTCCATCTGTGCAGCGGAGACAGACACTAAACATCATTGTAAACTGTGGCTCTAAGTGCATTCATCCTTTTTTCATCCTCATCATTTTTTAATAATAATAAAAGAAAGATAAATAGCCAAACCACACTGTTCCAAATTAGAATGGTTTTGCTAAACAATTGCAGAGCTTGATTTAAGGAAAGTGATTCTCTGAAACCAGCTGTTTAATTTAGGTCTAAACAACAGTTTTTATACAAACCCCTGTTTTCAAGTCTCACGTTGCAAAACCTAATAAAAGGGTCTTTGTTATGTCTGAAACTGTAAGATCTCTAGGGATTAAGTAAAAGCCTGTGTTGTTTTAGTAGGACTGAGTAGCAAATTTGACCTGGAAAGAATGGTTACACTCTGGTATTGTTCTCCTGGCTGGAATTTGGAAGGAACGAGGATTTTTGTTCACATGTATTTCAGACACTGGCTTTTGGAACTTGTCCAGTAACCTGACCGGCATAAATTAGGGAAGAGGACACTTTCATTTCATTTTGCAGCCAGTTGATCCTATTGTTCTGGCTGTTTCACTAAAGGAAATAAAGTAACTAAATTACACCGCCTCTTTGTTTTGTTAGAGTAAAAGGGAAGGATTTTAGACTTTTCCCACTGATTTTTTTCGAGTTTGCATGAAAAAAAACAACATTTTACCTAAAGATTACCGCGAACAGCATTTCAGCACTTGCCAATGCAAGATCCTTGATTACAATTACAGCAGTCTTCAAGACCTTAGAGACCAAAATAGAGAGTGTATTGTGATTCCATTCCCTTTGAGCAACAAGGTGGTCCTAGGTTCAGAGTGAGGGCATGAATCGGCAAGATTAATCCACTTGCTTGTATTTAAGACATTGTTGCCATTGTTCAAAGTTATTGTGCGCAGGTGCTTGCTCACGTTGTGCTCTGTTCATGTTTCACCCGCAATTAAAAGTAATCGTGTCCCTCATGCAGTATGCCTGAGAGATGAAATGGAGATATCAAAATACAGATATCACCAGTACTGACCTGCTGTGGAGTTTTTTTGAGCCCTTCCGCCAAAATTTAAAACTCTTTATTTAATACTATTAAGTTAATACTTTGTCTGTAGTGTGTTTCTTACTATTATAAGATATGTCATCTTGTGGCTGTTCAAACTAAGATATTTTATAATAAGAGACAGCATAAACAAAGGTTTTATTTATTATCAATAACAACAAAAAATGTATTGTACTCATGAGCTTCTATCAAACACACAAAAAGTGTTGTGGTTTAAAGCTATGCCAAAGGATGACAACTATGCATAAATATCAACTGACATTTTGACTCAATTGGTTGATTTATCATAAGTGTTTTATAATTTATTGACATATGCTTAGTGTTCCGCATTTTTGGTTTTTATCTTTAAAAAAAAAAATCCAGGAATTTTTCGGAGTTTATTTTACATATATACAACAGTTGTCTTGCAGTTATTGGAAAGCGTAATATTAAGATAATACAAGAAAAACAACTTGTTATTTGTTCTGGTTGTAATCACAAGATTATGATTGCCCTTTTTAGACAGGCCCTCGCTCCCCCAGTTCTCAACCAGATTGTGCAGCATTGTACATAACACAGGGTGTTTATTTCAGAGTTTTCAAATGTGCTGTCTCATAGAATAAAAAGCATCATTCAAGATGTTCCAAAAAAACAGATCTGGGCCTATAGTCTGCCTTAGGCCTGCTGTACCCCATCTGCCAACACTGGAGCCTGGTGTTTGGGTTCCTGGGCTGCTGGAGGAGCCACCCTTTCAAAGCTGTGGTAATTGAGGCCTGCTTCTTGGTGGTTAAAGATCCCATTCCACTTCAAGATGAGGAACTATACACTCAAAGAAAACAATCACACCATCACAACATACTACGCTTCTTTAGATATGGGAATTGAAGGATAGCTTATGTTGAATTAAAACAATGTTAGGCAGAGAAAATTGCCCTAATTGCCTTTATTGCCCTTTGTACGACTACATCACATTTGTATGTTACTTGAAAGAGGTTTTGGAACAGGAATTGCGTATCAAATATTAACACCCTCCCCCACACAGTCACATATTGCATTTCAGCACATATTAATATACTTTATATGCTTTTTAAAAGAACAAAAAATCTCCAGTGAATTCACCAAAGGCTATGTATCATTTAACAAACCCAAGCATTTTAAAAGTATGGTCTAGAAAGGGAGAGCTTTATAATGACCCTGTGCTGTAAAAAAATAAATGTTGAAATCATTTCATTCATTTACTGCAACTTGTTATGCAAAATCTTTTTTTGTTCTTCCTTTGTGTTTCCTTATAAAAGTTTTGCATGGTAAACGTGCAGATTTCACATGAGTTTTGTATGGTTGTACCATTGTATTGACCATTTACGATGTCTTTTAATATGCTTAACCATACCTCTTTCTTATGCTAGTCTAAGCTGTACCTTGCTTTCACAAAAGTGTTTTTTTTTTAGCTGCGCATCTCAATGACAGTCAGCTCAACCAGTATTTTAAAGTATATCTACAGTAGAGGATATCCCTAATAAAGTCCACAGGCATACTTTATTCATCTCACAAATGAGAATTTAGAAATAACCCAATTAAGAGTACTGTAGGCACATACAGGGCCGGGTTTGATTGTTGTAATGAAGATATATTGACCCAACACAATACACAGATCGATAAGAGCTATCCACTGACATGCTTAAGGACATCCCCTAAAGCTACTGAACTGAAACCTCTATCAGAACCTTTCACTATCACTCTGTCAGATTGTCTGTGAAGCTGTACACAATGGAAACCAGTGTAAATCATGTGCAACGCTGTGACAAACATATCGAGAAGACATTAGGTAATGTGCTAAAAACCTGGGATGGGACAGTTATGACGGTGTTTAAACCCCTCCCTCTGCTCCCAAGAAACGGAAAAAAACCCACGAACAAACCCATTGTTTGTTCAAAACATACACAGCAATAACAAAGCATGTTTTTCCATCATTTAGTTTCCTTAGAAACAGGATTTTAAAAATTAAAATGAAGGGTTTTTTTTAGGATCAGCTGTACCTGGTGTATAAACCTTCAAGCCCACAAAGATCACTTCTTCAGATGAGAAGTGGAAACTGAAGTAAGTTCCATATACAGCTGGTATTAGTTCAGCCTCAGAAAAAAATAAAAACAATCCTAACATCCTGTTTCTACAGAGCTGTTGTACAGGTGGTATGTAGACAACCGATATTTACTTCAATGAATATGGCAGAATCTTGGGTTGGGTAGTTTACAATGTATCAATATCAGGTCATATTTATTCTGCTGACACATTATCTTAGACACAAAAGACACTCAAAGACAGGTGTTCTGTATATCCACAATGTTTTACATTCAAATGTGAATGTTTGGTTCTAAAAACCAGTGCAGTTATGAACAGGTGGTCTTTATAAAAGGGAAGCCTGTGTATTACTGTGCACCAGGAAGAAGAGGAAGCAGTTTTTGCACTGAAGCACACCTTTTTTTTTCTCAGTTACAACCCACTTAACAGGGAAATAATGTATAGGTACCTACATAAAATGTATACCATACGTTTCAATTATAACTTGTCAGTTTGCAGGTTGCTATTCTGATTTCTCTACTCTTGGTGCAGTTGTTTAGTTTTTTTTCTGCCTGGCCCTGATTGGATAGCTGATTCCCCAACCTACTCAGCATTGATTGGTGATTGGTTGAGCGCTGTCAGTGCGCCACTAAATGTGCTTGCACTGGGTTTTTAATTTCATCAGACGCGATTGACTTTAACCACTGCGTTTGCGATTGCACTCATTTCATCAGAGTAGAGCCCTAGGAGTTCTAGTTACAACCTATACAAAGTTTTTCTAAAATGTTGCCACCATAAAAGTCCCTTCTCGTCAAGAGTTTTTAAAAATTCAAATCCTATTTTGTGGATTTAATTTCTAGTTTTTCCCATTCTATTAGTTTTGCATGCACTTTTTGGAAGAAACACCAACTAATCTCAATCAGTCTTTATTAACAAATATATGTACAGGCCTCTAAACCGAATTGACAAATGTTTTGGCTATTAGCTTCATAACAATGATTTATTCTAGTTTTACCTCAGCCTTTGCTGTGGACTGGCACAGACTGCAATTCGCCAACACTGAACCTTCTCCACGAATTCCTACACACGGGTTTAGATTGCACTGGTGAAAACAGACAGGGACAGGACTGTTTATATCATTTTTTAAATAGTATTTTTGTACACAAAGCCCCTTTTGAGGTCAACATACTGTGAATCCTTTCCATGTTGCCATGTCCATTAACAAAGAGTATCTTTTGAACCTTTTTAATAATTGCAAAAGAGACCAAAAGTCTAGTACCCTGTCCATTTGAACAGCTGTGTTTTCTTTTAACTAAATGTAAAACCGTGTCCATATTGGGCAGTATTATGCTAGCTAAAAGCCAATCTTAGAAAGAGGCCTAGTAGAATAATGTAGACTGAGAAATGCAATATGACTCTGATTCCTTCAAAGCACAGAAAAACCAGATTCCTAGTTATTGTCAGTTCATGGGTCAGCAAATCTTAACAAAAAGACAGCTTTTTGTTTTGAGTAAAAAAGGAAAAAAAAAGTCTTTTATTCTGTGCCCAGCCCGAAAAGAAAAGAAATGAAGAAAAACGCCGCAGGCTACAGACTTTGTCATGATTTAGAATGCAAACTGGGCTTTAAAAAGAGAACTAAATCCTCAAAAGGAAATCGAATTTCCACAGGCTGGGCTCTTCTTTAAGGGCTGAGTTTTGAAGCATTCCAAATTACCAGCTAAAATGTACAGTATGTATTGGTTCTGCTTGCACCATTAGGTGTCCTAAAGTACAAGATTATCAAGCTGTTTATTTAGTTCTTAATGACCTGTTGATTGAAAGAGCTTAGAGTAGTAACGTTAGACACAACTTGGATTTCAGGCGAAGAAAGGCTATACATTCAGGTGCATATTTTTAAATTATTACCATTGCCAGCTGCTGCTAATATTTCTTGCTCCACTTGAAGCACTGGCATTTGATGAGCTTTACAGTTTCTAAAATGAAATTGAAAACCAAATCATTTAAAACCTTCCTCCAGTCCAAATGGATAAAATATTAAATATGTTTATTTGACTTTTATAGTTTATTAAGTAAATTAAGGTTACATTTTAAGATGGCAACAACTCAGAAGTTATTCCTATATTTATAATGCGATATACAGTGCTTGGCTAAGTAAATTTGATAGTTTCTGATGAAAAACAATAATATCCATTTTTTTTTTAATTACAATAAGATCCTATACATCAAGAACTATCATGATTATCTAGTGGCTTAATATAACCTTGTAGTCACAGTAAAAGCTCAGTAGATTTACTATACTGCATAGTAACAGCATGAAACTTTATAGGCATGCATGTTTACAAACAGGGAAGCATTGTAAAGCATGGTCAATTATAGTAGATGCTTTGTATATAGTAGGCATGGAAAACGCATAGTCAACTTTATATAGGTTAAGGATAAAATATGGCTTAACCATTTACGATGGACTGAATATTGTTTTTTTGTTTTAATGTTCTGCATTTAGTGTTGTTCTTGTATTTAGACTGCTAAGGATGTGATCTTAGCATGATTTCTCATTTTCAAGTAGCCATGTCAACCCATGGTAGTGCAGATTCTGGGTGAGATTTGGGCTAGGGTGAGTGGGGTCCGTACCCCTGGACTCAAGAGAAAAACGGGCCATGAGAACAAAGGTCTCCTCCCACTGCTCAGCTACGCAGGGCCATTGGAGAGTAGAGTACGAACCCACAGTGGGAAGCTGAGACCTTCTGTTCTGGAACTTTCTTCATAAATGTACAGCATTTTATTTACGTTTTACTTTTTTGCCTTTTGTGTTGCATCAGATACAGTCAGTGTTATGCAGTGTGAATAATACTTGAGAAATATAATAGAGAATAAACTCCAGGCATAGATGCAAAGGGTTTAAATCTGTGTACATTTGTGAATGAGATTTGCTGTACATTTGCTGTACTGAAGGGACACTGTGCTCAAAGCATTACAAATAATGAAGAAAATGCTGTCAGAAAAAAAAAAACACACACACACACACACACAAGATTTCCTGTGAATCACCCTGAAACCTCATTACCATGCTTTTTTATTGAGACAAATCAGATTTTAGCTATGCTGTTAAATGCTTCCCTTCAAATCCATTAAAATTAAAAAAAACAGTAGACTGCTTACATTATTAGTTTAAGAGCAGCCACACAGAAATGTTTGCTTCCTATATACATTTCATGCCTTAATTACTGTAACCAAAAATTAGCTTTCACTGAGGAAAAAGTGAAAACAACAACTATTTTCTTACACTCTATCACTCCTTTATTTTCATATGCATTTTCAGAAGATGGAGAGACACAGAGTCTACCAGTCTAACCAAGCTGTTTCTTTATATAAACACTGCTGTGCATATCACCAGAAACTGCAGATACTGGGCAAGCATAATGAGTGGAAATGGACCAGGGTATTAGTGTGTTATTTTGCTTGAAACCACACGATATCCCTCCTCTGTAGATTATGATTACAGACATGTGTCTGGTTCCCACATGCTTGGTTTCTGTAGAGCGCTGGTTTGGAAGAGTTATTAAATGATATTAAATGTATGGAAAACAACATTCCCTCCCCTGGTTTGGATCTGCCAGGCTAGCCCTGTCTGAACAGCTGGCAGATTAAATTACCAGGGAACATGTTTTTTTTATAGTTTATGAAATAACGTAATTTTCTTGCGTGCCTGTGATTAGTTTTTAACTTATTTGTAATGGGAATTGTGTATAAGCAGTGGTGGCTCGTGACTTTTTTGACAGGTGAGGCACAAATCACAACCCCCCCTAAAAGTAAATGTACTTTGTTCAGATGATTTCCTATATGCCTCCGCTGAGAGCATTTTAATGCTTTCAAATACTAGACTGCAGTCGCTGTGTACGGAAATGTGTGTTTGTAAATAATACAAAATAATTTATGAACTAGTTATTTGTGAAATTCAAGTTGTAAAAATATTTTCAAAGTTTCAGAACATTTATTTCTTTATGTATACATTTTTTGAAACAATGGAGTATTCATATTTAAGAGTAATGCTATATGCATACATGCCAACAGTCCCTATGGTCGGGACAGTCCTGATTTCCTAGCAAATGTCCTGCGTCCCGATGCACAGGAAGAAAGTCCAGATATTTACCCATAGAAAAAAAACATTTATTCTGCACAGTAGTTAGTGAAAACCACACGCTGTGCTCTTCGTGCAGCTGACACATCTGCTGATCACTAACTTATACAAAGGTAAGAACGCTTCACTATGTCTATTTTTACTGTCATGATGGTCATGTCGTGTTGAGTTGGGGGGTATGTCTATTATATGACAATGACTGTTCTTTGCGTATGACTCCTCCCATGTGTATGATGCGTATGACCCCCCAACCCCCGGAGACGAGCGTCCCGCTGAACAGTTTCCAAATGTTGGCAAGTATGTATATGTTGCATACTTGTGATATCTATATAAGGTATTTTACTTTATCACAGCTGTGAGTTTCATAGAAGAAAAACAACACATTGATAAAACAAAATCTGTTTTTTCTTCAGCAAAAGAGACAAATTTCAGGGCTTGAATTACTGGGGGGCTGGGGTTAGGGTCGATCACTTTAAGTATCGTAAAATAGGTTTTATTTCCAGATTTCCTTCAACATGTTTTAAGCCGACAGGTATCACTTAAAACAGAAAGGAACCTGTTAAAAACGTGTTAATTGTATGATGACATGTCCTGCCTTGCCTTTGCAGTTTCAGTACCAATCAATGATAATGAGAAAGCGTCTCCTGACAATCTGAAAACTTCTCTGTGCATTTTACACAGGTTAATGCTTATATTAAGGAAAATTAAATAGTATTCCTTTCATAAGTAAAGAAGTGACAACATTTAATTTGATCAGAAAAGGAATACAATTGAATCTTATTACACCTTGATCCATGTCTCAGCCTATACTGTTGACTCAAAAAAATAAACTCCAAGCAAGATCAGTAAAGAAATTAGCCTTTGTAAAATACGTAGTTATCTAATTTAGATTGTCAGAAGATTATTTCTCATGATCTTTGATTGGTACCGAAAAATTGAATAGGCAGGGCATTTCATCGTGCAATTAACACTTTTTTAACAGGTTCCTTTCTGTTTTAAGCGATGCCCATCAGGTTACAGCATGTTAAAGGGGGAATTTGGAAATACTATTCTGAGAAACTTAAAGGGTTTGCGTACATGGATTACTATTTACCATACTTAATAACTACTTCAGAAGAAAATTCCTGTTTCTGCAATCAGGGTAGTTTCTAAACAAAATTCAGAAAAGCTGATTAATGGGCTTCATTTATTGCTCAGTCAAACGATAGGATATGTAACACATTTAATTGCCTTTAATAGTAATACTTCAATAGTAGAAAGTAGCTGAAAAAAAAATCCTAGTATCTATTAATCATGGCACACTAATATCCAAGCAGGAATTGCAATAGAAAAAAATACAGAACAAATACCATGTCATATTAAATGGTAAGAAATTCAGTATTTAAAAAAAAGATTCTATGGAGTAACCATAGAATCGAAAGAGTGAGATTGAAAGTGGAAATCAAAGAGAGATGCAGTTTCTTAGGCAGAAAAGGGACTAGATTTGCATCTGTAATCAGCAATAAAATAGAATCTCGGAATTTGATATTATTGAATTGCTACTGTATAATGTAATAACTATACTTCCTGTGCAAAGTTTTTGAAAGTAAAAGATTCCACTCTGAATATCACCATGAGTCTCTGCATTCACTTTCAATATGATATTAGATCAAACATTGCCAAAGTGAAAATAAAAAACCCTAGAGCTTCCCTGTAGCTTGGAAGTTGGAAGTTATTCACAATATTTCCATACTGTCCCAGTTTAAGGACTTAAAAATATGGTCACCCTACTACGACTACTACCACTACTACTACTATTGCTACTACTACTAAGAAGAAGAAGAAGAAGAAGAAGAAGAAGAAGAAGAAGAAGAAGAAGAAGAAGAAGAAGAAGAGGAGGAGCTGTTTTCCTCCCAGCATGTAACTCTAGTTATTGAAAGAACCAATTCTAATGCCATTAAATGATTGTGTTGTGATGTACAACACAGGTCAGTTGAATATTTAAAAAGATGTAACAAAGGTAATCAGGAGGGGTTGTCATTTTTCTTCAAACCATTCCCCCAAGGCCGAATCCTTTACGTTATCTGGGCCGCATCTTACAAAGGTAAAATCATGTCTCCAATGCATCATAGGGTGTTTTGTTTGTGCAGACCGAATGACTATTACCTCAAATAATGCGTAGCCCGAGGAAGCATACTGGACTTTTAACCAGTTGACAAGAAAGTAGGTCTGTGTTTGTTGTCTGGCTTCTCTGCCGCAGGAACAGTTCATAAAAGAACAATGAAAGTCAGTCTTTAGGAGAGAGACAAAAAAAAGCTTGAGTCAACATCAAATCTTATCAGAATTCCACTACACAGAGCAGAGATTGCATGTGTTCTGACCACATGATTATCACATTATCTAACCCAGCTAAACCTAAATTAAGAAACCCATTGGCTTTTAATACTGCATTAATAATAATGACTTGAAACGATAGGTCATTCATTTCTGCGGCTCAGTGTAGTGTGGTAAATTTAACAACATCTGAAGCAAAGCTGACTCTTTCCATTAAGATGTCAATCAAAGTAGTGTACCCAAGATTTACATACAGTATAGAAGCATCACCTTGCCTTTGTCTTTGTAAATAGGACACACTCTATCTGAGGTGCACCCACTTATCTTAAGTTTTTGCTTGGTTTTACATTGCTTGGGAACCATTATAGTTTGAGTATTCAATTGATGCATGATACAAGTAGTAAGATAAATGTATCCCTTTAAGCACCAGACATATTTGGTCTGTCAACAGTTTCAGTGAAACCCTGTAGAAGCATAGAAATACCAAGATGCCAACAGTATATTTTATATATAGTAATCTGCTTTATTAAATAAATTTATGTTGGAGTTATAAAGTTAATTGAATGTGAATGTCTATAGTGCTTACTATTATTTGGAGGGGGGTGATGCTAAATTTGTTTGTCACTCAATAATTTTGTTAATAAACATTCACTGGTAACTCAAAATATTTTTTACATTTTTACAGGTTTAACTTTTGATGACCAGGGTCTTTAATAGACTTATGAGTAACAGCTGTTAAGCTTTTACTAGACAGGTGCCACCTTTGAATATAACACTCATAGGGCCTCGCTTACGAAAGGGCACTAAATGTAGCTGTAACGTGCACCATAAATCTAAATTTACTGTCCCGTGTACAAACAGAGAACGCACTCATTTACATGTACACTATTTGGCTAAGTTACGTACCATAGCGTGCACACTACATGTATTGTGAGTGATAATTTAATGTGCACGATAATGACTTACCCGTGACCACCGTGATATAAAAAGCCCCAGCAGTTCAGGCATATCTTTTGGTCAGCGGCTTATTGTGAAAGGTGGAGGTGGCTGACATTGACCGAAAATGAGAGATCAACAGATGCAGCCCTCCACAGGGGACAGGCAGAGGCAATGCAAACTAAAACTGCACGCAGAGGAGTTAGAAACTCTAGTGGAGGAGGTTGTTTTAAATTATAATACCTTGTTTAGTCCGGCGTTTTATTTAATAACCACTCTATTATTTGTACCAATGTAATGAACTATAAAACACAATCTAAAATTATAACATTCATTCACGTTTGTTCACGCTTAATATAACCTGTTATTTACAGGTCATTTTCACTGTTCTATATAAAAAAAAACTTTAATGCAAGTAATGCCTCCATGATGCCAGATAGATTTCAGCCCAGAAAAATAGATTTAAATAGTGTGTCTATCAGTATTGCTCTCTTTAAGGTGCACACTGCGATTATCTCCCTTTTGTAAATACGGTGTGAATAAAGCTCATCTCATTATTCAGAGCAGGGTGCCTCATTTAAATACATTATCATGCATTACCATCCAAATCACATATTAATTCTGATTACCATAGTGTGGCACAATAAAATCAGCGAGCACCATTATATGCCCACTATTTGGTGCGATAATGCATAAAATTGCAATAGTAAATATGGAAATCATGAACGTGCACACTAATGATGCACCATAATGTTTAGTGCCCTTTCGTAAATGAGGCCCATAAGTGGCAGTGGAGTCGGAAATGGTCCAGATTCCAAGGTTTAGTACACCAACGAGACATAAAAATACATTTTTAGTTTCAGTTTAATATCCATGCAGCTACAACATTATAACTTAAATGTTAAATATACCTGTGTTTAATAGTCCTGAAATAGTGTACCCTACATAAACTGATGGTCATATGGAAAAGAAAATAACTACAATAATGCTACTAATGGTAATAAAAGAAAATTGAAAACTAGATCCTCAGAGATGCAGTATCTTATGTCAAGTGATACCCACCTCCTAACAACGGGATTTCGGAAAATGAAGACAAATTTTTCTTAATGAAATTAGGAATGGCAGGGGTCATTTAGGTCCTTGAATTGAGCTGTGACACCAGGGTTAACACCCCTGCTGTTTGAAAAAAATGAAATGAGATCTTCAGTTTTTACGGCACCCTGCTGAGACACTGGTTGACTGGCCCTCAACCACCAATGCCACTTCCTACAGCATCTGGTGTTTTGTGGAGCTCTCTTGTTATCTAGCTTCTCGGAAATAATGAGATCCGAATCAAAGATGGTACAGTTAGGCTGCGGGCTGAATGACGTTGGCAAGACAGAATCTCTGCAAATAGCTGAGTTATTTCATTGTGCTTGTTGTTGAAAAACCTCTATTTTTACTGGTCAATGTATTTATTTTTACATCACAGCATGTGACAGTGAACACTGGGGCCCTCACTGCAGCAACCGCTGCCAGTGTAAGAATAGAGCTTTGTGTAACCCCATTACTGGGGCATGTATCTGCTCTCCGGGCTTCAAAGGCTGGAGATGCGAGGACAGCTGCGATCCAGGGAATTATGGGAACGGATGCCAACAGAAATGCCTGTGCCAAAATGGAGCTACCTGTGACCATGTTACTGGAGAATGCAAGTGCCCTCCTGGGTACACTGGGGCCTTGTGAGTAAACACTTAACTACTCTGTGGAGATCATGGCCTTCTCCCAAAAAACTCCCAAAATGCATGCTTAGTATTACTGTACACTGCCAGTAAACAGTTAGGGGGCAATAGCACTTTGCAATGGGCTTAAATCTTCCTATGAGAATCCTCTGTGGAAAAGATTTTTGACACGTGTCAGAACATAGTCAATGCAGCCTGTGATTTGCAAGTTGTAGGCAACAAATATCTTTAGCCTTGCATGCATGTTTTTTTTTTTTTACCTTGAGTTAAGGATATACCATAACATTATTTCACCGGGCTACACAATCATTACCATGTCTTCTTTCAGTTAGTTCTGAATTCAACTGACATTTACAGCTACTGTTTTTGCTTCATTTGCCTCAATTATCTCAGCACTAGGGGTATGATATTGTGGGTTAAAACATTGGTAAAACGGGGATGCATTCATGAAAATTAAGAAAAATAATAATGTCTGCAGACACCAGGTATTTTCTTTTCTTTCAGATTATTCATTAATCGTTAGCATAACAGTTTTCTTATGTTGTACAATGTATATAGTATATTTATATTTTCCAAACTTAATTTTCAAATTTCAAAATGATAAGGCACTACAGTGAACTGGAGATAGAAAGGAAAAGTTGATCATGAATTTGGTAAGTTGAAAGGGTGGTTTGTATTTCTAATTACTTCTTTCCTTTTGGGAGTTCAGCTGTGAAGACCTGTGTCCACCTGGGAAGCATGGCCCTCAGTGTGAAGAGAGGTGCCCATGTCAAAATGGAGGAGTGTGTCACCACGTCACTGGGGAATGCTCCTGCCCTGCTGGATGGATGGTATGAATGCTGACTGTTTTAACAATATATAGATTTTTTGGCTTAAGGCATTGTTGACATATTGATACAGTAGAACACTTGGCCTTGATGCAAATTTGCAGTTTTACTACTCTTGAGTTGGCAGTCAACATGTTACCATGGTGATGTATCATTCTGCCAATAGTTTATACTGCTGAAGCTGCTATCCTTGTACTACTATTGCCTTTCAGCACCACTACTGTTTTGGTGCCACTGCCAGTAATACTGTAGATCAGAAAAGAGGATCTACAGCAGGGGTGGGCAAAGTTGGCCCTTTCAGTCCAAGTCTTTCTCCCTGTTCTTAATTGTTTTATTCAACTAAATAAACATCCATCCACATGCTGAAGTTGTTAACTATTTCATTTTACCTATTAAACCTGGAGTGTGGTGGATTGGGCAACCCTGATCTACAGGCACTCGTCTATCAATGAACCTCAAGAGCTACATAGCAAACAGAATTTGTTTGGTTTATTGCCATCTAAGAAAGTACAATTATCAGAAATGGAGGCTAATGTTAATCTCTGCACCCCCTTCCCTCTTCTCTTGTTGACCTGTGTGGTGGATTCAGGGCACAGTGTGTGGTCAGCCATGTCCAGAGGGGAGGTTTGGAAAAAACTGCTCCCAGGAGTGTCAGTGTCATAATGGAGGAACGTGTGTCTCAGCTACCGGTCAATGTCACTGCAGCCCAGGATACACAGGAGAGAGGTGAGGCAAGCCTGTTTGTGAACTCTTTGTGATAAAGTGTTCATCTCTACTGTATGTGAAAAGCACCTGTACATTGGCAGCACATTAAATTCAGACAGCTGAGTTCAGTCAAGTGTACAGATTACCGCTTTGCTGGTGTCAGTGGAGTTCTCTATACTATAAATGTACTGATACAAGTGGAGAGGTCTGTTGCTTTGTTAGGATTAGGAGGCCTTTTAGTGAAGAAATACATTTTGAGGCATACCAATGAGTCTTCATAAATCCTCATAGATCTATTAATAGCCAGCAAGTGGGTTTCGGGGTGTTTTGGGTGAACGGTAGTTGTGCCTGTTTTGAAGCTATATACAGATTTTAAGATCAATCCACAAAATATTCAGAAGTTCTAAACCTCACACGCTTTCATAGAAACAAAAATCCAAACAAGAAAAGGTATTAAAAAAAAAAACACTATGTGAGACCTGCATACAGGTCGCATATATAAATATATTATGTTAAGACAGAGACAATTCTATCAAATACTCACACTTTCAAAGAAATGACCCGTTGGCATTGCTAGACTCCAGAAATAAAATATAGACACAGTCACAAAATAGTTTAGCCCTGCAATGTATTGTGTAGGCCTAGTCATTCTTCTGTCAGCTGGGAGAAACAACATGCTATGATTTGTTTAACAAGTACGTGTAGTCCTTTCACATTAACAGAGATAATGTTAACTTAAAACTTAAAATGAACCTGCACTGTGGTTTAAGTGGTTCATGTGGAAACAGTTTATTTTTTGTAGTGACCAACAGTGTTTGATAATAGTAATCAGAAATCCTCATATTAATGCTTCAATGGAAACTATAAGCAACACCAAACACAGTGATATACAATAGACCCTGCTTGTGACATTCAGCCTAGTGTTTGCACAACAATAACTTTAACTGTTACGCAATTGGTTTAGTGGTTCAGTAACTGAAGACAAGTCAACATCATGTCTGTATGCATGGGAAAGGATCACGCTAAACCATTTAGTGTGATTTACTGGATTAAGTTATTTTCAGTGTATCATGATTCATGTAAGCTATATATGATTACTGTTAAATAAAAGAAAACTAAAAAAACACGCAAAGCATCATTTGGTTTTGAGGGCAGACAATTCCAGATACCACTTGACCTTAAGACCCACAGTGTGAGAATTAATTAACTGAAATGTGGTATTACTTGATAGTACAACTGTTAATTAGAAAACTATGTTGACCTTTTTTTTTCTTCTTCTTTTAAAATTGCACATGACTGTGTTTGACACAGAACCAAGCAAACGATTGATTCTCTATAAACCAGTACCAAGGTCAGCGTGCACTGAAAAGAAAGAAAAAAAAAACAACACATCAATTTAAATTCTATAAGACCAGGGTCACTCATAAGTCTTGGTTATTTCCAGCTGGAAATGTGTAGTATATCATTTTTATGTTAAAAGAGCTGTTAAAATGTCAAGCAGGAGTCTTTGTCAGTGGCTTTTGTGTTATGTACATGTTTCTTCTGTTGCTTCATAAGCCATTTTGAATTACATAGAGAAGAAAGATGTGTGTGAGGGATACTGTACAGCGAGCACAGTATGTGTTTATTGGTGTATCAAGTGGGTCTTGTCACGATGTAGGTAGTTTATCCTTAACTTTGATTGCTTGATTATAAGCTATAGAGCAGTAGTACAAAAAAGAGTTATGAAATTAGACAAATGTTTCGATAAGAAGACTTTGTCAGTGTTTTTCCTGTTATAATGCAGCTTGCCAGGGCATAAACATACTGAACACAAGAAATCTAAATAAATAGCTTGCCCAACAGCCAAAGATTACTAAAACGATTACGCACAAATGAGCTTTGAAATATAGTATCCTTATAAAATACTTTTATGACTAAACTAATTGTATTTTTTAATTCACTTTATACATTAGTTTAGCAATGTTTCTGTTATAAGTTCCAGTAATTGCTTTTTTTTTCTTTTAGAATTTGATTTGTGCTGTTGGAGAAAACACAAATCCTTATCATTGTGTTTTTTTTCTCTAAAATCTAGTCTGTTTTATCTGAATTTAATGAGATACAGCAGACAAACCAATAACAGACATTAGGGAGCTTGTATGATGTCAAATTAAGCCGTCATATTTTTTCCCCACATCTGTGAGTCAGTAAAAACTAACAAGCAGATAAACTTGAAAATAGCAGTTACGTCTTTAACTTAAGAATTATTGTGATATTCAAGGCACTGCCGTAAGTTGTTTGTGTTTCCGGTTTGACAGCATGCCGCGTGTGGTACTGCTGCTGCTGGCTGAGAAAGCACAGATTACAAACAGTGACTGAGGTTGCATCTGTAAAATACAATAAAGAGCAGTTCACGTTTACGGACACAACTGAACTGAAAATTAAAGACCACCAATGTAGGTGTATGTGACAAAGACGACTGAGCGGTGACGTCACGTCAGAAGCAGGAACAAAAACAACAGAGAGGAGTTTGGTGAAGCTGAGCAAATGCTTTCGCTCAGCATTTAATGAATAAACAGAACAGAAAAATAAACGGTTGTAACAACAAACACACAAAAACAGGACACGGCACTTACGCCAAAATAAATAGATAAACAAAAACGGACTAACAACAAACGGTGGACGGACAGACACACAAACACGGTGAGTAAATAATAAAACAAGTACCGTGCTGGTCCTACCAGCACGCGATAGCTCGCTCGCTCGCTCTCTCTCTCTCTCTCTCTCTCTCTCTCTCTCTCTCTCTCTCTCTCTCTCTCTCAATTCAATTCAATTCAAAGTGCTTTATTGGCATGACTTATTTTCCATAGTGTTCCCAAAGCAAATACATACATATTATGAACAGATGCATATATATACAAACAAGGAACAATGGTAACAAAATAATAATAAATAAAATAGAAGATAAATAATAATAATACAGAACTTGAAATAAATATTGAAATAATAATATTGAAACTATTAAATTGTGCCGTGTCACTGCGTGCCCCTCAGGTTGTGGCAGGTGGCTACATATTTGGCAGCCAGTGGAGCTGTGTGTCCCTCCCCTAAGAGGACAGCAAGTTTCTCTGAGTCTGTCATTTGTCTGAAAACAGGATATTTTTCTTGTATTTTAATGAAGAATGATTCTCTGATTTGGCTGTATTTTATACAGTGTAGGAGAAAGTGCATCTCAGTTTCCACCTCTCCTGTCTCGCAGTGACCACAGAGCCGATCTTCTTTGGGCAGCCAGGTCTGCCTGTGTCTGCCTGTCTCTATGGCCAGGCTGTGGTCACTGAGCCTGTACTTGGTCAGGATCTGTCTCTGCTTCGTATCTCTGACAGTGGAGAGATACTCTGCTAGGCTGTAGTTTCTTTTTAGGGCCCGATAGCAATCAAGTTTATTTTGGGTTTTTATTTCTGTGTCCCAGTGTTCCAGATAGGAATTTTTGGTTTGTTTTATAATTTGGTTTACTCTGATTGGGGGCTGGTAAGCAGTGCTGACCTGAATATATATATATATATATATATATATATATATCTCTCTCTCTCTCTCTCTCTCTCTCTCTCTCTCTCTCTCTCTCTCTCTCTCTCTCTCTCTCTCTCTCCTCACGAACACCCAACCCCGAGTGAGTGAAAACATGCAGCTTTTATGCAGTTGTACCGAGACTCGATTACTAGTCAATCATTCAATTGGAATCTCGGTACAACTGCACGTCAATTAATTAAGTGCACTCCCGTGACCACACATTGCATTTTAACTAGCACGTGAAGGTATTTGTGCCCTCCGTGCCTAAATATAAATCTACATTTTTAAATCACAAGTGAAACACAGACCCGTTTATATCCCGTGTACCGATCACTATACACCAACATTTACACACAACACGTAACACAAAATACACACGGGGGGGGGGGCACTTTGCCACAGTGTACAATACAGGAAAGGTAACGAGACAAACACTTTTTTTTTGCATAAAGTAACTGTAATATTACTCCCATAAAAAATGTAGTGCATTATATTACCTTGTTATTGACAATATTATTACAGTAATGCGTTACTAAGTAACAAGTTGCCCCAACTCTGCTTAGGAGAGGAAAAACCTTTTTTATAGCTTCCCCACACTGTTTAGTTGACTTTAGGGTTTCATCCACTGCTACCCCCAAGTCCTTTTCTCATGCTTCATATCCTTTCACATGCAGTACCACAGTGCTAACTATCGATTGCAACTTAAACTGATAATGCATTGAGTGTACAGCACGTGTCCTGACCTTTCCCCTGGAACTATCACTCCCAAAACCGATAGGTGCCGAGAGCACTTAACCCTAAACCCACATAGAAAATACATTGCATGGTCCAAGTAGAAGAAAATAATATAAACCAAGGCGTTTTTTTTAAATTTATTTTATAACTAGCTAAAAAGAAAAAAGCTAACAACATTGTATTAAACTAAAAGGAATATGGATGATGGCTCTGACTGTGCTTCCCTGATGATAAAGCAGATCAGATTTATAATGGCGAAGCCTGCACCATTCATGTTATTTACAATGGAGTAACCCCTTCATGGCCTTGTGAGGTAGCACATGACCCTTTATTCTGGCACTGTTGGGCTTTTTTTAAGTTGTGAACTGAGTGTTCGTTATTATTATTCTATATAATCTTGTTTTATGAAGCAATAAAAAAGAAACACTTGGAAAGGTAAAATAGGAGCATTGTTGACCAATGTATTAGAATGTTATAAAAAATATAATTTTATATAAAAACAAACCCGGTCCATCCCTCTGACAAAACAGGGAGTCTATTTTGTATTCCTGTTGATGAGGTCATCTAGCAACTTGTATGCAAAGCTTAATTGGTATGGAACTGTTTGTTTTAAGAGCGCCACTACCTCATGTGTATAATTGATTGAATTAGTAAGACTGGAGACAGGCAGTAACACTGCAGCCTTGTTTTCCTGATGTATATAAATTTCTTGGACCAAGATACTGTACTGCACAAACTACAAGCTTGTTAAGTTTGCAGATGACATAAATCTAGGATTAACAATGGATTCAGAAAATGCAGCCCAGAAAATCTTATCTGGTCTGTAACTGGGAAGACTCAAATTAGTTTTAATCTTAACAAAGACTATGTATTGTACACAATTTAGGATGAAAAACAGGAAGACTTTGAAAAGGACCGTGTGGTTATAGTGGATGATGCAAGCTGCCTTGATCTGCCTGTGATCATAACGATTCAAATTAACCCCAATAATGTTGCTTTACTTAGGGTATTGAACAACTCTAACATGGAAATGATCTGGACTGAAAAACTACTTATCTCCTTAATCCTCTTAAATCCCCTTTTCCGTTTTTTTTTTATTTTCTTGATCTATCTGTACTCATCAAGTTTAACTATAAACACCACATACAATTATTATGGGTGATGTGAGTGAATAGAAAGTTTAAGGATTTTCTTGTGACCACCAGACTGTGGATGGTTTCCCGGCTTTGCAAGTGGATGCATTCTTTGTGGCTGGTGGCTTTATGACTGTTGCAGCCACAGGATATGAAAACTCTTAGGAATCATTAAACATTTAGAGGAGCTCTTGCAAATGGACAGATGTGTGTATTTCTGTTCCCTGACTTGCCATCTGTTTTTTATATGAATTGATAAGCTTAAAGGATTTGCTATTGTAATACAGCTACTGTATATATGTTTTATTTAACAGATACATTAATAGTACCATTGGAATTTATAATAGCACAGTGATAGTACATTTATTTTCTGACCAATTTAGGTTAGCCTTGTAATGATAAATTACATTCACTTATTGTCATATGTTTGCTAGCTAAAATGTTACTTAGAATATCTTGTAGTGCTGCATAGTCTGGTGAAATGTCTTTTTTGGGTGGTGTGGATCACTTTTACAGTTTGGCAGAAGAAGCCCTGTTTTGTGTCTACAATAGAAGCACAAAACAAGACATACTGCAGGCCATACATGTACAAAGGGCATGGAGTGCACAAAGCAGTTCACTATATTGCCTATTAGAGAATGTGCACTTGGAATGCTACCAGATGACCTGACTGAAAAGCCTAACTAATTAAATGAGAACATTCAAATAAAATGTGCAGTGAAACTGCCTTAGCTTCCCTTATACAAGTTTACCATGGTATTTTTTCACTTTTTTTTTTTGTTGCACTTTGACCATGCTTTTTCCATATTAATACCATTTATTAAACCATAATTTACCCTGGTTTACCATGTTTATTGATATGCTTTACCATACCTCACTGTTCTTTACATTGCTTTCCAATGCTTTACCATGCTTTGCTATGCTTTTACTATGGTAAACTTTTATAAGGGTTGTCACGCATTACCAATGTCAGTAATTAAAGCTATGCTTAACTCTAAGTTCATTATGGGTATATATCCTCATTTTTTAATAAAACATGTACTATACTGTGCCAACAAAAAATTTGATTTATTTTGCAACATGTAATGTACATTTAAGTGCTACGGTACCAGTTTAAAAAAATGGCTCAGAAGGAATTGATGACTTTATTTCATATCTGCTCAGTTTTCAAAAACCTGGTAAAAGCCTGAGGAGGACAAACTTGGTTCAAACCAGGATGTGCATCATCAAGCCCATACGAAGGTCCTTAAGCTGGTAATTAAGAGTATCAGAAAGCAAAACCATATATTTAAAAAGCCAATGAACTGACAGGAATAGCAACACAAGTGCTTTTTTATAAGGTAATAAGGGCTTGTCAAACCCACATGTCATGACAGACTACCGCAAACCATAGATTTATTTTTTAACCACACCCGTTGGGTTGGAAAACAGTCAAGAAAAGTATTTTGGCATAGAAAAAAAATGTCATATGTTGCCAAATGGAAAGTTTGGAAAGCATACAGGATCAGCAGGGGTGTAACCAGCATGGAGGAAGACTAGTCCTTGGTCAGATTTAGTTCCTATACAGGTTAAGAAAGCACTTCACTGAAAGGGATAGGTTTAGCCAATGTCAATGTTTGCAGTAAGACAGCTGTGAATGCTGAACTACTTTTTATGATATCCACTACCAGTGAGGCTTGAAGAGCAGCTTATTTTGCTTATGTATTACATATAAGAGCTCTGGGTAGGTTGAAGTCTCTTTATCTTGTACAACAATCTGCCTCTTCTGCTGGGTAAATAGGAAGTGTACAGTATTTTATTTTTTATTTTTATTCCTTTAAAAAATATATAGGTTACCGTGTGTTAGCATCTCAATGGGCTTACTGTATTACTAAACATATAGGAGGCAGGGGGACATAATATCAGTAAAAACAATTACCTAATGCAGGCTTTCCAAATCAATTGGTGAATGCATACATTTATAGGAGTTGTTATTTGTGCATGAACATTTTCGACTGTTGGAAAGAGGCTATCCAATGCAGTCTAGTTTAAATCAATGACAATCCCCAGTTTGGAAATTAGAAATTTCATAACATTGTTTTTAGTTACAGTGGAAGTGTACACTGGGTTGACATAAAACAGCGAGCAGAGTATGGCAAAACTGCTACTGAAAATAACATGTATTTCAGTGTATAAAATAATTCAATGGCTTTTAACTGGTAAATACAGTTCATAGTTTTGAACCTTGATTAGTCTTTAGCCCTAGTTATCGTATCTATTGGGGTACAGTTAAGTTCCAGTTCCAAATTATCCGTGCCTTTCAGCAGTATTGATAAAGAAGCAAAGAGAAGGAAAACATTCTGCACTCTAGTGAGAGCACATTTCAGATAAAAAATAGAATGTGGAAAAGTTGACTCTGACCAATTAGAGAGGGTTGCCAGAGACCTTGATATAATTTTTGGTATGAAACAGCTGGGGTTGCTTGTCCCTGACTGCGCTGTTCTACACAGTCGTCCCACTGAATATTTAACTTGCTGAGTAAAATTCTAGGCTTTGATTTCTGATATTTCAATATACACACCAATACTGGCCTTACATAAATATAATGCACAACACAGCACGATATTTAGATTTATCTCTGAAGCCTAGAAAACATAAAAGTATTGATAAGATTGATAGGGCAATATTAACAAACATAATTATTTTTTTAATTCGATTGGTCATTTTGTTATTACCTTCATGAACACAAAACAGGTGTTGGAGAATTAGACTTACTCATTTACACTTCTAATATTTGTTAAAACCTAACAGTTTGAGAATCGAGCCCCAGCGATTTCACATCTGTCCAGCACCAGGGCATATTCTGACAAAATAATTTGAAAGTTGTCATCTAAGGCTTACAGTTGGTAGTGCAGAGGCATTGTTTAAATGATGGTGGTGCATGTTAAACACTGCACACATGGCTCCCCTGGTTTGGCATCTTTTTAAGCCTGTGTGTCAATGATGTCCTAATATTTGTCAGAGGGCAGTGTTTATACTGACTGGAAAATTGAGTTGAGCGGGGAAACAGTCAAAAGGCAGCACAGTATTTGTTTTATAGAAATCACCCCTCAGCAATTGATATTATTAGGAAATGGGTGCCACTTTCTGAATATAGCCCCTTCGTTGCAACAGCTGCCTCTGGTAGTGAAAAGAGCAAAGAACTGAGTTATTGTACTGTAGCTCTTTTATGGGATATTTTTGCAATGCCAAAACTTAAATAAAACGGCTTTCATTGGATATCACTATTAAGTGGTTCTCATGGCATCTTGATAAGGATGAAGAGGTTATTGAAATATTGAGACACTGCACCCTCCCACTGAGTTCTCTACATGTATGGCTCCTGTGGGAACTACAGGAAAATCTTCTGGCATTTTATGCAGTCAGTCTATTTGGGTTCATAAATATGAGTTCTTAAACTACTTGGAGCAAAGTGTTTCATTCCTCCTTCCACCCCCACCCTTAAAAAAGTTCTAACTACTGTGCATATCAGCATGCTCTTTGATTAGCTGGCACAACCTTTATTGTGATTCACTCTTTAAACTGGTTAACCCACACATCACTTCACCACTTTCTGACTTTACACCCTTGGGACAGACTTAGGAAACCCTGTACCTACATTTTAAACATTTTGGCTGTGTGACAAATGCAGGGGCCGACATCACGTCAGACTGAACCCCTAATTCCTTCTCCACAAACAAAGGCGTTATCCCCTTTTATACAGATGGCCATTCCCCAATCAGCACTCAGTTACCTTACACTGAGGAATGGCCACACCTGTTATTGTTGGCAGGGACAGATTTAACCCCATCCCTGCCAAACGTAGCCCTATTTACACCTCCACAGGGCTATATATCCTTTGCCTCTTCTCAAACCACAGTCCAGTTCCTCAGTTACTATTTAATACATGATTTGAATTTATTTTATACAATATTTCTAGTGAGTTAGATGTGTGTGCATTGTTCGACTGTTCTGCCTTTATAATTTTTAAATAAGCTTATAAAGATTACAAGGCAACTGGTGTTCATTAGCAAACTATTGTACTGCTAAATCTTGTGGGAATGTGCTTTTTGACTACTTCATTTTTTTTTTTTTTACCATGCTGTACCTTCAGTGAAAACTGAGTTCTGAAAACAAATGAGGCACAGTCAGTAGTGTTTTCTGCACTTTCCTGTGCCCCTTTCCTTGTTGACTCAATGCACATTTCTTAATTTTTTTTGAGAAGCTTCCGAAGCATATCTCAATTAAAACAATGTCATTTTTAGGTTTGGTTTAAAAACAACAAATAAAGGAGTGTTGTTTGGTAGACAGATGTAATATACGATGGGTTTTGAAAACTGCAGGAGAAAACTCTATAGCAAAGGTGTTTGTTTGTTTGTCTTTTCAGGCTTGTGTGTGGAATATCACAGGAATCCTGGCCCCTTTTACTGTGTTTAATGTTTGCAGTTTGTTTGCTTACACCCTTTCTTTTCTGTCATACCCATTACAGGTGTCAGGAAGAATGCCCGTTTGGAACGTACGGAGTAAACTGTGCCCAGACATGTCAGTGTGTGAACGGAGGGAAGTGCTACCATATAAGCGGTGCCTGCCTTTGTGAGGCTGGCTACAACGGTGAGCACTGCGAGGTCAGGCTGTGTCCAGAGGGAGTGTATGGGATCAAGTGTGACAAAAAGTGTCCCTGCCATTCTCACAACACCCAGAGGTAAGATCTGCTTTTCCACATAGCAAGAAGCTTTGCTTGAGAGGTCACTGTAGCTAGCAAGCCATGGTCATTTCTGCCCAGGGCGCACCAGCAAACCTTTTGATTCAGTATTTTTACAGTAGGCCTGGTATCATTTCTGACAAGTGAGTTTGTATAAAGGCTTTGCTGTTTATGAACTAGATTCTTGCTCCTGCTGACCATCTATATCTCCTTTTTGAATGAGGACCCTAAAAATATCAGCATTCACAAGGATCTGTTATATGAACATTGGGACTACTCTGTAAGAAATAACGTTAATAGACCAATTAATAATTCACTTACTCATCATCAGAATACATTTAAACAAATATCTAGAAATTTTTTCCCCCCCCATCTACCTAAAACAAAAAGCTTCTTTCAGTACTATTTTCTAGTTACACATAGTAATTGACATTAACCTATGGGTTTATTTAATGAAGGACCGCTTGGTTATGAGTCCTCATCTCCAGAGGAGCTTTACTTTAAAACCACAGCACAAGCATGACAGGCTTTAATCATTCTAGTTTAGCACTGCGGCTGACAAGGGCACCAACCCCGGGGACAATGTGAATAAACAACATCAAACAATTATTCAGCTCTGGAAAACCTATTACGAGCCTGGCAAAGCTATGATGGTCAGGCCAAATGATAACCAATCTTGGTAAAAGGTTGAGTCTTCAGCTAACCCAGACTCCAGTGGGCTCTCATAGAGGTGACCTGTTCTGACTGGGGAGGGCCTCAACACTGCCTCTGTGTAGTTGATCCACTGGATTTTTTTGTTGCTGAAGTTCTCTGTCACTAAGTGCAGCCGCTTGTGTGAGCCAGAGAACCACAAGCGCTGCATTGTGTCAGCCCTTGAAGCTCAGATGTCTGGGCACAGCTGATGATGACCATTTGTTATGTGTCGCAACAGCTGCCTGGCCACTCTTTCAATGGAGCTGCTGTTTCAGGTAGAGACAGCTGGTCTCCTTCCAGGTATTAAGGCCTGCAATTGTTACACAGTAACTACCCCCTTATTACTGTGATTATTCTGCTGCCCATAAAAATGTGTTAACATGTTGATCCACTACAATAGTTGAGAGAGAGAGAGAGAGAGAGAGAGAGAGAGAGAGAGAGAGAGAGAGAGAGAGAGAATAATAGATGGGCTTCAGTGAGTTACAGGAAAATAATTTCATCGAGGGTTTCTGTGACGTCATAAATTACGAGACCGAAGGTCGAGTAGTTTATAAACTGTCACAGAAACCCGAGATGGAATTGTTTTCCTGTAACTCACTGAAGAGACCCATCTATTATTTTTTATAATACATGGATACCCTTGTGATGCTAATATTAAAGAAGACGAGGTTCAGCAGTACAGTTTGGGTTTTTTTTAAACATAGTGTTTCAGTGCTGTACAGACGTGGTCAGACCCTATTTTAAAACAGTGCTTTCAGCTATATATTTTTGACATTGTATCTTTTTGTGTTGCCTGAAAATCGGACAAGGGTTGGAATGGGCCAAAATGAAGTAATCATATATGCGTCACACTCTTTTAACCATCACTGAAGTAAGAATGTGATAGGGTCGGATATGTGAGTGCTGACTGGAGAGAGAGAGAGAGAGAGAGAGAGAGAGAGAGAGAGAGAGAGAGAGAGAGAGAGAGAGAGAGAGAGAGAGAGAGAGAGAGAGAGAGAGAGAGAGAGAGGAGAGAGAGAGAGAGAGAGAGAGAGAGAGAGCAAGAGCATACTGCAGGAGAGGCCATATTATTAGAGAACCACCTGTCCAATTGTGATGAAACTTTCTAAGGACCTTCTTTAGCACAAGCTATTGTGAGTATCATGTAACTGGGGGTATATATAGACATATATCTGTTTGTCTGTATGGCAAACCTACATTTTCCATATAAATGCAGTGGAATAGGCCGTGGTGATCTACTTTTTCATGTTATTGATAGCTCCATTTTTGTGTGTGGTGGGGGATGAATGTCACAGACTTGCTTGTTTATACTGTATGGGACCAAGCCATATGGCCTGCAAAGTACACAGGGATCAAACAACAATTTTTTTTTTATTAAATGACAAGAGGTATGTATTGAACTATAATTTGTGAGATTTCAGCTAAAGGGGATTTCCAAAAGTTTCTCAGAGGAACTCACAGTTAGAGTACACCAAATTATTTTTCTTATGGGAACTAGACACAACCATAAGATTTTGGGGGCATCTGTTGTATTTCTGTTAACACCAGTGCCTGCCTTTGAAAGCCCAATGAAAGACGAAGGGTGTTTTTTACAAATTGATTTACAATGGAACAATAATTGCTCAATTTCAAAATAAAAAGGCCAGTTTAGTTGCTCTCTGTTTTGTCTACCTTCTCTGCCTTCAAACTTGTGAAGACACTGTTGGGATTCTATCCCAGCGGTTTATCAGAGGATTACATCATGTTTGTTGGCTTTTACCCAGTTACCAATAATATTGATATTCCAACTTCTCAGGGGCCTTTTTTTGTTGCAAGAATGTACAATAAGGTATTATGGGCCTGGGTTTTGAATAAATGTACTGATTTCTCCCAAGTTTAAAGTATTACTCAGGTTTGTTGTTGTATTTAAATTTGTACTTTAATTTAATGCTGTGTTTTGCTCAGTGAAATTATGTTGTTTACGTAAACATGCAAAAAGCTTTTAAAATCAGAACATTAGAAATTCTAAATGAACACTGCACTGTGACAGAATGGCAGTTATTATTCTGTTCCTGTGAGCCCACTATCTTGTCCAACACATTTATTTATAATGTTATTGAACCCAGTGAGGTACAACTCAGACTTCAGTTAATCGAAGAGCAAGTGTCTTCTTATTTAATCTCAATGTTAACTTCTTTTTATCATGTTTGCAGTCATTCGAAATCGTTCTTCTTGCAATTACTCAAATGCTGTGTTTTTCTTTTTTTTAGCAGTGTTCAGGAAATGCTCTTTGGTTTTAGTAGATGGAATGTACATTTTGGTTGCGCAAGCCTAAGTTACATGTGCTTTGGGCAGGTAACTATAACTGAAGAGCAGCTCTTTGCCTCATACTCCAAGCACCTTAACACAAAAAGACTTGATATTTGAGTAATTGCAATAAGAACCATGCAGAGGGATTGCAAACACCATACAATGTAAGATAACAGTCCAGGTCCATTCATGGCATGTAGATAGAGGGTATCATGGCAACATTCAACGGTTTGATTTAACAGCAAGGGACACATATTTCTTGTAGCTGTATTACTTCCCTTAGGTGGTGATGGTGATGATGACACATTGTGCATTGCTATCGTGTGCGTTTTTTTAGCAACTTCAGTGAATTAAAACAAAATACAAATAATTGTAGATGTTTATTCTGCCTACTGTGACAGGGTCTCTCTATGATGTAGCTATTTTCCCTACATAGGCGTCTTCAGTAAACAACAGCGGTGTATTGATGTTTATTTATTGCTGAAAGCTTTTTTTTACAAACTTGTTAATAAGACCCATCAAAATAAAAAAGAGCCTAAAATAATGGGGTCAGTCCTAAAGTATGATTTAATTTGTTGGCTTTTGGAGTGGTCCAAATGATCAGTCTTCAAGTAAGTGTTAGGAATTGAAATGTAAAATGGATACAGAGACAAATTACTTTATTTTCTGCTTATTAATGTTGAATTCATATGAAGCATAAACATGACACATTTTACATGCTTCTTAAGACTTTCTAATGACAGTGAATTATCAATCAGATCACTACAATAGTATAATGTTGGATGATGGGTTTTTAAAGCGTCATTCATAATGACTCTTCCTGCAAAGGTGACCATGTGCTTTCATTCCAAAAGTATCAACTGCATATTCAAACTAGATATTGAGTCTTACTGATCTGACATAGATATCCCGTTTCTCTCTGACACTAATTTTCCCTGTTATGATGATTTGTGATCATTAGACCACAAGTGTCTTTCCAGCCCAAACATTAAATCCCTTTATCCTCTCCACCAGCTGTCACCCCATGTCTGGTGAATGCTCCTGCAAACCTGGTTGGTCTGGACTCTATTGCAACGAGACATGTGCTCCTGGGTTTTACGGGGAATCCTGTCAACAAATCTGCAACTGCCAAAACGGGGCTGACTGCCACAGTGTAAATGGGCAGTGTATTTGTGCCCCTGGATTTAAGGTAAGTCATTCGGATCTGATTTATAGTGACCTCATTCAAACATACCGAACATAAACATGCAGATCATGTTATATAATCATATCGGATACGCACATTATATATGGTATGTCGTTATTCAGAATACTGTAGCACAGTACATATCCATATCTTTGTTAAGTGTAATTGGTGAGGTAGGTTTCGATCAATATAGTGTAGATAGTAATGCTGTATGAACAGGACAATCTTGCATCATTTTACTCCCTATTAGATTATAAAGTGTCAATCAAACCATTTAAAAATAATAAGAATTACAAAATGTGCTCATGTTCCAGGGCCCAGACTGTTCAATGGCTTGTCCGCTGGGGACTCATGGAATGAACTGCTCCTCCTCCTGTAACTGCAAGAACAGTGCTGTATGCTCCCCAGTCGATGGCTCGTGCACCTGTAAAGCAGGTAGGGTCGTTTTTGCTTGGATAACAAAATATAATAGGGAAGTATGTAAATGATGTCTTCTTCTTCCTTATTTAGCTGGTTGCTATCATAATGAGGTGAAGTTTATTTTTCTAATGGCTTAAACGTACATTCTATTCTGCACATGCAGTAGGAAACTGGGGTCAAGAAGGGTCATGTTCTGCATTTCCATGGTAATTTAGCCGACCCGCATTGGCTGCCAATCTGAACTGCCCCTAATTTCTTTCTGACGCTTTCCCAAAGTGGGCCCAAGCGGGATGCGTGGAAGTACGTCATAATACTGACCAATCAACTGACTCGTGGGCTTAAACACTTAATCCGGGGTGAGCAGGTTTCTCCGTGGTTTTATATTCTCGTTTAGTTTATTATTAGTAACAAAAAGCTCCAAAGAATTGTTAGTATTTTCAGAAGCAAAGCAATAACGTCCATCCTATTGGTTTTTTACACAAATGAATGCAACCTTAGCCGCAAGGCTTGCTGGGAAAGACCCGCCAACATCTGTCAAACTGGCATTGCATGGAAATTGAGTCTTTTCACTCAACTCGGGTATATCAGTAGGGTTTCAGGAGGAGTGTGCGAGAGCCCAGATCAGCTCGGATTGGTGGTCAACCCGTCCCCATGGAAACGAGGTATAAGAATGTGCAGATGTGGAAGGATGATTTTGATAAGTTAGAGAAGGCCTAGGTCTTTAGAGAGGCAGTGCCTCTGTTGTGGAATTATAATTGAGAAACGCTACACATGTTTATAATGTCGATTTAAATATGTATTATGCTGTTGGAAAAATTCCAAAGCACCAAGGTGGTCCCCATCCTGGAAAAGGTTGAAGACAACCACAATAAACAGCTTCTCCTTCTTTAAAGCTACGTTTTATTTCCAACAAGCCCCCTTTTGTATTTGCAGGTTGGCATGGCGTTGACTGCTCAATAAACTGCCCGAGTGGTACCTGGGGTCTTGGCTGCAATGTAACCTGTATGTGTGCCAATGGAGGAGCCTGCAATGCTCTGTTTGGGATTTGTACTTGTGCACCTGGGTGGAGAGGGGAGAAATGCGAGTTTCATTGTCAGGTAATCAGGCTACTTACAATGATTGATTATGACATAGGTATTGGAATTCATATTGAGCCATATTCCTAAACAATTCCTACACTTGTACAGCATGCTAATTCTTTGTGAAGGCAGCCTACACACTGTACAACAATGAGTACTATGCAACTATATTTGTTGTAGATTTAAGAAAGTACTTACTTACTACAGTGTTGTGGAAAATAGTAGTAATGTTTGCCAATAATTTTAAAACGAATACGTTTCAAAACAATACGTTTTATAAACGGATCACATGCTTGGATTATGTGAAAAAGATTTAAATAAGATTATGAAATAAGTATGTGACTAGTTTATGATTAAAAATTGGGGAATGAACTGTCAAGATCACAGGTTTCTTACAAAAATGTTTTTGCCAAAAACCAAATTAGTGAAAAACCATTAGACAAATATGTTTAAAAAACGTCATACAAATTGAACACCAGTGGAAAGACCTAACCATGAGTATAGGCTCACTATGACATTGTGGGCCTGACTGCCATTTTGATTCCAGCCAGGTGGACTGCAAAATTATTATTTGACTGCTCTTTATATACAATCTCCAGTTAATTCATTATTCTCCCTTTGCAGTGTGGGTAGTCCCATTGGCAATGCCATTAGAAAACTCCAATCTTTTATGACCAATGTCTACTTTTTTGAAACATTGACAATGGAGAACAATAAACTTGAGCTATTCACAGTACACATGGATGAGCAGTTCAACCTTCCAGTCTAAGCTTGTCTGTCTTCTTCCAGGATGGTACCTATGGAATGGACTGCACTGAACGCTGTGATTGCAGTCATGCGGATGGCTGTCACCCTGCCACTGGACACTGCCGCTGCCTTGCAGGGTGGACAGGTGAGCATTACAGCTACTGCTGCCTCAACAGGTACCTCTGTTAGATTAGTCACAGGAACACGCTGTGCAAGAGGACATTTAAAGCATACAAGCAAGATTCAGCTCATGACTAAATATTATTTGGGATGAAAGAATACATGGTGTAAAAATCATCTTGTGCTTCTGGGAAAAAAAAAACAACCCAGAAATATAGCCATCATATGATATATGATGTGCATAGTCAATTTCATTTATTTACAATTGGGCAGTAAGGTATAAACATAAGGTTGGAAACTCTCCATACATTTTTCAGGATGGCATTTTCCCAGAAAGAAAGACTCTGTATGTAGCTAAAATGTGGGTTTCTTTAATTCAGTATTAGTAGAATCTGTTCTAAAATGAATACCGAAGCAATGAGTGAAGCAGCAAAGTACCTTGTGACTACTCCATAGTCTTGCTGTCCTCTTTAACTCTGTACTAAGGTTCAAGTAAGTGGTTGCTTGCTCATCATAAGCAGTCTGTCAAAGAACAGTTGGGGCTCAGTTTAGCAGTACTATAGTAAAAAGTTCATTATTTTGCCTTAAAAAACACAATTATAAAAAGCGTTTTTTTTTTTTTTTAATGGGAATCTGAAGGCACTTTCTTTAAATAGTCTAAAAACATAAAACTGCCTGTAGACACTGGGCAGTTTGTTGAACAATCTGGCCTGTTTATATGATGCTTGCTTCCAGAAAATTGCTAGTGTGAAACTGTGAGCAGCCGTTAGCATTTAAAATGGTTACAGTTAACAAAATGATTCCATAAATCTTACCTGTCATGCACCAGTTCTCTACATACAGTAGGTCTCAAATGTGCAGTTGTACATGAAACATATGTCATAGCAAACATGCCTTTTCATATTAAAGCAAGATCTTTGGCACTGCACTGGGTTAAGGGAAGTTATTTCTTTCCGTGCTTTACTGTTTGGGTGTCTGTTACTCCTTGTCTTGCTAGGTTAGTGGTGTCAATCACAGTCCTAGAGGGCCATTCCACTCCAGGTTTAACAGTAAAATTAGATAATTAAGTGCTTCAGGGTCTGGGTGGAGGGTTAATTGGTCCAATTAAACCATTCAGAAAAGGGTTAGAACAAAGACAAGTGTGGAAGGGCCAGCTTTGGACACCCCTGTCCGAGATCATTTCACCCCAGCAGTGTCTTCAGGGTTAAAACATGTTACTGGCTGCAAAGAATGTCAGTCAGTTGGGGAGCAGCTGCAAACAGATTTGTATGACACCAGATATCCTGTTTTAAAACAAAATGCTGTCATATATGATATGTTTTTATTTTTAAACGACGAGAAAACATTTAGCAAACTACAACCATGCTTTTGGCTTAAAAAAAAATAGATGGCTGCCATCCAAGCAAACTAACCCCAACCCTGATTAACCCTGGACTTGGATTCACTGGTATATGCCTCCACAGAAAGGCTTACCCATGGTACTTATAGTGCTTGCATTTCAAAACTGATTAGCTCCTCGTGGAGCTTAAGCCTGACACTTTCCAGTCCAATGACAGCTATGCAATCCAGAACACTATTTTGGTTGGTTTAATTATACCATAACTTGAATTGGGTCTGGTCAGTTCTTGATTGGGAGGTATTTTAGGAATGGTAGGTTCTGTAGGTAGTGTTACTGGGTTAGAAAGGGACACCGTACCCTACAGTAAATAGTCTGAGTGTACACCGATTGGCGTAAAGCCACCAGAATCTGTACCTTCCGACTTAAGGAAAGTGTTCATGTGGTACTTTAGGTTTTTTACGATGAATTAAAATGTCATGTTAAAGCCCTCCCAACAACCCTATACCTGCTACTGTGCTTTCTTCTAAACAGTTCAGTTACAGATACAAAGTAACTAAAATCATTGTGTTTTTTTTTAATCAAATGTGTCAAGTAATTATGCAGCTTACTTTTAAATGGTTCAAAATGTATGTTTTGAAAGATGGGGGTATAACTAAACATGTTTCCCTCATAGTTGCTGTACAAGGTCCAATTAAAAAAAGACTAATGTTCTTATGCTCAGCTCAGCTCAGCTCAAGTGATTAGTATTATGTCTATCATGTGAAGAACGAATTGGCAAAATGTTGAGCAATTCTAAATGCTCTTTTGTCTTAAATATTGGGAAATGTTCCAAGGCTTACTTGCTGACGCCATTTAAAAAAAAAAAGAAGGACACATTTCCCTTATGCACTGGGGAGGACAGGGACATCAAAGATAAGACAGTATCAGCAATTTCTAATTCACATTTTGCTGTTTGTTTGATACTGGTGGTTGTATTTCCTAGGGTGCTGATAATTAGTTGGATGGGTCCATATGTTTCAAATCAGTAACCCTTCTAGTGACTTGCGTCAGTACAAGCAATTTTAATGTAAAACACCAGGCCACAGACTTTAGTTCTTTATAGTGATGCTGTTTGTGTTTAACAATACGCAGAATTCAAACAGGCATCCCATCACACACTGCAGTAGCAGAATATGGTGGGAGAGATTGTGTTCTTCAGAAAACTTGTAAATTGAAATTGCAATTAGACTTTTGGATATACTATACAAAACACAGAGAGTTCTGTTTTCATGATCTCAAAAGAAGTGGATCTCAACTTGCAGGTGTTTTTGCCCTGTGCTGATATATTGACCACTTAATAACATTACTGCATACAGTGAAACTACAGTTGATAGTCTGAAGAAAGGTTTAACAATGGCTGGATTAGCGGTCTTGATACTTAAAATAGATCCCACAATGTTTACATGAACAGCGTCATTTAGTGATGAATCCATTGTTTCAGACTGCAGGTAATCAAATCTTGCTTTAAATTTAATTAAGTAGGCCCAACCATCACCTATTTAAAATACTTTCCAGAGAATCTGTATCCCCTGCCACCACCACCTACAACTTCCGGTGATTCCAGGGAATTGGAACACAAGAATGAGAAGCTTTGATGCCATATCTCTATTAAAATGTGATCTCCCCTTTGCTCTTAGCAAATGTACTTTGATTAAAAAATGGGTAAATTCCTCTAGCCGTTTTTACATGTTGGCTGGCAAACTGAATTTTAAATGAAGCTAAACTCATTTCCAGTACCAACGTGTCTAAACTCCAAGCACTTATTTGTGACTCAGTTAAACGCTGGTATAGTTCAGGAAGCTTAACGTCAATTGAAATTTCTGTCATACAGTTGACTGATAATATCTTCCAGAAAACAGAGTCGTTTTCAACAGGGGGATTACATAACATCATATTTAAATATACAGTACTGTGCAAAAGTTTTAGGCAGGTGTGAAAAAATGCTGTAAAGTAAGAATGCTTTCAAAAATAGACATGTTAATAGTTTATATTTATCAATTAACAAAATGCAAAGTGAGTGAACAGAAGAAAAATCTACATCAAATCAATATTTGGTGTGACCACAGTTTGCCTTCAAAACAGCATCAATTCTTCTAGGTACACTTGCACACAGTTTTTGAAGGAACTCGGCAGGTAGGTTGGCCCAAACATCTTGGAGAACTAACCACAGTTCTTCTGTGGATTTAGGCAGCCTCAGTTGCTTCTCTCTCTTCATGTAATCCCAGACAGACTTCGATGATGTTGAGATCAGGGCTCTGTGGGGCCATACCATCACTTCCAGGACTCCTTGTTCTTCTTTACGCTGAAGATAGTTCTTAATGACTTTCGCTGTATGTTTGGGGTCGTTGTCATGCTGCAGAATAAATTTGGGGCCAATCAGATGCCTCCCTGATGGTATTGCATGATGGATAAGTATCTGCCTGTACTTCTCAGCATTGAGGAGACCATTAATTCTGACCAAATCCCCAACTCCATTTGCAGAAATGCAGCCCCAAACTTGCAAGGAACCTCCACCATGCTTCACTGTTGTCTGCAGACACTCATTCGTGTACCGCTCTCCAGCCCTTCGGCGAACAAACTGCCTTCTGCTACAGCCAAATATTTCAAATTTTGACTCATCAGTCCAGAGCACCTGCTGCCATTTTTCTGCACCCCAGTTCCTGTGTTTTCGTGCATAGTTGAGTCGCTTGGCCTTGTTTCCACGTCGGAGGTATGGCTTTTTGGCCGCAAATCTTCCATGAAGGCCACTTCTGACCAGACTTCTCCGGACAGTAGATGGGTGTACCAGGGTCCCACTGTTTTCTGCCAATTCTGAGCTGATGGCACTGCTGGACATCTTCCGATTGCGATGGGAAGTAAGCATGATGTGTCTTTCATCTGCTGCAGTAAGTTTCCTTGGCCGACCACTGCATCTACGGTCCTCAACGTTGCCCGTTTCTTTGTGCTTCTTCAAAAGAGCTTGGACAGCACATCTGGAAACCCCTGTCTGCCTTGAAATTTCTGCCTGGGAGAAACCTTGCTGATGCAGTATAACTACCTTGTGTCTCGTTGCTGTGCTCAGTCTTGCCATGGTGTATGACTTTTGACAGTAAACTGTCTTCAGCAACCTCACCTTGTTAGCTGAGTTTGGCTGTTCCTCACCCAGTTTTATTCCTCCTACACAGCTGTTTCTGTTTCAGTTAATGATTGTGTTTCAACCTACATATTGAATTGATGATCATTAGCACCTGTTTGGTATAATTGATTAATCATACACCTGACTATATGCCTACAAAATCCCTGACTTTGTGCAAGTGTACCTAGAAGAATTGATGCCATTTTGAAGGCAAAGGGTGGTCACACCAAATATGGATTTGATTTAGATTTTTCTTCTGTTCACTCACTTTGCATTTAGTTAATTGATAAATATAATCTATTGACATGTCTATTTTTGACAGCATTCTTACTTTACAGCATTTTTTCACACCTGCCTAAAACTTTTGCACAGTACTGTATAAGAGAAAATGAAAGCCAAATAGGGCACTACACACTAAGACTTAACTGTGCATTAAACTTTAACTTTCTGAGCAAATTATTATCTCAAGAAGCCTTGGGTAGCGCTAGTGACCTGCAATACCAACCCTAGGTTTACATTTGAATGATGGCACTGCTATCCTTTAGTCTGTCATTAGGAAGTACCAAATAACAAAAACTACAGTATTATAACTGTGCTATAGTTATTTAATATTAACACTATTTGGTACTGTTTAAAAGCTGCAGTGGCACCATAATTACATGTACTTCCAGGCCAGCTCAGTTACTAGAAAAGCGTAACACGTATCCAGAAACATATTTTCCTCATTCATTTTTAGTTTGGATGCTGAATGAATGCTGATTTGGAGTGGAAGGCCCCCTTGCATAATGCGCTGGGCCTTAGATGCATAGGCATTTCTTCAGAGCTTCTTAAATGGAGTTTATCGTGACCAGTGAGCTATTGCCTAGCAACTTGCAGAGGCCATCAAAGAGCTCTTTGTCCCCAGCCTTGGCATAGCATTCCATCACAATACTCCTTATCAGCATCAAAACACACCAAATAGTCCTGCAAACAAAACTGCTGCCTTTTAATGGAATACAAATTAGAATGGTTTATTAAATTACAGCTGATAAGTTTGAGACAGTTTCAATTTAAGTGATGGACAGGTTTTTGTGAGCCCTCCCCTCTCTTCGTTTAAACAAAACAATACGTTTATAACTAAACAGGTCCTTTTAGATGCTTACATAATGCTGTGCACTTGCCCCTGGATTCAGTCCTTTTTCTCATCAACAGCAGCCAAAATGAATCATTCAGCAGAACACAGTAGGCTCAATAAGGTCTACAATGCTACAATGGATCTTTACTGGCATTCCGTTTGAAAGAGACATTTAGTGGTTAGAGTAAAAAACATAACATACAAAGTTGTTTGTTTGTTAATAAAAAGAAGTCCAGAAGGTTAAGACAGGCAGGCATTTACCTTTTAAAACTTCTGTGGGTCATGGTGGATAAAACAGTGTACTCATTTAGTATTTTCATGTTTTGTGCTGCCTAGTTGATTGGAGTTTCTTCCTGGTTGGTATTATGGCGCACTGTAAAGGTGTAACTGACTAACCAATTACTTCCTATTTCTTGTTATTAGAATTGGGAATTGTGGGATATCATACATTTTATAAGGTATTCAATATCATAGTAAAGCTACACCCTCAAAAGGCTTGCCATGGTACATTTAATGACTTAAAAGTTTGAGGGTGTTTTAAAACATGAATAAAAAAAGATTTCATGATAATTCCAAACATGCTAAACAATGCTTTTGTGAAAGGATCTAATATACCATATTAAAGTTGGATATACATATACAAATAAACAGTTCAAAATTATGCCTATAGGTACCATCAGATTGCTTTGGCAAATTTAACAGTACAGTAGTCCAAAAAAAAAAAAATCTCACAAAAGTTAATCTCCTTAAAGCATAGGAGTTGAAAGATAAGATCTTGAAAAAGCTTCATAGTGGTTAAAGAAAAGGGCTTTTAACCAGGAGGTCCCCGGTTCAAATCCCACCTCAGCCACTGACTCATTGTGTGACCCTGAGCAAGTCACTTAACCTCCTTGCGCTCCGTCTTTCGGGTGAGATGTAGTTGTAAGTGACTCTGCAGCTGATGCCTAGTTCACACACCCTAGTCTCTGTAAGTCGCCTTGGATAAAGGTGTCTGCTAAATAAACAAATCATAATAATAATAATAATAATAATAATAATAATAATAATAATAATAATAGGAAAAATTAGTGTTTGATCATTTAATGTTCATACATCATAATAAGAATGCATTAGTGGGTTTGCATAACAACGGTTGCAGTGCCCTATAAATAATACTACATCACAAACTAGATGTTTCACAATGACCACATCTATAGTCACATCAAATACCACATCATACTGTGTCATTATCTGTAACTTACAATAGCAATCAAACAATAGTAATTTGGTCAATAGTACTTTTAGTGGATATGCAGCTGCTTCCTTTCATCAGTGAGTGTCATGTTCAGATTAGACAAATAACTACTGTTGGAATAAAAACATACTGCATAGTCTTACATTCGCTTATAACAATAGGGAAGCCTGGACAAAAATACATGACTTCAATCTGGGTGGAAAGAACTATGCTATTTTGCAAATGTATTAGCAGTAGTGGGCCTGGTTGTGGTTAGCACCAGTAGACTGGGGGTTAGGGTGAGTTCATGCTGTGGTTGTTGGGTGTCTAGTTGCCATTTCCTAAATTAAAATAAGGGTGCACCCTTAATTGTTAGCATCTTTCTTCATTCTGAAGGGTTGTTTCAATGTTTTTGCAGGTATCCACTGTGACAGCGTATGTGCAGAGGGACGCTGGGGGCCAAACTGTTCATTATCCTGCAACTGCAAAAACGGTGCTTCCTGCTCTCCTGATGAGGGGACCTGTGAATGTGCTCCTGGATACAGAGGCACCACCTGCCAAAGGAGTAAGGACTGGACTGTGTTCTTACTGTGTACTTACTGTAAATCAGGCTCATTTATACAGTAATCATTGAGCAACTGTGTATTGAATACCTGTCCTCTACCTCCATCAGTTCAAACGGTGCTAGACAGTTTCCCATTATACCATTATGGATGCTTATACATAGCAATATTCACTTGAAACTTTTTTTTCAGAATAGTATGTTTTGACATTTATAATAACAAAGACACATAATAATTATCTCCAAAAATGACAATGGTTATTACAGACGTTCAATGTTTAAAACAGCATAATTGATTAGCTATTATCATTTGCAATGTACATAGTCAAAGATTTAAAAAAATAGTTTTATGGTATTCATAGTATCGGTGGGAAGGAATATATTTAATAGGTCTACATTCTTGAAAAGGAGATCATCTCTAAATGGCTTTATCCTGGAGAAAATGATCAAATGAATGAACGTGAATGAGTGTTGTAATCGTGTTTGCTGTGGGTTCCCCAGCTGTTAATGTCTCCTGGAAACCAGAAGGCTAGTTTAGCTTAAAGTAATTGAATGTTAAGGAAGGAATCTCTTGTTTTTTTGTGCTTGTAGTTTGTTCCCCTGGTTTCTTCGGGCACCGTTGCAGTCAGGCCTGCCCGCAGTGCGTACACAGCAATGGACCCTGTCACCACATGACCGGACAGTGTGACTGCCTACCAGGGTTTAAAGGGGCCCTCTGCAATGAAGGTGGGGATGACTAATTATCAGAGAACAGAAAAGCCTTGGATGACACACTCCATTGAACGGCTCTCGTATCTATTCATTGTGCCGTCACATTTAACAAGCTGTACACAATGATGCAGGCGTTCATGCTGATGATTCACACTGTGGTGCTTTAAAAGTGATATAAAAATAATGTGGTCAAGCAGTTTAATCTGGGAGGCTATCCTTATTTTAGCTTTCGTCGCTTTCTTCAGTAAGCAGTGGATATGTTTTAGTTAAAAATATAGCAAAGAATACACTGTATTTGATCAAAAGATTACTAGTAGTAATTTGCATACAGGTAGGTGCCTGAACCAACAAATTATAACAGCGAATGGTTTATGATTTTTCAATTGGTCTGGTAGGGTTGTTTTTTAATGGGTTGTTTACCATTGAGTTTCCCTTTTTTTCTCCATATTACTCAAAACCTTTTCTTTAAAAAAAAAAATCTTTATATCTTCTTTTTCCATCGTTTCTGTTCCCAGGAGCTTAAGACAGGTTTATTGAGCTTTCGATTTCACTCACTTCAAGCTGCTCCTGAAAAGATTGGTCTATTAAGGTCAACAAAAATTCACCAACCATGAACTTTCTTTGCCAACAGTGTCTATGGCATTGTCTGTCATTTTACATTATAGCAACAGTAAATATTTAAAAATAAAGAGTATTTTAAAGATGTGTACATTTCTCATCAACAGTATTTTTTTCATGGTTCACTGAGGGGACAGTTTTTAATAGGTTGAGGTCAATTTCAATAAAAATAAAGTAATTATAATACAATATTTGTATTTAAACAGAGCGTGATCCAGTGATGATTAACAGTGCTCATTTTTATGTGCAGTTTGCCCCAGGGGCAGATTTGGAAAGAGCTGCGGTGGAATCTGCTCCTGCACCAACAATGGGACGTGCAATCCCATCGACGGGTCCTGTCAGTGCTACCCTGGCTGGATCGGCAGTGACTGCTCGCAGCGTAAGTGGCACATCACCTTTTTACCTAAAACATATTTATTTTGAGCAGATTGATGTTCTTCATTCATCATTTCCTTTTCAAACAAGGAAATAAAAAAATTCCTGAAACACACTTACAGTACATCGAATCACAATGTGAACATCAAGATGGTTTATGAGTGCCACCTGTTGGTGATCTCTTGACAGTGCAAAGATAAAACCACACCATTTGGCATGGTACTTCTACATAACTAAGTTACAACTGAAATCCTTACTTATCTTACATCTCAGACAGACATTTAAATGTAGCATGTGAAATACATGTTACAAATACTGTAAACAGATATTTGTACTAAATCATAATATAATCTATTTATGCAATTTATTTATTTATGCAGAAAAGTTGCCTTTAAAGAAATGTTTTTTCTTTTTCAAAAAAGCAAATGTGCATGTGCATTTTTAGGTTAGGGACATGCATGTACATATGCTGATAATGTCAACAGTAAAATATAATGAATAGTGTACTATGTCACGCTGTGTGTTCAAATGAAGTATTTCCTCTGTTTTCCAGCCTGTCCACCAGGACAATGGGGGCCCAACTGCATCCACACTTGCAACTGTCACAATGGAGCCTACTGCAGTGCTTACGATGGGGAGTGCAAATGTACGCCTGGCTGGACTGGCCTTTACTGCACACAGCGTAAGTCAGGGCAACTCCCAGTAAGCGACTTTGTTCCGCAGTTAGTTCTACGCAATTGTGTACAGCGAAGCTGCTCATCCCTACATGTGTGATTTTAATGCCTCAAAACAGTCAGCTTACTTTGAACCTGGTCATGTCTCGTCATTTGGTTCTGTCTCAGGTCAGAGCGTCAGTGTATTTCTCTAATTATGCACTGTCCTGTGTCACTTGTGCTGATGCCGACTGAATTCCTCTGTTTAAGAATCGTGCAGAGATAAGAAAATGCAGTGGGGCAGAGTGACAGGTGATATTTTAATGCAGATGAAAGCATTATGGGTTTTTTTTAATTTTTTTTTTTTTAATCAATGTCCTGTCACTATCATTACAGGCTGCCCCCTGGGTTATTATGGGAAAGATTGTGCTCTGATATGTCAGTGTCAGAATGGAGCCGACTGCGACCACATAACAGGACAATGTACCTGCCGCACAGGATTCATGGGGAAATACTGTGAACAAAGTGAGTAATAAGCCCACAACTACATAAAACCATGATGTAGTACCAGTATAACATTAGAATTATCATGTAAAATTGCAAAATGAGAACACAATTATAAAGTAATATTGTGGTGTTAGACAGAATTATTTAGAACACAGTATTATAGTTTGACCAGCAAGGGATTTTAACAATACCTTTGGTGCCCCCTGTTGGCTAACTTTAAAATTCCCTTTGTTTTATAAAACTACACACTGTACATAATACTTTTTGTACTATGGACATAATTTTGTAGTAGGGTTAAGCAAATAGTACAGCAAAGTGCCTCAATTTCTTGATGATCCTTGATAATCTACATTTTTAGATATATTTATTTTTATTATTTTTTCATTATCATTGACATTATGCTAAGTAACAGATAATTATAATAAATTATATTTTTAGTTCTTGGTATACTTTGGTCATCGTTTGTGTTGTGCATTGTAAATCATACATATATATATATATTTTTTTTTTTTCCAGAATGCCCTGCAGGCACGTATGGCTACGGCTGTCGACAGGTGTGCGACTGTCTGAACAACTCCACTTGCGATCACATCACTGGAACCTGTTACTGCAGCCCGGGCTGGAAGGGGCCAAGGTGTGATCAAGGTAAAACACTGTGACATTATGTCAAAATGTATTGTGCTGTTATGCCTTTTTTTCCTGGCTTGTATTCTTTTTTTTTTTTTTTTGGGGGGGGGGGTTCTCATCTGTCCTAATCTGTCTGAATATCTGTTGTGGCTGCACAAATCTATTCCAAATGAAACTTTTGTGTTACTTGCCCTTGGTTGCATCATTACTGAGATTAAAGGAATATAGTGTACTTTTTTTGGTTTAAAACAAATTGCATGAAATACAAGTATATCGATTATATATGATTTAGAAATTCTTATTGTTGATAAAATGAATATATTATATTATCAGTTCATTACAGTCATTTGAAACATTTTGAGTTTAATTGCAGTGTGTTGTGGGTAGAAGTTATAAAGGTTTCTGACCCTCTTTTCTGTCCGCCTCCCACCAGCTGGGGTGATAATAGTAGGAAACCTAAACAGCCTGAGTCGAACGAGCACAGCAGTACCGGCAGACGCCCACCAAATTGGAGCAATCGCAGGGATCATTGTCCTGGTGTTCATCGTCCTCTTCCTCCTGGCCCTCTTCATCATCTACCGGAAGAAGCAGAAGGGCAAGGAGAACACAATGCCTGCAGTCACTTACACCCCCGCCGTGAGGGTGATGAACGCAGACTACACCGTCGCAGGTACACCCACAAAACAAATCCTGAGAATCTCATTTACAGTGCAGCCCTGTAGTGTTTAACACTTCGGTTACAGTCTCTGGCTCTGTAAATGCCCCTGCAATATCTTATTCTGCAGAACTGCAATTGATATCTTTATACCTAAAAGCAGTTTAACAATTACTTGGGCTATATAATGGTTTTATATAAATAAGGACGACTTTTAGTCTACCTATTTTGTTGAATTCATCTCCTGTTGCTCCTGGCTCAATGTGATGAATGGATTATATTTCTGATTCTTTCAACATTACCTTAATTTTTTTTTTTTTTCTTAAATCCCACAAATTAATTTTCTGTGACTTGATATGTCTCGAGGATCGACATAAGACTCCTATTGCATAGCAGTGTCACCCATTCCAGGTTTTACTACAAGCTTGATTGGCTATGGTGTATAGATAATAAGCTCAGGTGTGTCTTAGCAAAGTACTATGCAATGGGAGTCTTATTTCCATCCCTGTGTCTGCAGAATTGTCATTTCTAACACTGGGGGATCTAATCCGCACCACTACTGAAAATAACCGATTTCCTCTTCTTATACTGCAGGACAGTCGGGGCACTGACTGACTTCTTTTATTTGTATGTGCTTTCAGACACCATTCCGCAAACTAATGGTGGCAATCCCAACAGTAACTACTTCTCTAACCCAAGCTATCACACACTGACCCAGTGCATTCATCCACCGCATATCAACAACATGGAGAGGGTTGCACGTGGCAAGGTAGGAGATTTCACTGTGACATGGACACATGCATGGGTGCCTTGTGGTCTCTGCTTCCATTCAATATGAAGTCCCAGAGTGCTCTGTTTGGTTGTACTGTGAGGAATAATTTTTAAAGCTCCCATGGTTCTTCCCAGTTAATTTACAGCGGGGCCCTGTGCAGCTAAACATTGGTAATCATGAAAAGGGTACTAAGGCTAATTAAGGATAGCAAAGTGGTCTAGTTAATAGCAAAGTGGCCTAGTTAATACATTTTTAATGTTTTAAAAAAAATGAATAAATAAATAACTGTCAGTGATTTGATTACGGTTAATATGCCCAGTGATTTATTTATTTTTTTATTTTTTAACAGACAAAAAACAACCAGCTTTTTGTAAACCTTAAAAATGTGGACCATAGAAAGAGACCCCCGATGATGGATTACACAGGAACACTACCGGCTGACTGGAAACAGGGAGGCTACTTTAATGAACTTGGTAAGTTTTTTCAAATTAGTTTGGGGACTGCTAACAATGCATTCCTTGGGAGTGGACAGATAAAGAAACCTTCAAGTGCTTCAGCGAACCAGAGCTCATGTTGATTCTGTCTTTTCTAGGGGCCTTTGGTGTTGACAGAAGCTACATGGGTAAATCTCTTAAAGGTAAGATAATGTACCTGAACAAAAATGCAGCATTTATGCAGCATTTAACTTGTACAGCTCATTTGGGTGTGATTCTTAGGGGTAACGTTACTTACCCTGCATTACTCAATAAAAAGAGATGCAACATCATTTCCAGTGGAGACAGACTGAGACACTCCAAAGTCATGTGCCCATGGTTACATATTGAATCACTGGGTTGCCCACTGGCAGTGGCAGGGCTAGGACCGGATCAAGATCCACTGGCTCCCAGTGGCTGAAATGTTTCTGAATGTTTTATACAAAGTATATGAAGTTGTCTCATTTAGAGATTGCTGGTGCCTGGATGTTTAGCCTCAGTGCTCCACAACCAACTTGACTTGTTTTGCTTTGTAGAGCAACCCGGGATTCTTGAACACTACAGTTTCATGAATGTAATTGGCATGGCACAGTCTATAAGCCAGAGTTGTAACGAGTCACCAAAATTGGGACTCGAGTCGAGTCTTTGACATGCCAAGCTCGAGTCGAGTCACTAAACTGCTTGAGTTGAATCACCAATCTGGCTCGAGTCACTTTGAGTCATTAGTTATGACCAGTGCTTAATTTGTAAAGAAAGAGGTTCCCGGGGCGCAAGCAATGACAATAATACCATCCTTAAGAACCGCACATTCAAAATCACAACACGTTTATGTATTGTACGTACTAGTGTTAGATGGTTACATTCACGTATTCTACCTCATATACAAAGTAGTAGTATGTGCAGAAGAATTAATTAAAGGCAACCACAATCAATAATAATAAAAAAGCCTGTATACATGTTTTGTTATGGTTTTGCATTTAAATGTTTTAAAAAACAAAGAAATTAAAAGGCATTCAGAGGACTCCAGAAGGACGACATTAATTTTAAAAAAATAATAACACACACCCCAACACGAACATTGGTTTAACACACGGTCTGCACTATTATCAGCGATGTGTATGCAACAGAAGCCGCTGGTGGATTACAGAAACAATTAATGAAACTTAGGCTTGGTAGTTGTTATCTTAGTATGTTTTTATTCTTTATTAATTAAATTATATTCATTGAAAAAGGCAAGAGAGAACCAGATTGTTATTATTTTTTATTGTTTGTAATGTAGTGTAAGAAGTTGCTTGTATCGTTCATGACGTTTTTCAACTCAAGTAAGCTTATTTGTGTATAAAAAACGACAATAGAGTTGTAGCCAGTGTCATCTTACTTAAAGGCACTCAATCTGAAATCATAATTTAAAGTAGGCACAAACGTGACAGCGGAGTGTCTCTCTTTAGCGCACACACAAGAACTTGTAGACTTCATACAACTGTGTTGAGAATTTAAAAAGAATATCAGGAATATGACTCTGCACGCCCAGAGGTCCCGGGGCTGCACCTCAGCAAGCCCCGGCACAAATTAAGCACTGGTTCTGACAGTTCAAGATCAGATTAGTTTGACAGGAGATTAGCAATCTATACATAAAAAATATGTTAAATACAAAATTAGGATGCACAATAATGTGGTCATACTTGCTCCACTTATGTTCACCATTAAAAGTCCATGGTTTCTGCTTTGTTTTTGTCTTTCCTTGATCTATTTATAAGCACATTTTGCCACTGTATAAAGACCCCTTCCTTTCTCTGTGCTCATTTGGGTTGGGTGTTCATTATTATTATTTGTTTATTTAGCAGACGCCTTTATCTAAGGCGACTTACAGAGACTAGGGTGTGTGAACTATGCATCAGCTGCAGAGTCACTTACAATTACGTCTCACCCGAAAGACGGAGCACAAGGAGGTTAAGTGACTTGCTCACAGTCACACAATGAGTCAGTGGCTGAGGTGGGATTTGAACCGGGGACCTCCTAGTTACAAGCCCTTTTCTTTAACCACTGGACCACACAGCCTCCTTTATGCATTAAAGTAATATTTAGTAATGAATGATACCACAAAACAAAGAACATATCTCATATTTTCTCACCTCAACACTGACACTCCCCCTTATAGTTTTGTTTGAGATACATTAACCAAATGAAAGGAAATTTGGTGGCATTTAATTTCATGTTGAGATATTACTTCAAAGTTTTAACACATAGGAGACAAATAGAGTTAAATGTCAACTAGACATTTTTAAGTAACAGATACTGTTTCACAAAAGCACAAAACATAATAAAAAGGTGTATGTTGGAGTCCTAATGGCATAACAAAACATAATACTGTACTGAAAAAAGTACAAAAACAAATTAATCTTTTAAACTTAAGTTTTATGTAAATGTATGTTACAGTATAAGAGGTGACTGGAAAGAAAGAAAATAAACATTTTAAGCCTTAGTTAAAGTCTTTAAGACTTTAAACATAAACCTCTAGTTTCACAGATCCTGATTAGCACTGACCTTGGACTACCTAATATTAGTTTAGGTAAACTTCCAAATGTTTGTAGTTTTTATTAGTTTGCATTAGCTTAACAAATGTATACTGTAAACAATGTTTTATTCAGAATTGGATTTAAAGGGAAATTTAAAAATTGCTACAAAGCACCAACTCCCTTAAGAGATATGGTGTCCATAAATAAATAGATAAAATACATACAATCATACATACATTAAATAAAGAGAATAGTGAGCACCAAATACTTCCCAAATTATTTACTTTTCAAGCTTTCACTAGGCAAAATTTTACTTATTAGAGATGTTTTAGATGCATTCATTACCTTTATTTGTGGCTAACAAAACCTGAAAAATAACTCCTGAGCAGTGCTTTTTCTGCCACTTTGTTTAATTTGCCCTGGCATTATTTATTTTTTAAAATATTGAATATCGACTACCTACTCATTTTGGAAAAATACCGCTGTTGCATTGTGTCTGAGTTTTTAATTAATTCAGTTTCTCATTTTAGCCGTTGAAAAAAACCAAAAACCTACCGGTATAAATTAGTGGCAGTTACCGGTGCTGTGTTTTGAATGCAGTTTATTCATATTGTCGCTTTACATTGCTGGCAGGATGCAGCCTGCTTGTTTCTGTCCCGGTCGACTGCATAATTATTAAAAGTGAACTCCACCACTGCAGGTACTTTTAGTGTACTCTCCATGTTGTTGTTGTTTTGTTTTTTTCGTGTCTGTGACAAAACTCAAAAATCACTATTTTCCTCAGGATTTTCTGTGATCAGTGATCAGAAATCTATCTTTGCTTCCCGCCTACACATTTTGATTCCGGGACTCCCTGCTGCTTGTGACGTTATGAACACAGAACTGTGCTATAGGCTAGAAAGGTGTTTTCTATTTCCTTAGCAATGGTCTTAACAACCATGGCAGGAACCTGTTTATGTGCAAAATGACAAGATGACTGTGTGTGTTAGAGAGGGGCTGCATGTATTGAAAATGAAATAAGTTTGTTATTGATTGTATCATAAAGACAACGACTCGAGTCAGACTGAGACTTTTTTTGCGTGACTCGAGTCGAGTCACGTCTTTTGAGCAGGGAGTCGAGTCGAGTCGAGTCTTTGCTTGCAGGGACTCGAGTCAAGTCGAGTCATTTGATATCAATGACTCGAGTCGAGTCACGAAAGATTGCGACTTGATTCCGAGTCGAGTCGAGTCATTGACTCGAGTCATTACAACTCTGCTATAAACCCGTGCTTGGGTATATTATATTTACCTTTCTCTTAGATCTGGTGAAGGGCTCCACCTATAACTCCAGCTCCTGCTCACTGAACAGCACAGAGAACCCGTATGCAACCATAAAGGACCCCCCGATGTTGATGCCAAAGAACACAGAGTGTGGCTACGTGGAGATGAAGTCACCCGCACGGAGAGATCCCCCCTATGCTGAAATTGGAAATTCGGCCTCCACCAACAAGAACGTCTATGAAGTTGGTAAGTGCTAGTGAAAGAAGATGTTTATTATACAGGGTGCTTGATTAACAATGCACCACATGAAAAAAGCATGTTAAAACTGAGCTCCACCATTGTCCTAGCACATGGTAACATTTTACAAAAGTATGTCCTACATTATGTTTCATGGCATTTTAACACATCCGAATAGTCTTTTTCAATAGCAGTTTTTTTTCTCTATTCCTATTTTCCAATTAAAAATACATTGTATGAGAGCTAAAGAAAGAGTTAGGAGACAATATGAAGGTAATAATAATGATGCTGATGATGATGATGACATGTCACCACAAAAGCTGGTAAAGCTGTTATATTTTGTCACTTCAGAACCTACAGTCAGTGTCGTCCATGGACAATACAGCAACGGTGGGTCTTTTGTCCAGGATCTGTATGATCTTCCAAAGAACAGTCACATTCCGTGCCACTACGATTTACTCCCAGTGCGGGATAGTCCTTCCTTGCCAAGGAAGGACCTCAGCAAAGATTGAACCCAGCCAACACTGGGGAGGTCAGAGACAGCAATAGCGCCATAGTGACCCATGGACCCACTGAAGACCTGTCATCCACTGACCTGCACACCGGCAGTTTATGTCTTCTGTAGATTATTATTATTATTATTATTATTTGTATTGTTATCTTTATTGTAATTACCGTTGCATTTTCAAGAAGAACATGACACAAGTTTCAGCATACATTTCCAAGAATGCCACATCAAGGACACCCTTTCTCAGAACATTCCTGCACTGCCGTTAGCCAGAGGGCAAAACGAAAGAATTAAACAGAATGGAGTAACACTAATGCAAATTAGTAGATTGTTAAAGAATCCCTTTGAAATGCTAGTTAATGTTTTTTTTTGTAAGGATGGAAGATTTGACAGGAATTACCCAGTGAATCTCTTTAGAGGGGTGATTTGATGATATTAGGAATCTTTATAAAAATGTATAAATTGGAAATTCTTGTATAAGCTCAATTTAAATCATTCCAATGATCATCAATACATATCACTAGTTTTTTTCAACAGCAAACAAATAAAACACTGATTTATTTTTGTAATGATGAAGCAGACATATACTAGGCAATAAGAGGAATACCCAGAACAGACTTTCATTACTTGTTTTAGTGTGACTGAGAGTGCAGCTGATACGGTTTTATTAAACAAGAGGTACATATAACCAGTACTGTACTGCAGGCTTGTTTTTCTTTTACCCAGTGCAGCATTTTGGTTACTTTTGCTAAATCCACTGCAATCCTCCTTTGCTTACTTGCTATCAAAGAGAACTTTTCTAAATGCACACATAGTTGTAATATGCTTAAGCTGGCCTTTTGCATTGCAAAACAAAAAAACAAAAAAAAATTAAAAATGATAAAAAAATAAATAAAAGATTTTTTTTTATATACATACTGCTAGAATTGTCTGTATCGTGAAATGCCTTCCTTTTTTTAATATAAGCTTTTCTGTACTGCTTTGGTTTTCTTTGTTATTACTCAAAAGAGCATTTTCATTTCTACAAACCTTTCTGTTTTATATAGGCAAAGGCAAGTCTCAAACTATTCTGAGCCAGATTGTATTATGATGTTGTATAAAAGACAATGTATATAGCTGTAAATCACTTTTGAAATGATTGAGCAGTGATGCTTGTTGACAATGTGTACTGTACAGAAATACCATTGTGTAATAAAATCAACTTAAGCAGTTCAGTATTTTTTTTCCTGTGTTTTTTTAAGAACTAATTATGGAATATATATATATATATATATATATATATATATATATATATATATATATATATATATATATATAAGTTCTTAAAAAATGTATTAAATATATATATATATATTCATTCTCCTATGTTGTAAATCAGATATGATTTAATGTGAACAGGTATATGATGTGTCTATCAGAAGTTTAAACAATGTAGATTTAGTTTAAGTTGATCTTTTTAAATTTGTGTTGTCATTGGTGAACAGGTTTATTTATGTGTTAAAGCACTAGGTTTGGTTCTGGTGCTTTATTTAGAACTATAATAGCTAGACTCACTCAATACAACTGCACTTACAGTATAGAAATGAGTGCTTTCAACTACCACATCTGAGCTTGACACCAAGCAAACATCTGAGTATGTATAACCTGAAAACAGCACCCACACATGGACAGTCATTGTCATTTCTTTTCGTCCCAATGTGTATGTACTGTATCAAATGAGATTACAATTTGTCATTTTATTCACTGAAATTTCCAAAAGAAAAACTGAAGACAATGTTATTATTACCTTTTTACTACCATTGTTAAACATGAAATTGCTTTAGTTTTCTGTAGATCATTTGCAACAAGCTTTCCAATAAAAGAATATTAAAGAATAATTATATTATTATATGTTTTATTTTATTTTATGGGACAAGGGGGTCGATTCAGGGGGCAGCAGTGTGGAGTAGTGGTTAGGGCTCTGGACTCTTGACCGGAGGGTCATGGGTTCAATCCCAGGTGGGTACACTGCTGCTGTACCCTTGAGCTAGGTACTTTACCTAGATTGCAACAGTAAAAAAAAAAATAAAAAAAACTGTATAAATGGGTAATTGTATGTAAAAAAATAATGTGATATCTTGTAACAATTGTAAGTCACCCTGGTGTCTGCTAAGAAATTAATAATAATAATAATTAATTGATCAAAGCTGAACTGGAAGGGTCAGAGTTGCCCATGTCTGAAACAGTGGCAGATCTAAACACAGACGTTGTATAAATATTAATAATAGCACCAATAAGCATACATAAAACTATTTATAACTAAAGATGACATGAAGTTGAAATTTAAACTGATGAAACTGTATTTTATGGTACATTACAAGAGAATGGCACATGAGGCATATAAATGATTAACTGTGTATTTAAAAAGTTAGTCACAACAAAATTAATTCAAATATCTATTTTTTTTCTAATACGATAACCCATTGTTCATTCTAACTAAGACAACAGAAACGTTCTACTGTTTGTGTTATGTGTTTGTGCTATGTAAAACTATGATCAAAAGTTTAGCATCACATACAATTTTAGGGTTGAGACACATTTTTGAAAAATGTGTACCGGAAGCCATACTAGTAGTACAGTATTTTATGTTAGATTTCAAATCCACTGTTTCATTATTTGTTTATAGAATTGTACATTTCATTCTTCATATCTTAGAGAAAAATCACTGCATACTGGTACACATGAGCTGCGATCAGTTTTAAATATTTTATGCATTACCGTACTTATATTTGGACAGCTTTGTTCTTGATTTTAGCAGTTTAGTAATAATTCAGATTTGTGTTGTTACAATCCCATTTAACCCACAGCCTCCCATTATAGGCAACTGTTTGCATGCAAGGTTATATTTTTTTCATTAGGTTTCTTTCAAAAATGTTAGCATGCTTAGATAAAAAGTGAGTTGAAACACACACGCACGCACACACACACAATGGGGAACTAATACAATGTGGCAGAATTTTGAAAATGGATTTAAGTGTCCAATTGGTTTATCACTTCAGATGTACTGTAACCTTCCTCAAAATTGTTGTGTTCAATTAACTGAGTTTCCAGTCTCCACTTTCACCTATGAATATTGTTGAATATTTTAATATCCAGTGTTACTGTGTTTTTGTTATCTTTGTTTTATTTGACTTAATAAATAATCAATTACAAATATTTTTTTGTTGTTGTTAGTGTCTGGTTCAGTGGCGCTGGAACTAGGGGTGCTGGGGGTGCAGCAGATTTGCATAGCTTCTATATACAGGGATTACCGTTTTGTTTAATGGCGTTCAGCACCCCCACAATAAAAATTGTTCCAGCGCCGGTCTGGTTAGTAATTTTAGTAAATCACGATTAGTTATGTATACGAGTTGAATCCAATACTTTGCTATACCCGTATAACTTAATAAATTTATGTGAGCTAGTTCTTATGAATATAATTTTGTGCAAAATCTTTTTTTTTTTTTTTTTTCACGCTTAATCTGTAGCAAAACCCTCCCCACCATATACAGAGATCTCAAATTCCGAAAACTGCGATGATTATCTGAATAATAAGTAAGTGATGTCACAACTATATAACCGCCCACATCCTAGTAATTTATTAAAACATTCAAAATAAAGACCGCTATGTTGGGGGTGGGAGAGAGAGTGGTACTGCGTGAGATTTTATGAAGTGAGCGTGAGCGCGTGTGAGAGTGAGACAAGGTCCTATACGTGTGCTTCGACCCAATCGTGAGACTTCAGGTGTATCATGTTTATACATACTGTATAAAGTACTGTTGCCTGACGCTTCAGCCCACCCCAAATGGAGAAGTCAAACTACGCCCATGGTCTAATTCCATGCCCTGCATATGCGACTCGGGTAGTTTTGTCAACGCCCCGTATGTTTAAATTCGTGTTTTGCTTTTTTTTTTTTTTTTTTAACGTATACATACATAGACTAATACAAACTGCTAATGTTCAAAACGCATGCACAAATACAAAGGGTGCATTGGCACGCATTAATATTGATCTGCAAGGTTTAACCGTACCGGTAGTACATTTAATAGTACTCAGCCTGTCTCCGCGCTGTTAAGACGTGGCATTCCCCGACGTCACTAAACCGGGGCCATTTTGGACCTGAAACTCCGGTGTGTGTTTAGGACTCGAGTCGGGATTCCCCCATACACAAAACATTGTATTTCAGCTGCACACCACGCCAAGAAAGAGGTAGGGAAAGATTCGCTCCTCTTCGTTCCACAGCTGTCAGGAATTCGGTGAGAGACGCGTATTATCAATTTGCATGGAAATAATCGCGGGCACAGATAGGAACCTATGCAATTAATTAACTCGCCAATCATTACTTTACAAAACTAAACAACAACAAAAGTGTATGACTGAAGCTTGGTTAAATGGCATAGGTGTTCTGTTGATTCAAGCATGTTACTATTGTGGGAGCAATACCAATTACCATACCAACAACACGAATTGCATGCAGTAACACAGTATATTGTTATTACGTTTTCAGATTTTCATGCAGCAGTACCGTCATCGTTATGTTTACATTTTTATTTCTGTGGTATGGTATAAGAAAACGTTTATTTTGGACAAATAATCGGCCTCAATCAACACAATAGTTAAGACCGATTATTTGTGCAGCGAAATACATCCCTTTTTATTTATTTGTGTATATATTTCAGTATGCATGGACCTTTACAAACATTGGTAATAATCGTTCATGTATTGGTGTATATCAGAAATATTCAACCTGTAGTACCTGTACTGTATTTTGTGTGTTTAGCGTTCAGAAGGCTGGGAGACGTGGCAAAATATGTCACTCGGCCGCCTGCTATAACCGGCTTCTGCTGCGCAGGCGCACGAGATAGACGCAGAAGAAAAAGTTTCTTAGATTGAGAAGATTTATCAAAGTATTTGTGCTAAGTAAAATAAAACTGAAAATATTACAGAATAAGTAACAAATAACTTCAGTGCTCACTTGTATGTTGTATTAACTGTTTTGTTTTAGGCTTCAAATTGCATTTATTTGTAAATATTGAGAAATCTGTCACATTGTTTTTAAAACATAAACTTGTGCAGTAAGTTTCCATAGGCTTCAAAAACAGTGTATATATTTTTTTTACATCTTCGGTGGGGCTGTTGGACAGTAATTAACTTACCTTACTTAGATTTCTATTGTTTGTTCACTTTAATTGATATTCGTACTTCTACTACTTATCTAAATTGCAGCAGGAAAAAAAAAAATCCACCTAGCAGATTAGCTTTGTATCTGCTGCATGAAATCTAAGATGTCAACTGCAAATTGCAAACAGTATCCAGGGTATCCTGCTTGCATGTTAACATGTATACTTTCGAAGTTTCAGCCATTCTTTTATTTTGAACTGATTAATTCTTTCAAGCACAGGAACAGGAGCTTGTTTTTTTTTCTATGTAAACTGAAGGGTGACGGCATTTTTGCTGGTTTTCTGTGTGCAAGCTGACTGTTTTTGATCTAAGAGCTGTTTGATTGGCTTTCTGCGGAATGTGGCGAGAACTGAATGCAGGGAAGTCGTACCAGACCCATGCTCCTTTAGAAATAAACATTAAAGACTCACATTAGAAAGTGACAGATCCATAGAACAGTGTGATTCTGTCTTTAAAATGGGATGTTCTAAATGGATATAAAGTTGTTTGAGGGACTCTAAGCTTAGGGTATTTACACAAAACGAGTTTTTAGAATGTGAGATATATTCAATGCTGGCCGAAAACAATTGCATTTGCAAACTTTGTGTGTGCCTAGCCTATATTTTGTAAAAGCAGCAGGAAAGATAAGGTGTTTCCTTCATAATTCGGAGGGATCTGTACAGCATTGATACATTTATAGAATGCAAAATAAAAGCAATTGCATGTATTTTTTTTGTTGCAGTGTGTTCCGACAGAGAAAAATGATGGAAGAAAGTGGAATTGAGACAACTCCCCCAAGCACTCCTCCACCTCCCCAGAGTGCTGCAGCAGCAGTTAGCCCTGCCCCAGTGTCGCTAGGTAAGCACTGGAGCAGGATTTGAGTCATTCAGAACAGTTTAATTGCATGCACTAAATCATCCACACTGTTGCCAGACACTATTTTATTTAATCTTGATTTTGCCAGTTATTGAAACCAAGGTGGATGTCAGCTTGTAGAACCAGATAAAAAAAATTAAAAAAAAAAACTCTTCAAATGAATCTGTTGTCATAGGACCTGGTTGGGTGAGCTGCAGTTTCCTTACCAGACTTACCAGTCACTTGGTTCCTGTTAGACAGGATCATGAAGACTGCTTTTCTTGATAAATAATTATTTGTAATTATTTGATTTGTCAAACCCATGTCTTGTTCTAAGGCAGAGGCCCTTCCAGTTCAGGTCCTTGTTCCTACCATGTTCTGTTCTTGTAAATGTTTAATAGAAGACTTCAGACCTCAGTGTTCAGTTTCACGCTGATGTTTGCTGAAGTCTTTTATCTGTAAACCTGTATTGTTCCCTCTGATTCCTCCCCAAAGGCATACAAAGGAAATCTGTTTCAGTGATTGGCTTAATGTAAATATAGGGTACCATAAAGGACTACTTTAACAAACAAAAAAAATGCATTGGTATGTCCTGCACAAATCTCGTGCCCAGGGCATGTCTGAGCTGTTTTTCCTGACTCGCCACTTCACTGAACAGAACAGTTTGCTAACCTCACACCAAAGGCCAGTGTGCAGCGGCGGGTACATTAAATAGAGGATACTAGAGGAGTTAGTTTGAAAGGGAAATACCAGACAACAGTGCTGAGCTATATTCTGCTGGTCTCAACATTCAGCAGAATTCTTTTTTTTAATTACTAAATGAGTCTACCGAAGAAACTGACGATTTTTCTAAGGTCTATAATTAAGCAATAGAATCAGAAGAAGAGGGCTTTACCGTCAGCTAGGTCTATAATTAAGCAATAGAATCAGAAGAAAAGGGCTTTACCGTCAGCTACAGCTCTTATTTTTCAATTGGGATTTGCGTGCAGGGTCGTGTATTTGTGTAAGTTTCAGTATTTAAGTTACCTTTTAGATACTAAAATCATAATAAAAAATATCTAGTAGTGTTGTCTACATGTGTTGTTGCTGATCATGTTATTTATTCAGTTACTTGTTCACAGTGTGCTGATAAAGTTTATTCAAAGCCTCCTTCCTGGCTTTGTTAGTCCAAGAGAGCACTGCCCTGTGTTGTTACTGTGATAGGCTGAAATAACGTTGCTGAAAGTAAACACTTCAACATTCAAACCGGAGACTAGTTGTTATTGTGGTTACTGTATTGTACTTTATTTACTATACAGAATTTAAATAGATAGATTGAACGTATCGGACCGTGAGGAAGCAGACTTGATGTACAATGACAGACAACATTTAGAGTGCTTGTACTAGAACAGAGATTTTCTTTCATGGTGACTGTATTTACATATTTTTTCCGGCGGATTGATTTGGAACAGTGATTAAGCATAGTTTGAACAAGATAACATTCAAGGTCCTTTAACAGAGATTAAGGACCTCATATTGACCAATCAGGTTAAAGGAAATCTCAGCTCCATTTTCTAATGTGCTATTTGTAGCACATTAATTTCTAATTCACAATGCTGTGTACATAGCCAATTTGGAGTACAGAATGCTGTGCTCCTTCCACCAGTTTAACAAATCAAGGGAAGTAATGTTAAAACTTTGCAGTACATTAGTAAGACCTCATCTAGAATATTGTGTTCAGTTCTGGTCACCTCACTACAAAAAGCATATTGCTGCTCTAGAAAGAGTGCAAAGAAAAGCGACCAGAATTATTCCTGGTTTAATGTCATATTATTATTATTATTATTATTATTATTATTATTTATTTCTTAGCAGACGCCCTTATCCAGGGCGACTTACAGTCGTCAACAATTACATTTCAAGAATCACAATGCAAGTAATAATACAATTAAGAGCAAGGTAAATACAATGATGAATACAATGACTTTGGTTCAAGCAAGTACAAGTGTGACAAAATACAATTCAATAATACAGCAGATAACAGTGTCAGTGATAGTTACATCAGGATATAATTAAATACAAAATACTACAGATTAAACACATGGCAGATTACAGTTCTCTGACAGGCTAAAATAATTGAATGTATTCAGTCTTGAACAAAGAAGACTACGCGGCGATCTGATTCTAGCATTCAAAATTTTAAAAGGTATTAACAATGTCGACCCAGGGGACACAAATCGAGATTAGATAAAGGGGCATTCAAAACAGAAAATAGGAGGCACTTTTTTACACAGAGAATTGTGAGTCTGGAACCAACTCCTCAGTAATGGTGTTGAAGCTGACACCCTGGGATCCTTCAAGAAGCTGCTTGATGAGATTCTGGTTTCAATAAGCTACTAACAACCAAGCGAGCAAGATGGGCTGAATGGCCTCCTCTTGTTTGTAACCTTTCTTATGTTCTTATTTTATTTTCCAATAGTGGCCTTCAGTGTTGTATACTGCTGCACTTCATCACCGTGTACATTCTCCGATTAATCAAAGTCATAAAAATGCTCGAAGGAATGACACCAAAAACTGTAGCATATTGGGAGCAATGTTTTCACACCTGTAGCTCTCACCTCGCTGTTCTAGTTTCTCGTGCAGCTCGTGATAAGTCTCCTGAATTTAATTGTCAGATATGCAGTGCTGAACCTTTGTTTCTGCCATTTGAATCACAGTTTTAGACAACTGTGCTGCAAGGACAGATTGTTTTACGTATTTCACCAAAAGACTACCTGAACCGAGCCTGAATGTATGCTGTACAAATTACACCCTACCCAACACTTGTAGTTTGGTCCTGTCCAGTTGCAAGGGTCTACTCTTTAAGCTTCCCCAATTTGTAAATGAAAGTGCATGGCCATCAATCAACCTAAGCAGGGACTGGTATTTATGGCATGTACCTTAGAATAGAGTAAACGTTATTTCAATGGGTATTAGATATGGACTAGTTGTCAAGACAATCACTAGACCGATAAAGACACTAACTAGCTAAAATGTTTGTCAACTTGTCTGAATTTCATACATTTAATCTTGTCATGGAAAAACACTGCATGGCAATGTTTAACTTAATGAGGCCAAAGGTACACGTACTCCCTTTTAAATGTGAATAACTTCTGTCTCTGACACTTCCAAAGGGTTTGTATTCACTTTAAAGCAACTTTGTACGGGACAGAAATATCAGAGTTATGCAAACTATAGTATTCTTCTTTGTGTTCACTTTGTATATCATGTGTTGTTTCAGTCATCACATCTCGGTGACCCTTTTCCTTCATATTTGCTTGTTCGGTAAAAACCCTATTTCTGTATCATAATTTGTATTGGTGATGCATTGCTGACATTGATATTTTCTGAATCGATATTTTGTTTTCTCTTTTATTTCAGCCATGTCCAGTCCTTTGTCTCTCCCCAACACATCCGGCATGTCTTTCCCAGCCCAAGGCTTTTCAACAACCATGGCTCCTGCCTCCACCTCTCTCCCTCCTATCAGATCTTCTGCATCTCCTCCATCGGGCAGCGCTCAGGGTTCCATGATGGCTGCCTCTCCCTTCCCTTCTCCTGGGGCTTCAATCCCTGGTATTCCCTTTGCGAGTCCACTGGCTGCATCAGTCCCAGGTGTCCCCTTCTCTAGCCCCATGGCTGCCTACTCCTCTCCCTCCATCCCTCCCAGTGGCGTTCCTCCTCTGGGTCCTGTCATGTCTGCACCTCCTATTGGTCCTCCCACTACAGGCTTTTCGATGAACGCTCACTATGACATCACTCGGGGTCACGCAGGGAGAACTCCACAGACACCTCTTATGCCATCATTCTCCACCCCACAGCCTATCACAGGTGATAGTTTGTTTTTCTCTTCAGTCTTCAATGTAAAGTAGTCGGAATGTTTTTTTTTGTAGGCTGTCAAAGGTTGATACCTGGCAACCTAAGGAGCAGTGGGTAACTTGTAGATGTTTTCTCTAGCTTAGTTTTTTTTTTAAATTACATTTTAAACCATTTCATTTTCACCCCTTTCCTCATTTTAGTGTGTTGTTGAATTCACCATTGTTTTGGTTCAAGTCAAACCCTACTGTTCTTTCTGGTCAATAAAGTGTACAGCTGCAACAGTTACATGCAGCATCTTAACAATATTCCTCTGCTTTGTGTGGGTACAGCAGGGAGTGACTTCCCATCCCCACTGCAGTGAAGTAAGGAAGAAAGTTAATTTTGAAGCAACAAAAAAAGGCATTTAAAATAGATAGTGTAACATGATTTTGGAGGCGGGGATATGTTACTAAAGGATTTTTTAGGGCTAGCTAGTTAGTTTTTGAGACTTTGCATGTCACCTTGCTTTGTTAAAAAATAATTTCATTATACATTGATTGATAATGCACATTTGTGTATCCATTACAAAAAAACAGGGTACATTGTGCCAGAATAAGTAAATAGAAAAATCAAGGTAATAAGATTATGATGCAGTTTTGCACTTGCCATAGATAAGAGAGATGTTTTTTTTTAAATATATATCTATGTCGTGTTCATCGTTTTTATTGGATGGTAATCTTAAAAATGTAATGGCATAATGCCACATGATTAACATGTTTTTTTCCTCTAGTTTTGGAATAGAAACGTTATATTGATTGTCTACTTGAGTTTAAGTTTTTGCATGATGTTATTTCTATGAAGTTTTGCTGTCTTGAGTTAAATTGTGAAGAGTGTTTTGTGCAGGGCCCTTCTCTAAACGCGCTGTTCCTTCTTGCCTGCAGCAGTGATGTCAAACCCCATGGTTCAGCAGCCTGCTATGTCAGTCGGTGTTGGAGCTGAATCTCCGATCACCTTCCCAGATAATCATGAAGATCCGAGGATGGGGATGGAGGACAGTGGCAATGCAGGAGGCATATGGGGCTTTATAAAGGTGAGCTTCTGTGAGGTAACCTGCAAGAAGGAATGTGTTAAAGAAGTGTGGTTTAATAGAAATCACCTGATCTGAAATGTTGACAACATACAGAGAATGGCTGTATCCTCTAAATCAGAGGTATTTTATTGGTACACACAGCACTGTTTGCAATATACAACTGAGTGTGATATTTTAATGTGAGGTTAGAGCTCTTGAGTGTTCAAGAGCTGACAACATACGTCGATTTATGTTTGACCTGGAGAGGGGCAGTAACTCTTGGCAAGTGTATTAGCTTCTGGCCTCATCAGTCAAGTGCTGTGTGATGGGGGGGGGCAATTTTTATGAACCAAGCTGACACTACAAAAGTCAGTGGTAACACAACAGTGCATTTATCTGATGCGCTACTGAGTGAATGAATTAAAGCTCACTAGAAACAGGCACACATAGTGTGAATTACACACCATTCCTGAAACGATCCACAAGGTGGTGCTGCACAAAAAGAATTTTAACTGAAAACAAAAAGAATGTCCAACTGTTCATTAAGTTATTATCTGTATGATTGACTTGTACACCAAGAATATGAACGTGGGTAAATGTTAAAAAATACTGGTCTATTATTGGTCACTAAATAATAAATGAACAGAATTAGAATATGCTTACCGTTTTGTCAGCTCAGTGGTTTAAAATATTTTCGATAAAAGGAACATACTATTGAAGCTGTAGTTTTTTTAAATGCTTTTTTTTTTTTTTTAAGATGTAAGAAAAGTTGTGCCCGTCTCGATCCTGCTTTGGCACCAACAGCCCCTCTTTATAGAAACTGTCACTTCTTTAGTTTATTTCTCGTCATTTGAAAAAGAAAAATCGGTCTAGCTTGCAATGGGAATTTTGGTGACTTTGTAAATATCTTTTAATCAGTTTCAGGAACTGTAAAACCATGCAGAACTTTATTAAAGTCATATTTCAGTCGGCAGACACTTGCTTTTCTTTTTTTTTATCATCTGGATTTAATTAAACAAACATTATGGCTAGTTAGCCTTCATCCTTTTTTTTTTTTAATCAAAAATTGCCCTAAAAATGCAATTATTTTTCAGTATGTGCCATATAGATGTGCAGTTTTAAACTGGATTTATAGTGACTGGGGGCAGAAGTAATGCAATTCATAAACCTATCTAAAACTCACCACAAGACTTTAACCCTGTGGTGTGTAGCACCAACATTGGGGTCAGTAAAAGTCTGTATTGTGTACAATACATTATAATACATTATACCCCAGCTGTGAAATTGTCATCAGATGAATGTGATATTGTTTTTCTATTTTGGGCTTGTGCCATGCAACTTAGGGTCAAACAAACAATAACTACAAATCATCTTCACGTTTACTTCCTTTTAGTATATAATATGTACATTTTTTGGTGTAGATTTAGAAAACAGCTGTGAAACTGATCTGCTGTGTTTCTGCTTGATGCTTTTAGGGCGTTGCTGGAAACCCAATGGTAAAATCCGTTTTTGATAAAACCAAACATTCTGTGGAGTCGATGATCACCACTTTGGATCCTGGAATGGCTCCGTATATCAGTAAGTACAAAGAGTGTATCACAATGTATTTTATGATACTTCCTGAAGAATCAACCTCTTGAACAGTTAAGTGTCTTTACCTCTGGAGCTAAATTTTCAATTTCCAGTGTGTCCCCTGTGTACCTGTTTCCTGTACTAGCCGTGTAACTCCCTTTCATCATTAATCAGTACACAAGTTGGTGCAGTGGTTGCAGGTTTTACAGCTTTATGACCTGTGGTTGATTTGTTGGTGCTTGGATCTGGATAGATGATTTATTGGAAAGTACTGTGGGTAAAGGGACAACTAAAATGCCTGAAAGTAGAGTGCCTAAATAAGCACGGTAATTTACCATAATAAAAAACAGTAGTGAAAAAGAAAATGTAGAACGAAAAAAAGAACAACCAGATATGTCAACGAAAGACAGCACATTATTCAAATTCTTTGTCGTATTATATATTTAAGGTAAAGCAAGTTTATTTTTCTGTTAAATGCTCCTGGCTACAATGTTCTGCCGTCCAGCTGTACAGAATTCCTGGGGAGAACCCTGCCTCTGGTTTCATGCTTTTGTAATTGTTCCTTTCAGAATCTGGAGGAGATCTGGACATTGTTGTGACTTCGAATAAGGAAGTGAAAGTTGCTGCTGTTCGAGATGCTTTCCAAGAAGTGTTTGGGCTGGCAATGGTTACAGGAGAAGCTGGTCAGTCCAATATTGCATCCCAGCCTGTGGGTTACGCAGCAGGACTGAAAGTGAGTAGCTTATAGATGTTTCCCACTCTTCTTCTTTAGACAAGAAATGTGTTTCCTTTTTGAAAGGTGCAAAAAGGTCTGAGTGACCTAGGTGGTTACAAAGCTGGCCATGTTAGCATAGCATCAGATGGACAATAAGCGAAAGACTATGTGGCACATGTGGCTATAAGTGTGGCTAAATGTGGCTAAATGCAATGCATCTGCTGGCTCACCTCTTGCTATCCCCAGAACAGGGTAGAAGTATTCAGCTAGGGCAACACAATTTTGATTTCTTAACTTGGCATTTTACATTTTCCTTGCAGGGTGCCCAGGAACGGATAGACAGTCTGCGTCGAGCTGGGGTGATCCATGAAAAGCAGGCAGCAGTCTCAGTAGAAAACTTTATTGCTGAGCTGTCTCCTGACAAGTAAGAAGCACTTTTCTTTTATCTTCGCCTGTAACTTTGGCTAACAAGGCTGATCGATATCTTCCTGCCACAAAAAACAGAAAAGAAACGATGTTCAAAGTGTTTTTATTCCTTTTGATCCTTTTAATATTGTTCTTTTAGGGCAGGACATTCCAAAGTGATCCTGTTCGTTTGTTTTGTTTTTTATCCACCTGTCTGTGCTTTTGTGCTCAACTGATCCTTACAACTACCCTTAAAGGCGATACAGCAAAAAAATACATTCATTGCAGTGTTTTCTTTGGGATTCTCTTATATTTTTGTTTATGAAAGGACTAAACATTGAATACCTTGTTGACCATTTGAGATGTAATATGACTGCCATGATAATGCGAAGATTTGACATTCCAGAACTATATTCTATAATTCTCTAGGTCACGTTGGGTATCATTGGGTGTTGTTGACATCAGCCTCTTATTTAATATGGCTATTGTGGCTCTTGTGACTTCTGTTGAGTCTTGTCTTCACATTTAGTACACAGCTCAATATAATTTTCGCAGGTCAATTTCCATATTAGTGAGTTTTTCCAATATCTGTCTTACTTCACTTTTACAAGCGATTTGATGCTGCACATGTTAGTTGGAAACAACAAGGAACTTATACAAGCCATTTACTGTATTTTGTATGTATGTGTTCTTACACTTCAAATTATGCATTCTGTGAATTGCACGCTGTATCGTTTAGAACATATAAATGAACCTCTTAGTATTTTTCATGTATTCATTTGTGTGTGTGTGTGTGTGTGTGTGTGTGTGTGTGTGTGGGTGGAGGTGGTTGACTGTTCAGACAGAAATTCCTTTGTTGTAAGCTCAACTGCTGTTCTACACCCACCACAAAAAAAATCTTAAACTTCTACATTTTTGCATTTTAATCAGTCTTTAAAAGAAAGTATTCCTGAGGGATTCTGTTTTAACACAAATTGCTTAACTGTTTTTGATCACTGATTTAAAAGTATAATACATATTCCTGAACATTACATAACATGTCAGAAATGTGCTTTGAAATTAGATCAACATATTTGCTAGTGCTGTGCTTGACAGAAATAGGAATTGGTTATATTTTTGAATATTTACAATACCCCTGTAGTTTAAATCTTTAATTTTGTTATTGTTACAGGTGGTTTGATATTGGCTGCTTGATTCTTGAAGACCCAACCCATGGCATTCATATTGAAAGCTTTACACAAGCCACACCAGTGCCTTTAGAATATGTTCAGCAGGTCAGTGTTTATTCAGAAGATAATTAATACTCCCCATGGATTCAACAGTCATAGTATATTTAACCACTTGACTGCCACTGGATGTACCAGGTATGTCCTCCTTGGGTAATGCAAAAAGATTGGATTTTCTACTTTTCCCTTCAACTAACCTTGATTTGGTTTATTTAATTTGTAAATGGACTGGTAATTGTTGAAGGGATTCACCTGTGTGTTGCATTCAGTTCTGTGGTAGTTCTCTCCTGTCAGTTCGACACTAGCAATGCACTGCTTGCTTCCGTATGGGCAGGGATTTTGAAAGCAAACCATCTTCTCCGATAAGTTTTTCAAGGAATGGGATGGATTAAAAAGTCATATATAACATAATGCCACTACATGGAATAGTAAATAAAACCACAAGTATTATATATGTAATTGTTTATTTTGTAAGAAAGTGAATTCCTGTGCAGTCATGGGTTTCCCCTCTCATTATTTTCATTGGTTGAACTAGCTGCATGCGCCATTTCTACCAAATTTGATTGACAGATGACTTTACCAATAAAGTTGTGAACAATGAGAGATGTGTAGCAAAACTAAGAACAATCAGGACTGTAGCTACTCTCTTAAAAGGGGGAAAAAAGTTCAGTTAAAATGTGCTTTTATTCAGTGTGCTTGGTCATGGCATCCTGAAGTAATTTGTATCCACAGCAGATCATACTGGTACACATGGCCTTACTTTGTTTACTGGAAGCAAGCGACTTGAACTGACAGGAGATAATAACAGTGATTAACGTCATGAAACGGTGTAACGTTTAGCCCAAGGGAAAAATAATATAACCAGTGGCTGTCAAGGGGTTAAGAAGCAAATTAACCTATTTTTAAAGGTTAATTTACCTAGAGTATGACTGAGATGTATCATTGGAGCTGCAGTGGTGTGCTGTGTTGATTTCATAAAGGGTTACCAAATATGCATTACTTTATCTTTGCCACATCCTATGTGGTATATATTATGGGTTTACATTTTTCAAAATAATCACAATGAGAGGGCAGATAATTCACCAGAAACTAAGATACTGCTGTATTTTCTAATGCAAATAAATGCAAATAAGAGGTAGGAGGTAATGTTAGGCTACGTACACACACACTGCAGTTGGCTCGACAACCGTATTTACAAATGGCACTCACTGTGGTTGTTTGTTTTACACACACCTTTCATTACTGAAATGAGTGACTCCCTGTTTAAACAAACCACTGAACTCGGGCCATCATTACATGCCATGTGACAACATGGAGGCTGTGTTTTTGTTTATGCTTTTGGAAGAAAGTACTGTACGTAATCGATCGAGAGCTCGTCAAGCACAGCTATGCTCGCACCAGGCGAGACGCGGTTTTGCTTTTTCTGCACTGCTGAATACAGTGGCGACGACCTGCAGTACCATGACGGTAGATCGAAACATTTGGGCGATCTTCCCAAGAGTATATATCTGCAGAACAAAGGCTCCCACAGCGTAGCTCACACAGGGTAGTGCGGCATGCGCAACTCGTAATTTACGTTGTGCTTCATTCACCCTCAACACCGCTACCATGTGACGATAAACAGGGTATGGGAGGGGGAGAACACTGACTGAACATAGTGATTATCTTGAGAGAATTAATTGGTGATCCACGGCCAATACCCCACGAACCTTGGGTTTAGGGCTGGGTTATTGTTATGAAATAAACTTTGTTTTAGTACGTAAATTCATCACCCTTATGTGATCGGCTGTAACATATAATGATGATGTCTATTACGAGTTGCGCCCGCAGCACCACCCTGTGTGAGCTACCCTGCGAGAGCTACGCTGTGGGAGCCTTCATTCTGCAGCAATACACACAGATGAGATGTTCGGTATCGGTGGAAAAACGAGTTGCGGTCTCACTGTGGCGTTTGGGGATACGAATGGTCCCATATTGTTTTATTTAATTTGCGAAACCAAAAATACTATTTTTTTTCTTACAACAGAATATTATACAACTGTACTTTGATTAAATAAAACCATTGTTATGAATTTCCTATTCATCAATATTACTAAATCAACTTGGCTCATCAGGCAAAGGTGAACTCACAACCGCATTTATCCTGTGTGTGTACGTAACCCAAGAGAATCCATAAGAAAACCCAACTCTTCATTTTGTTTCATGGTTAAGAATTTTACTGTCTATTCTTCCTGTACAAGATGTGTGGTTTATCTTAGAATTTGCTGTTTGCATCTTAGCTTCTGCTTATAACCACATTACATTATGAATACAAATGGTAATTTGTTTTAAATGTTTCCTACAGGCCGAGACTCTAACACCAATAGACTACAGCTTAAGGTGGTCGGGTCTCATGGTGACAGTGGGAGAGGTGATGGAAAGAAACTTGCCTCACGTCAGCAAGACTGACTGGCATGTCATGTTCACTGGCATGTCTCGAAGACAGATGATCTACAGTGCGGCTAAAGCTTTAGCAGGAATGTATAAACACCGACTGCCACCCAGGACCGTTTAATGCAGCACAAAAACACCATTTTAGCCAATGGTTTCTAAAGGACTACAACTATTCACACATCCAGGTGTGTGCTTCATTTTTTATGTCCTATGAAGATATATAGTTGGCAAACAAAATATAACTGTAAATTTGTATTTTTTTTTTTAAATTATAAGATTTAGTGAAAGCTCCTGCAACTAAACATTCCAGTTTGTAAGGTGTTAAAGTTTAAAACATAACATCTAAGTAAATGTGTTTTGTAAACGGCTGAAACCTCGACATCTGTAGCAGATGGAAGATGTTTTGAAAGTGATTTTAATATGGGACAAAGGAAATCTGAACGGAAATGCAGAATTTTGCTCTTTTAAAAAAATATATTTTAAGCAGTGAAACCTTGAAGGATTGTTTGATTGATCTCAGTGGGATATGGGCCCTTTTCAGATTTTCCTCTAAGCTCTTTATGCCATGCTTGTTACAGAGCTGTCTGTCCTGAGTAGTAAAAGGTCACTGAATAGGAGGTGTACAGTTTATCAGAAACCAAGCTTAAAATTGGCACCTGCCTCCTCAATATTTGGTCCTACGCCAACAGAAGTCAGTTCTGACGTAGTTAAAGCATGACATGAACTTTATAATAATAATTTTAAAAATAGGCTTTACAATTTCCTTATTAGCCATGCCTAAGTCTATGGCCCATAGGTTAAATCTGGTTAAAGATGCAACTAATTAAGATCTTATCAATTCAATTTAATGTGTGAACTCAAAATTGACATCTGGCTGCTATAGGACCTAGTAGATGATGCTAATGTTGAGCCCTGAGGAATGTGTGTTGAGAGAAGCCGGAGCTAGGAGTGAAGCTTAAATTCTTACCATTGACTCAGATAAAGTTCTGTTCAGAATGATTGAGTGCAGTAGGATTTTAAAGGAGGTTTCTTGATACATGCATTAAAGGTTTTTTTTTTTTTTTACTATTGATGATATAGATGGCCATTTATTGTAATCTATGAAAAGTTTAAAAAAGATTATCTTCTTTTTTGCTAACTTTTGTTCTCTAAAAGATATACAACAAAAATTTAGGATTTATATCTAAATTGATCTTTATTCGCCAAAGTCATATATACATTCTATATAAGTAACGTAACTGGGCTTTAAAACTTATTGACTGTAGTGTAAATAAACCATATACAGTATGCAAAAAAAACCAAAAAAAAAAAAAACATTGATTCCAGTCATCAGAAAATCTCCAACCACATGATATGTGAATAAAAACAAATGAATCACAGGAATATTGTAAATGAAGAATTTGAACAATACATTTGTATAATACAATAACATTCATTATTTAGGAAGATTTGACACATTTGATGCTAATAAACCCAATGAGGGGCACTTTGTTCAGAATTGCCTGAGGTTTGTGAAATCTGTCACACACCTTGGTGATCCATTGTGCTGTCTTGCTTATAACAGGTTGGTTTCAAAGTATTACTATTCATTCTCCACTGTGTTTATTTATGTTTACATTGAATTCATGTAGTTTGACATACCCTTATGTTCAAATACCTCTTTCCATAATATAATGAAACTAGCATTATAACAAGAACTTTAGGATTCAAACAAAAAATTAACACCAGCTCTGCAGTGTCCTGAATGACCAGATGATCCGTTTTCTTGTATGAAAATGCAGTTTGGTGTTTTAATGTTTAGAGTCAGCATCAAAACAGCCCGAGCTGCTTAAAGGCTGTATAATGCAAATGTGCCTCAGCTTTTATTAGTAGTCCCTATTCTCTGCATGTCACTTGCCCTGTCAAAAATGACATTTATCTTTTAATAATGCGCCCCTTTTTTTTTTTTTTGCATTAATCCACTGAAAACTAAAATAATTTATCCCAGAGTGACCACAGAAAAACTAGAGCTGTGAATGACCTCAGGGCTGCCAATTATGTTAGTGTGAAAGTAAAAGAGTGTTAGTTTGCCGTTGAAATTTGCATATACCTGAGAGAGATTTCAGCATTTTATGTTTTGGACAAACGGCAGATTTTTAGCCGACGGTTATATTGTTATTTGTTTATTATTTGGGATAAAGGATTAACAACTATAAAACCGCCTTTTTACAATCCAAGATTTGTAAATAAATAACATTTTTGGCAAATAAAACATTGTTGGAATTTCTCCTAAAGTGGATTCTGGGTACAAGTTGTACAACTAATGTGGCAGGTTTTGGTGTGCGGCTTTGCCTTTTTGATGACAGGCATGAACATATACTGTGCTGTGTAAAGATTCTCAGCCCTTTGTGTCTCACAATTGTTCTAATGTGTAAATCGGATGAATCAGATACATCACAAGGAACACTGTATAATATTCTAAATATATTTATGTACTGTTCTCTATTCAGTTTAGTATTTTATAAAACCAACAGATACAGTACATTTATTATCCTTTTAAAACATGCTTTAAATATGTGCCACCGATGTTCAGGAGACTAAATTCATTTATTTACTACTTTTACTGTGTTGTGTCATTTATTTATAGAAGATTATTGAACAATTATCATCTAAATATCCGGCTGTGTACCAATGCTTATTTTTTAAATATCTAACCACATGACATGTGAATAAAAACAAATGAATCACAGGAATATTGTAAATGAAGAATTGGAACAATACATTTGTGTAATACAATAACATTCATAATTTAGGAAGATTTGACAAGTTTGATGCTAATAAACCCAATGAGGGGCACTTTGTTCAGAATTGCCTGAGGTTTGTGAAATCTGCCACACACCTTGGTGATCCATTGTGCTGTCTTGCTTATAACAGGTTGGTTTCAAAGTATTACTATTCATTCTCCACTGTGTTTATTTATGTTTACATTGAATTCATGTAGTTTGACATACCCTTATGTTCAAATACCTCTTTCCATAATATAATGAAACTAGCATTATGACAAGATCTTTAGGATTCAAACAAAAAATAACACCAGGTCTGCAGTGTCCTGAATGACCAGATGATCCGTTTTCTTGTATGAAAAAGCAGTTTGGTGTTTTAATGTTTAGTCAGCATCAAAACAGCCTGAGCTAATTAAAGGCTGTATAATGCAAATGTGCTTCATCTTTTATTAGTAGTCCCTGTTCTCTGCATGTCACTTGCCCTGTCAAAAATTACATTGCTCTTTAATAACATCTTTTCTGATTAATAGAATTCTAAACTGGATCGTACTTCAGGTACCCTGATGCACATTTAAGCTGACCCCTCTTCATGTGGCTTAAATTGGAAAAAGAAGCCTGACTATATAACGCTGATAAGAATATCACATTAAGCAGCATCCACATGCAGTAGATGTCCTGCTTTGAAATTCCCAGCATTTTAAACAAAATGTTCTGCATAAGGACCCCACACATCCCACCCCATACTGGAAACAGACCTGTATTCCCCTTTTTAGACATACATAGTGTACATTTTCTTTATGGTCTTCTTTTAGTCGTGATTTCAACTGTTATTGCCTTGATGTGATGAATGGAATCAAAAAATAGCCACATGGGTGACCTTAAGTTCAAAAGCAGGCTGTGTATGTGTACTGTGCCACATTCATTTTTAATGGGTTTTTACCACAAATCACTGGTTCGGTTTCTGTTGCTGGCAATATTTAAGTGCCATTTGGTCTACAAGAAATACCTGAGACTATTAGATACAAGAAAAAAAATCTTCTATTCAGAATGAGCAGTAATATGACGTCTGGCATTGTTATGATATATGATACGATGGCATTAACTGGGCTTACCTTTGGCATAAAAGAAGATCAGACTATATTCTATTTTCTGAAGACATTTAAAACACACAAAAGTAAAATTAGCATGTGATAATATTAAGGGGCCTGTTTATATTTTTTTAAATGTTTAATTTGAACATAACTAAATAAATAATTGTAGATATATTTAGAAATATATATGTCTGACATCCACAATTGGACAAAAAGACCATTATTGAGGAACAAGGATATGTAGGTTCCTAAAAAGACATGTAAGCCTTCGTGTAATCAAGATGTGATGTTTCAGGCCTTTCTTTCCAGAGATTTCACATTTACTTTCTTTTTCCTTCTCAAGTCTGGTTTGTTTCTGGTTCTGCATTGTGATGAAAGCTTTAATAAAGTTCATAAAACTGGAAAGATTGTGGCATTATTACTGTATGTGATAATCAGGTTATGTATTCTATAACATTTAACACACAGTTTTTGTTAACTTCCTGGATTGAGTGTGTTGAAACACATTATACACTAGACACTAAAAACAGATTGAACGAGGTTGACATTCGTTAACATTTCTCTTTCTGTACTGAACACTGTGTATGTTTCTAGAACATGCTCTGTCTCTGGTTGCTATGGGAGTGAGAAGTAAGTTAGTGTTAGGAAAGCCAATCAAGACAGTAAAATAGCTGCATATAGTAGCCAGTTTTCTTCATTGAAAGACTTCCAGCAAAAGATGTAAATCTAAAGAAATTCTTAACTATTATTTTTAGACATTAACAGAAGGAGAACATCCCTTTCTATCTAAGAGCCTGCACACTACAGGTAGGTGGGCCAACAGACTCACTCCTAAGAGGTGGGGGACAAATCTACAAATGAGGAGGCAACAAATTTGACACTTCTTAATGAGACGTATTCATAACAATAATACCGCAAGTAATGGAAGTAGGTGTACTAACTAGCATTATATTCAGTAAACACTAAAGAAAAAGGGGCCATGCTTTTCAGCAACGGGTCAGCTGAGAGAATTTGAAAACTGAGCTTAAGATTTAAATCACCCTAACTCTAACCCTCACCTGAAACCTAATCAAAAGAATGCAGTACAGTTTTACACTGGCTCTTTCTGTACCAGGTAAAGAGCGTGGCCCATCTTTCTGCACCTATGCCAAAAAAGCTTATAAAAAAGCAATAAGGTCCAGCTCCAAAGGCTACTCCACAGGGTCAAACAGAGTAGGCTGTGGAATCCCTCAAATCCCCTGTGTGTCTGAAGGTGCGCTACTTTGACTTCAGTAGGATCAGTTCTAGTTTGTGTTACTGTTAGAAGGTTTGAGGGTTCATGTCTGTGAGTGACTGTGATGTGACAGTGTCCAGTGATAACTGCAGCGTGGGGTGGCTGTTTTTGCCCTGCAGGGAAACATTTCATATCTTCAGCTGCTAATTTAGATACAAACAAAGTTCATTTGCAATCTTTTTTTTCTTCATTTTATTGTACACGAGGGAAAGAGTAATAGCTATCATGCCTTGGGTGATGATATACCAACAGCAAAAAAATATTTTGTGACTGAATATATTGCTACATTACTTAAACATTAAAAAGCTAGGTTTTTTGTTTTGTTTTTTGTTTTTAGAAGCAGGGCATTTAATCCCCCATTTCTTTTAAACAACTGAAGCCTCCTGGTATCAATAACATCTGGGGAAATGTTTATTGATGTTCCAGAACGTTTTTAGCATTACCAGTTGACGCCTTGAGAGAATTAAACTTTAAGATTTCTCTTGTTTTTTTGTTTTTTTGTTGTTTTTTTTTTGGTTTATTTTCGTAATGGCATTCATGAAAAATACTTAACTGAAAAATAGAAGAAACAATCCTTTGTTTTACAAATTACACATTTAGCAAAATGCCCACCACAACATTTTGATGTCTAGGCCTTTTGTTGTATGATGTATTTATATACAGTACTACTGAATATACAACAGGTGTTTAGAGTTCTAGTGTTCAATAACATTTTTGTATTCAACACTACAAAGCTAATATTATTTTTTTTTATATACCTGATTTCATTTTGAAATTTATCTTGAATTTAAATCCATTGACAGACTAACTGGGTGAATCGCACTGTTCCAAATTATGCCAAGCAAAGTGATTCTCTGAATTCAGCTGTTTAATTTAAGTTTAAACATACGTTCTTCATGTTTGGAATGCTGTGTTTATTTAACTCAACGAAGATGGCTGTAACCAATCCTCTAGCACCCATTAGTGCCTTGTCAGTTTATCGGCCATCCTAATTCATGGAATAACTACAGCACCATATAAACTGTGTATATATGACATAGCAAGAGCCAGCATTTATATGAATATCTATGCTATACATATCATAGAAGCACTATGTACATTATGCTTTTTGAATCAATTCTCTTTACTGCACCTTTTACTTAAACTGCTAACTAGTACAGAGAGTCCCACCCACTTCCCTTTAATGTTGTTCCCAAACCTTCAACTCGGATACAGGCATGCTTTGAAGCAATCGTTCAAAAGAGCAGCTTGTGCAGCTTTAAAGAGGTTGACCTCAAGGTTATATCCTGGGATTCTTTATGAGATGTTATTATAGCCTTGCCCCCAGGATTGGCTGCTTGTCCGTCCTAAATATCCTTAGATATTAATAATGTTACATACTGTCCAGTGTTACCCAAACCAGATGACAGAATCCAGGTGCAGAAAGCTCATTCACAAGCTTGTCATTCCTTTCACCTCGAGAGGCCTTCTGGTTTGAATCCGGCTCAGGTCACAAGGCAAATGATTTGGGTGAGCTCACACTAACACCAAGTAGACATGTGTCAATTGTCACCCTTTGGTTAAGAGTCACAAGAAACAAAAATAATGCTATTTACTATTTTGATAAAGCTTTTAAATGTGTGCTTTAGTTTAGATAAAAGCTGATTACATCATTGCCTGTTGCATCCTAAAATTAGTTTTCAGCGCACACACACAAAAAAAGAGAAGCAGCTCTTCAGTTTTAGTAGCCAACAGTATCCAGTGACACGGGATAGATGAGCCAATTTTTCTTTATAGTTGTAAGAGCCAGTGACATCTAGTAAACACCTACTCTGTATTGCCAACAATAGAAAAGCCAGAGAAACTTGATCCACGGTAGGTGGTCACTAGATGGCGCTGTCACTAACTTCTATAAAGATACTTCAGCTGATCAAGGATGTGTTATTGTGCCAATGGCTGACAGCCAGTACTGAATTCAGGCCTTAAAGCACCATAGCAGAGACTGTATAAAAAAAAAAAAAACATAATTTAAAAGTAAGGGGACAGTTATGAAAGGAAAATGTCATTTGAAGCTACCTAAACTTGAAATTCAGCTCTGATACAGCACTGTCACTGTAAATCTAATGTGTTTAGGACAATGGGACTGTCTATGGGTCATTTTTAAAATCAGTCTTTTCAGATCCGTAAGAATACAGTAACACATCCTTGTTAAATGGGAGATAAGTCTTCACAGCGGCATTGAAGAATGATAGATCATTAATATCTGCCGGTATTAGCTTTAATCTTAGACAGAGCTGTTGCTGAGCTAGCAACAAAGTGACCTCTGGAGCAGCGGCAGCGACTGCTGTGCAGAGAGCTTGAGCTAATTATCAGGCAAAGGTGGAAAACTGTGGACTGATTTTTAAACCTGCCTTCTATTGGAAAGTATTTGAACTCATTTAAAATGCATTTTAAGATAAATATGCATAATAATATTGATATAGCAAGCACAGTGTAACTGCTGGGACTCGGGATTGATGTGCAAAGTGAGATCTTAAAAGCAAGCATTTCTAATTATGTAGAGTTAAAACTGTTGTGGTTTTGATAAACAATGTGTGAGTAAAATATCTACAGTATATTTCAATATACCACATGATAACAGTATTAATACACATCTCATCCATGTGGTTAAATTGGAAGACAATTACAGTACATTTTATACAGTGGCTATGTATTTGAAATTATTCAATAGTATAATGCCTAATACACCATTACATGTATTTACAAGTCAGTGTCTGTACTGTATTTTCGTTTACTTGTTGTGTACTGTTTAAACCATGTTTAATTAACACTTCCTGTGAGGAAGTGAGATGCGAGATAAATATAATGTTGCTTCCTTATTAGAGGTTTATTTCAACCTTATACACTTTATTAATATGTGATTTCTTGCTAATTTATTATTTTTAACAAACAGACCATTTTTTCTGCATGAAGGTATCTCAGTTTGGCCAAATGAGCTCAGAAATAAGTCAGAAGATTTAAGTATTGATAACAATGTCTGTCAGTGTACTAATAGTTTCTTAAACAACACATTTTTACAAAATAGATTTTACGTAATTAGATCACAAACAGTACTGTTAAAGGTTTTTTTTAGAATATGAATGTGTTACAAGGTTCCTTTTCACTGACAATGAAAAGATTAAACTTGTCTGAATGGCTGAATAATGTCTCAAACAAAAGTTATTTCATGAGGGCTCCACTTATTACAGGACATTACAGGAGCCCACCAGTAGTGAATTGTTTAAAAAAAAAAAAGTTGCTTTTCTTACAATATAGAAAGCTACCGATTAATAAATAAAAAAATAAAAAAAATAATCCAAATGAGTTTCATAAGAAATATAATGCAAAAACTCTGGTACAAAGGGAAAAGTACAAAGGGAAATGATCTTCACTCATTCCCAAAACAGCTACAAAATTGAACACATCTTCAGAATGTTATTAGATTTCTACTGCGCAATTTCAAACAGCAGGAAATCAAAGAATATAAAGAAACATATATGGCAATAACATTGTATTTGAGTCAGTGTAATTCTACAACCCACCAGGAAAAAAAAAATACATTATATATAGTAGGTCATCATTCTGATCAATAGTTAGAACCTCATCTGGATACAATGGAGCACAGCAGGCTTGTGAACAAAGGTTGAAGCATCACTGAGCTTGAAGAGAAATTTTCTCAGTTAGAATGATATGGTACCTCAAGCCTTAAGTAACTTTTTTTTTTGCCTCGTTTTAATGGTGTGCTTTTTGAGTTCACACTCAAGATAACTATGTGCAACAGCTTTACTGGAGAGTGTATTTTCTGTGTAACCCCTGAACTTATAGATCCAAGTTCATTTGACGTTTTCACTGATGCTAAACCCTCCGATTGTCCTGAAATTAATTTAGTCTTCATTCTCTGTGTTTGTTCCTCTTGTTATGATGCATCCTGCACTTAATGGTCCATGGTTTTGCCCAGTTAATTTGAGCCCGGAGAGACAAGAATTGATCGAGAGCAAGCTCTAAAATATTAGAGCAAGGGAGAAAAGATTAAGAGCAGACTCTCCTAGTGAACAGAATCATTAGACAGAGGTGGATTCATTTTGGAAGCAATGTGTTCCAGTATTAATTAACATTTTCTGAGTCTGAGCCAATATGCATTACACTGTACATTGTAAAATATACAGGGTTTTATGGATACTCAGGAATAATACAAATCACAACACTGAAAATATCACCCATGCATACCATGTAAATTAGGTCCTTGTTATGAGTTTAGATTTGATGTACATAGGTTAAAAAAAGCAGAATAGAGGTATCCATGTAGCAACGTCTGCAAATGTACTACTACTGTAACTGCAATGTGTTTTTAATCTCTTCATGTGTGTGCATCCCTGTAAACAATAGAGATGCAACATTGTATTACCAAGCAACTAGGGGGAATGAAATGAGCACACCTGCTGGTTGAGAGGCCGGGGATCATGAGGGTTACAAATTACATTTAACATGAGTACAGTAGAGTGTTCTTCTCCAGAATATTCAACAGTTTTACTGAGAACACCAGTGAAAAAATGTAGTCTCTTTTTAAAACCAAGTACAGGTAAATCCACCATTGGCCTGGCACATGGTCATTTTTTAATTCCAGTGAGTCCAGATTTCTGGGTGTGATGTTTGCTCATGTAATTTCCATGCAAGACTTCTGCTGTAAGAGCACTTTACCCATGATACAATACAGTTGTAGTCAAAAGTTTACATACCCCAATGGAAATTTATAAAAAATCTTTTGTAGCAAAAGTTTTGCTTTTGTGGATGAGGAAAAAAAGTTACAAGAAATAGATGCAATTATTTATTTCAGTAATTTTTTTGCAAAACTCCAAAAATGCTAATTCAAAAGTATTCATACCCTGACAAGGGAAATGAAATTAATTGCTAGTTGAGACACCTTTAGCAATAATAACATCTTTTAAACAATTAGGATATTTGTCAATGAGCTTTTGGCATGATTCATGCGTGATTTTTGACCATTCTTCAATGCAAAATTGTTCCAGTTCATTCAAATTCCAAGTACTTCTCTTGTGCACAGCCTTCTTCAACTCATATCAAAGATTCTCAATTGGATTTAGACCAGGACTTTGACTAGGCCATTCCAGAACCTTGATTTTATTCTTCTTTAACCATTCCGAAGTTGATTTTGATGTGTGCTTTGGACCATTGTTGTGTTGGAACGTCCAGTTGTGCTTTAGTTTTGTCGCGGAGGGTTTCAGATGATTGGCTAATATCTTTTGGTATGCTATTTTACCATGTATTAGAACTAAATTTCCTGTGCCATTAGAGGAAAGACAGCCCCATAAAAGGCTATTACCACCTCCATGCTTGACATTAGGTATGGTGTTCTTTTCTTTGTACGCCTCACCAGACTTTCTCCAAACGTAACGACTATCAGTGTGACCAAATAGCTTGATTTTTGTTTCATCACTCCACAAAACGTTTGACAAGAACTCATATCCATCATTCAAATGTTGTTTTGCAAACTTTAAGCAATTGTCCTTCTGACATTTTTCCTAAGAGGCTTTTTCCTTGGCCTGCGACCCCAGTCCTACTTGCAGCCAATTCACTCTGAGTATCTGTAGCAGTCAATCTCGGATTGTTATTAACCTTCCTCACAATTCTTCTACTTGTTGTTGGTGAAAGAACCTTCTTTCTTCCAGAAACAATAGCTGAAATTGGGATACTCAAATGCTTGGCAATCTTCTTGTATCCTTCTCCAGCTTTATGACAATAAATCATTTTCTGCCTAAGGTCTTCAGATAGCTCTTTACTTTTTCCCATATTGACTTATTGCTAATGACAGCAATCATCCTATGCCTAACCCTTTTATACTCTCTTGGAATGTTCACCTACAATCCAGCATTTCTAGACTTTTCTAGAATTAGGTTCTGCATTACTACATTGAAATTTGTAGCACATTGTAGACAATACTATCATAGCATCAAAGGGTATGAATACCCCAAAAAAATGCTGAAATAAATAATTGTAGACATCTATTTCTGGTAACTTTTTTTTCCTCATCCACAAATATCCATTGGGGCTGCCAATTGAAGCTGACAAGAAGGGTATATTTGGAGGATTTAGAAAGCAAGCCCAAGCAGTGACAGCAGCAATGAATGGACTGAGCGATAGCCGCAGCGCTTACCAATTTCAGAGTTCAGGCTCAAGTGAAAGGTTAATTATAAGAGGAGCTGCAGAGGGTCTACCAGTGGGGTACTGGTGGTTTGCTGTAGCCTCATTTGAGAAACCTTGTTTTAATGTCCACTTATGAAACTAAAAGAAATGTTCTGTAATAAGGTTTGTAATGAGTGTAATGTTGCGATAACATAAAAGTTTAAAATGCACAGTGGTGTTCAGAAGGAGAAACTCACTGTCACTAACTTTATACGATCCTACAAACACAGGTAATGACTTCAGTAGATGTAAGAATAAAAACACTGGTAATGGACCAATATCTGTCATGTAAAATACGCAGTCTTTCTATGGCCATCATCTCTGCAAGGTAAACACTTTGCAGGACGCCATCAAACAACGCTGCAATTTACCAGCTGTGCTTCTTTAGATAGCATTTGAATTGTGTCTCCCAATCTGATATAAAAGGGCAATCTTGGTGTTTATATCTCCTGAGTCATTGTCAGGTAATAATAGTCAGCACTCGCTCAGTGATTATGATGACAGAAGGGCATCAGCAAATTTTGTTTGGGAATGACTGCTATTCATAATATGACCTGGAAACAACAGTAAGAGCAATCTTTGTATTGTGTGTGTCCCAGCTGCACAGGTAAACAAGAGGCTTTATTATTCCTAATGCCCACATACCGAGACTCTGCCAAGCCAGTCTGGGAAATTGTTGTCTTAATGCTGGTAGCTCTGTTTCAATATTAACCTATGTGGGGAAAAGAATGCTTACCAACATTGCCTGTGGAGAGGGGAAATCAAGTTATTGGATTTCTTGTAAATGTTTTATAAAAGCTAAGTCACGGCTCACTGTAGTAGGATGATGAAACCTTTCACCTCAGGATCTGTGGTTTCGATTCCAGACCGGTTCATCAGGAAAGAAGCAATCAAAGTATGAAGCTTTATTTATCCAGGATACAAGAACCCTTGAGGTGCCAGTGTTCTCATTTAAAAGGGTTTCTGGCAAGTTACATGACAATTGTATAATAAAAAATCAACTATAACAGGTGCATGAGAATACAAAGTACCGCATAAGTGCATTTATTAAAAAACAAAACAGAACATTGTTAGTGAAGATGCATATTTGTTTTTAAGACTTCAGTATCGCTTCAATTAATTCTTGAAAGGAGAAAAACTATGTGGACTGACAATTGTATATGAAGTGTGCAACCTCTAAGTATGGAATTTAAAACTGGTCTGTTTTGATGGATTGCATCTTTCATTGATGTCCAGCTTAATTCAGTATACTGCAAAGATCGGGACAGTTTAGCCCTTATAAATGTTTACCATAGTATACATGGTAAAAGCAGAGTTAAAGCATGGTAATAAAGAAAATGGTACGACCCGTCTGTGGAATGGTGCAACTGTGGTAACATTTCATGTTTTGACACGCTTATTGTACCGCAATGGTATGACCCTATAGACACTAACAACCAGCTGCTTAACATGGTACCATATCAGTACTAGTGTGCCACTGTATCAGGACTCATGTGCATGACTATGATTTCAATTGGTTGTGTTAAGACTAGGTCATCTGACACAAGATGTTGCTTTTTAACTATTCAGCACACAGAATCTGAGCAAAACCAAACCCTAAAATAAAATCGTTTCAATCGTCTTGCAGAAAACAAGTAAAATTATAAATTACAATTGTACTGTGAACCTACTTGCTACTAAGATTGGACATCAGTCATAATATCATTTGTAGAATAAACATAAATCTGCCATTTGTCTTCATCAGGATGAATACTATTTCTAAAATAAGTTTACTGGTTTTGTTCTTTCCTGCACAATATCTAATGGCAGAACAGAAATACAGATAGAGGAAATGAATCCAAGAATTATATATAATATTACATTTATAAAGGTCTTGACCACTGTGTTTCATTGTCTGTTATATATACATGAGCTTGATGTGCTTATGTACTGCAGGTAATTTTCAATTGGATTAACTCTGGTCAAGATACCAGGAACCTGATCTTGATAATCAATTATAATCAACCCGCCTTCTCTTTGAGCCAGGTACATAAAACATATATATTTAATAGGCAATATATATATATGCTGTAAATATATAATGAAATGCTTTTTCAAACAATAATGCTGATGTTCTTCTTGAGCACTAAGCTGTCTGAAAAATCATGTTCATTAAAACCCCACAGGAATAAAGTTTAAGTGCAATTGTCAAATTGATTATAGTGACCGTCATTCCAAACTTTTCATTGACCCATATTGAGCTGCCTTTTAATGTGCGAGAGGACAAAGCCAAGAATCAAGGTTATTCAACTGCCCAATGTGAATTAAGAGAAGTGTTTACTAAGTTGTTACCACAGTGACTAGTATGTTGTGTTAAAACTGTTTTGCAGTGGAGCAAAAACCTAGTGGAGCAAAAACCTAAAAAAAATCGCCCAATAACACCCCCCATTTAAGATGCAGCATCTTGTTTTCTGTTGCAGCATGCTTGCTACAGAATGTCTTGTTATATGCATTAGAGCCACATCAAAATAATATTATGAACTGGATTAACCATGAGTGTTTTTTTTATTATTATTATTTTGAATTGCTAAAAACGATTATGAAGTGAATTTAAATTAAATGTATTTGATGCTCTGTGTTGGTGTGCATTTCCTCAGTAACACTCTACCACCCCCACACATCAATAAAACATTTAAAACCAATTAAATAAAATTTTACAGAAATTATTTATAACCGTTTGCATCCTTTTAAAGGATGTAGTGGAATATTGTGGGCTTTTTGGATTCTGTTTGCAACTCCACCACTTTAATGCTTGTTTTCTTAATGAAAATATCCCTGGCAAGCTGGAGGCAAACAAGGTTAAGCCAAGTTGCATACACTTCTCAACAGCAGATTTAACAAGTACCCTTATAAACCCTTATTATTATTTGTTTATTTAGCAGATGCCTTTATCCAAGGCGACTTACAGAGACTAGGGTGTGTGAGCAATGCATCAGCTGCAGAGTGACTTACAATTATGTCTCGCCTGAAAGACGGAGTACAAGGAGGTTAAGTGACTTGCTCAGAGTCACACAATGAGTCAGTGGCTGAGGTGGGATTTGAACCAGGGACTGCCTGGTTACAAGCCTGTTTCTTTAACAACTGGACCACACAGCCTCCTTATAATTACACTGTTGGAGATATTTTTTCCACATTATCAAAAGAGTTGTATGAACCTGGATTGTATTGTTGTGTTGGGCCCTGATAGGCCAGGCTGTAGCCAGTGAACGGGGCTTGGGTAATGTAGTTGGGGGTTGAGTAAGAGTAGGAGAAAAGTCACGTGTGAGAGTTAGGCCTTGCTGTTTCTTTTTTCCTGCAAAAAAAAAAAAAAAGACTACTGTACTTACAATGTATTGAAGTGATTAACCAGGTACTCAGATACAGATCAGTAAAGAAAATAAGAATATTTTTAAGCTTGTTGTATAGTGTATAAAAACAGTGCCATATGCCTTTTTGATCCACTAGTTACACATGTTGTTACTGTAGAACCCCTATGGCACTTCCATATACCCAGTTGTATTATTTAAAAGGTAGAACATTTGGGTTTCTCACAGTGCATACATTAGTGATCAAGCATATGGTTATAAAAAGCTGGGCAATCTTAAATCCAAGATGGGAAATTAACTGAATGTGAATACTGAAGAGAGGCTTGTAGCTACAGTATTTCTAAAATGTTTTTGTCAATTGCTAAAAAAAAAAAACCTTATATTTTTATATATACTGTACCGTGCAGCTTACGGCACAGGAAATTATTTTCCTCTATTAGTGCAATGTCTGCACTTGTAGTGTGAAGAGGAACCTAATTATTTTATAGATTGTGTTTAATAATTTATTTTTGGTATTTCATTATTTATAAATTATGCTTCTGCCCACTGGCTTATAGGGAATTTGACTTTGAAGATTTTTGTCTTTTATCAGTTCAAGTTAAAAAGTATTACAATTGAACACAGACTTGTGCAGGAGGCCATGCATATTAAAACAGCGGACATCCCATTAGAAATATAGAATTCTTTTCACTGATTCATCAACTTGCAAGTTCCCTTCAAGTATTTGGTTAAAAAGCATTGTGCATGTGTTGTGGGACCCCCGCAGCAAGCTGTCGATTTGGTCGATAAAGATATAGGATTCTGAAATGGGAGCCAACACTCATACACCACCCACACAACCAGGAAGGGACAGCACAACAATGACAGGTCAAGGTTTTAATTCCCCTTTTAAATAATAATCACTGAGAAAATAAATAAATATCCCTACAAGAGGGCAAACCAACACAAAGAAAAGCAACAGCACCAAATAAAAAAATAAAAAAATAAAAAAATGAAAAAAATAAAGTCCCTTTCCGCAGCCTCAGCAGAAGAAAATCACAGTCCAAAAGTACAATGTTCGCCTTTATCTTGTCTTGATTTCCACTGGTATCCCAACTCTGTCTTCCAGGGTTGGTCTAGCAGGGTCACAGGCCAGGGCACTTCTTTTTCAATGTTTAGAAGCATAAGAGCCTCAAGCGCAATCTGGTTTTAATCAATTTTAGAATAGAGAAGCTGCGTTCACAATAAGTTTCAGTGCACAGACCCATAACTCGCAGAATGGGATGCAAAAAAGTGAGCAGCAACAAATGTACATAAGATGCATTTTCCACACTGACTTTCCGATCTCAAAGTACAGTGCAATGCGTCATACACATTAGTGTTCTCGACCGGTTCAGTTTCAGAGTCAGTACCTTCTAACTCTGACTGTGTCATATTACCCCCTTGTGTCTGCTTTGCTTTCTTGATACAGAATCATGTGATAGTGTCATAAATGAAGGCAAAAGAAAGCAAAACATTCTGCAGATCTTGGACATCAACATTAGCCATGGTGGCAATAATTTCAATACTTCCAGACTCAAATACAAAACCTGGCTCACAAAATGCATTATACTTTTAAGGATCTAACATTGAGGCGTCCCTCATCAGGTTTTCATGTGTTATAAACTTGCCCTATAGCCTTGTTGAATATAACTTTGTATATTTAAATCTCATAGAGTTTTTTGCTATCTCCAATACATGTGCTTTCATCAGAAGCAGTCTCGCCTGGCATGCACTTCTTGCTTCAACTTCTCCTTTCAGGGAGAGATGCAGACCACTGGATTTCTTGCAGTTCGCTTTCAGAATATTTTAACATTTCTTTATCCAACAGTTCTGCAAACTCTGTTGCCTGACAATAAACAGCTTCAAACTCATTCACGGTTATCAGTAAGTTGTTTTTCAAACTTGACAATAGCTGCCATGCTTGAAAGTAGTGAAGTCATGAAGACTGAAGGCATTCTGCAGCACTAGAACTCAGTGAGAAGAGTTTCAGGAAGACAAATCCAGTAAGAATCACATCAAATTTCATTAAATTGTTAATGAAATTTGATGAAATTTCATTAACAATTTAATGAAATTTGATGTGATTTCATTAAATTTCATTAAATTGTTAATCAAGAAATTTGCTTCAGCTCTTGATTTGGCATTAAATTGCTCAGTTCAATTTCTGATTCCATCAGTGCCTTTATGAGGTTTCTGAACTGTTTTCTTTCAGAAGCAGAGGTAGCAAAGCCATTAAAAACATGCACAAGGGCAACTTCTCATGTCTACCATCTTTCATAATTGAAGAAGACTCCCAACAGCATCAGATTCCTTCAGTGTTTTCTTCCACAAATTCATTATTTTGTAAGAGTCTGAAGAGAATGTTGCTAACCTTTCAAGCAACCCAAACAGACTTGCAGCACTTGCAGAGGCAGTAGCAGCCTGGGTTAAAGCCGGGTTCAGTAGCAGTGAGTGAAAATCAAATTGGGGTCCTTATCCTTCATTAGTTTTTGAAGTCCAGTTTTTGCTCCACTCATATTAGGTGCACCATCATCGGCATGGCTGACAATTTTTTTAAGTGATAGTCCAAGTTTTTCTAATTTTGTCTTTCTTAAGTTGTACAAGTCCTGAGACTTTGAGAAAGTAGTAATAGGCAAAAACCTAAGTAATCGTTTCTTCACAGCACTTTCCTTTACATATCTTACACACAATGAAAGCTGATCAGTTACTCCAACATACAGGCTGTAGTAACCTGCTTCTTTTATTTCTTCAGCTATTAACTCCTTGTGAACTGGATGGCTGTAGGGTGACGTCAAAACCACAAAACAGCAGACCGGGTTATGAAACGTGCTGATGCGCGTATTTATTAATTAAATAATAAGTTTAAACAAAAGAAAACACTTTCTCAAAACAAAAGGCACGAGGGCCAAAACAAACAAACAGAATATGGAACAAACAAGTATCATGCTAGTTTAAACTAGCACGCATAGCAATGGTTTTCTTCCTCTTTCTGTTTACCTCCTCTCTCCCGGTCTCCACTCACAAACACCACTGTGTAGTAAAACTGCCGTTCTTTTATATTATGGCCAAGGGGTTAACTAGCTATTAATTATCTTATTACCCCTCGGCCATAGTCTGCACGAGTTTCATAATCTGCGTGACTGTCAGCCAGTTAAACAATCAGTAGCTGACAGTCACGCATTCTCACAAGGTATGTTTAAAATACAAAACAATAACAATGATGGCGGACAGCTTTCCGTCCGCCCTGCATTTTAAATAATAACGATTTCCATTACATGAGAGTAGATGTTAAAACTTCATGCTGATTTGAACTTGGCTCTCGCCAAGATAAGCACCAACTAAGACGTAGCTTCACAGTAAACTAATGTGATCCATATGTGTCTCCATCCATTTGCGCTTCCTTCCATATGATGATGTAGATATCCTTCTGTCTGGTGTTGATGGCTGAAGTGTAATGCTGGCTCCAGGGATCAGCTTATTTTGCCTCCCTAGCGCATCAGCACACACAACGGCTGCGATGCTGGCTCCGGGGATCAACCATAGTGCGGTCTCCCCAGCGCATCAGCATGACAACCGTCTGGATTGAGCTAAGTAGGGTACATCTCTGGGGTCTTCAAGTGGGCACCTTCCATCCTCTGTGTTTCGTTGACTAGCCCACGACACCTCAAGAGGGCTCGACGGTGATTCTGGCGTCCCAGCATCACCCCCTCCGTCCCCACTCAACTCAGCCCAGCTTACTTACCTGTATATCAGCCTTTCTTTCTTTCTATTGTGCTTGAGATCCCCAGCCAGAATCTTTCCGTCTCAACCACAGCCAGTTGCTGCTCCTCTCTGCTGCTTCAGATAAGTTCTTCACTGTGCGGCGCAACTCTTGGCCATTGAATCCGACATCTCTGAGAAACCGGGTTGTAGAGTGTGCCACAAATCCTCGACATCCCACTTCCACTGGGTAAACCCAGACTCTCCATCCTCGCTGTTCCGCTTCAGTGGCTAGTTGAGCATACCGCAGTTTCTTCCTCTCATACGCCTCATCTACAGCATCCTCCCATGGCACTGTTAACTCCACCAGGTGAACAAGGCGTGCTGATCCAGACCACAAGACAATATCTGGTCGAAGGTTTGTGTTGGCAATCTCAGGTGGAAAAATAAGCCGTTGACCAACATCCGCCAGCATTTTCCAGTCTCTAGCAGCTTCCAGTTGTCCTGGGCGAGGATTGGTTTTAACTCCTTTTCTTGGTGGTTGCTCTCCTGGGCGGAGGAATGTTGTCTTTTGTGTGTAATGTTTTGATGGAACAGGTGGCAACTTATTGGTCATGTTAAGCTTGTCTTCCAATGCTAAGGCCAAACATCGCAGCACCTGGTCATGGCGCCAAGTAAACCGTCCTTGGCTAAGAGCCACCTTACATCCTGTCAAAATGTGCCTTAATGTTGCAGGTGATGAACACAAAGGACATGAGGGATCCTCTCCTACCCAGAGGTTTAGGTTCTGTGGTGATGGGAGAACATCATATGTTGACCTTATAAGGAAACTGATCCTGCTCTGTTCCATTGACCATAGGTCTTGCCAGCCAATCTTGCGTTGTTCCACACTCTCCCATCTCATCCATTCTCCCTGCTTGCCCTGGGAAATGGCCTTTATACACCTCATCCTCTCCTCCTGCTTTTGCACCTCGTTGACTACAAGCTTCCTCCGTTGCGCTGGGGCTGCCTTGTGCCATGTAGGAGGAGCTGAACTGAGACCAAGACCCCCTCTTCCATGCTGAACTTGCCCCATGATATCACCAATTCGAAGGGCAGCCTTTGCATCCTCCACAGCTTTCTTTGCCACCCACTTTCTTCCAGTTTTCAACACAGGTGCTGCCTCCCTTACGCATTTGTCGCGTGACTCTACTAATGTCATTTCCAGTCGGACCTTGGCGCACTTAAACTCCTCGGTTAGAGCGGAGACAGGTAGCTGCAGTATTCCTTTACCATAAAGTCCCACTCTGCTGAGGCAGCGTGGAACTCCCAACCATTTCCTGATGTGTGAACTGATTAAAGCTTCCAGCTTCTCTACTGTTGTCAAAGAAACCTCGTACACAGTCAGTGGCCTATGCTCTTCAACCCTTCCACAGCTTGTTGTCTAACTTCTCCCACACGAACTGTGTCCTTTAGTTCCCCGTCGTACCATCTCCCAAGGCTCTTCACTGGCTTCTCAGACACTGTTGGTATTGCCTCACCATTAATGAAGAACGTTTTATCTACTACTTTACCTTTAATTATAGAGATGCTCCTTGATTTAGTGGGCTTGAATTGCATTCGTGCCCATTCAATGTTATTGGTTAATTTGCCCAATAACCGATTAGTGCAGGCTACTGTTGTAGTCATGGTTGTCATGTCATCCATGTATGCTCGAATTGGTGGTAGTCGCATTCCAGAAGCCAAGCTCTCCTCCCACTACCCATTTTGATGCCCTAATGATTACTTCCATTGCCATGGTAAAAGCCAGTGGAGAAATGGTGCATCCTGCCATTATTCCAACTTCTAGGCATTGCCATGTAGTGCTGAATTCTGAAGTTGAGAAACTAAATTGCAAATCTCCAAAGTAGGCTTTGACTAGATTTGTTATTGTCATTGGTACACTGAAAAAATCAAATGCTGCCCAAAGAAGTTCATGTGGCACTGAACCATATGCATTAGCCAAATCCAGGAATGTCACATGGAGCTCCTTCCTCTCCTTTTTAGCTGATTGAATTTGTTGCCAGATCACATTGATGTGTTCTAAGCATCCTGGGAAACCTGGAATGCCCGCTTTTTGTATTGAAGTGTCAATGAAGCAGTTCTTTAATAGGTAAGTTGACAATCTCTGAGCAATAATGCTGAAGAAAATCTTGCCTTCTACGTTTAATAGGGAAATAGGGCGAAACTGACTGATGCTGCTAGAATCTTTTTCTTTAGGTATAAAGACTCCACCTGCTCGGCGCCATGCTCTTGGTACAACCTGTTTTTCCCATGCTACTTTCATCAGTTTCCACAGGATTCGTAGAACTCCTGAAGCGCTCTTGTACACTCTGTACGGAACTCCATTAGGCCCTGGAGATGATGAAGCCCTTGCTTTTTCACAGCTTGCTCTACTTCTTTCCACTTAGGTGCACAGTCCTCCATTTGGTATTCTGGTGGATTGATAGGTGGGATGTCTGAAGGAATTGACATAGGCTCCTGCCTTTTTGAATCTGTATGTGTTTCCTCCAAATATCTCTCCAACTCAAACTTAGATGCTTTTAGTGTGCCATTCTTCTCACTGGTGAATAACTTCTTTACAAATTTGAATGGGTCTTTATAAAAGTTAGTTCTCGCACGCTCCTTCTTTTGTAGCGTTTCCGTGGCGCTCAGCTCTGCGCAATGTTGCAAGCTTATGTTTTATGACCCTTTGTAAGAGATTGAGTCCCTCCTTCTGACTTTCTTCTGCTCTTCTCCATTGCTTCCTCAGCTGTCTCCTTTCTCTAACTAAGCGTTCAATCTCCTGCTGCCGTCTAGACTTTCCAGGAATAGTTTGTACTTTTTCCTTCCTTTTTTCAACTCCAAACCTCTCGCTTCCATATCGTAGATGATGTCCCCAAATTTATCCAGTTTCTTTTCAACTGTTCCACTTAACCTTTCCAATGCAAAGCAGAGATCTGTGTTTACTGTGTCCCATGCAGTTTTCTCACAAGCTCTTGGCCATTTAACTCCAGGCTTGTGCCCGTTGAGGTTCTTTTCTCTCTTACGCTGGTTTGTCTGCCGGGTTCACAAGGATCATTAGGTTCATCACTAACTGTGTCCATGCAAGTCCTCCTCACATCTATGACAGGGGTGCTGATATCCTGCGAACTGTGGTTTGCTTCCTGTCGCTGGATTTCATTCGACTGACTTGACTGACTTCGTAAGAAGTACTGATCAATGCGAGGCCCTTGTCCCTTCTCCCTCAAGCATTTCATTCTCCCTTGATGAATCTTCAAACCCCTGACTGTTGTCGCCTTGCTCCAGCCGCAGACACAAACCTGGAGTTCCATGTCTTTGCTAACTGCAGATCTTGAACTAGTCTTTTGTGAAGTACTCTCTATACTCATATCCGTTTCCGTTCCTAAGTCCTTAACCGTGTTGTCCAACGTTGAGTCATCTTCGCCCCGCCTCGCAGACTCTAGGGGTATTTTCCTGTTTAATTTCTTTGAAGCCTTGAGCGGGTGTCTCCAGCATCCTGTAAACACAGAGCTGGATACTGCCGACAAGGGTAGCTAACCCTTGCCAGCCCCAATGGGGTCTCTTTCCTCCAGTCAGCTGTCTCTCCAGGCTGTCACGAGGTCTTTCCCTTGTTGCCAGCTGCACTATTCACAGCAGTCACTGGACGTATCCAGATCTTCATGATTTCCATTACATGAGAGTAGATGTTAAAACTTCATGCTGATTTGAACTTGGCTCTCGCCAAGATAAGCACCAACTAAGACGTAGCTTCACAGTAAACTAATGTGATCCATATGTGTCTCCATCCATTTGCGCTTCCTTCCATATGATGATGTAGATATCCTTCTGTCTGGTGTTGATGGCTGAAGTGTAATGCTGGCTCCAGGGATCAGCTTATTTTGCCTCCCTAGCGCATCAGCACACACAACGGCTGCGATGCTGGCTCCGGGATCAACCATAGTGCGGTCTCCCCAGCGCATCAGCATGACAACCGTCTGGATTGAGCTAAGTAGGGTACATCTCTGGGGTCTTCAAGTGGGCACCTTCCATCCTCGGTGTTTCGATCGACTAGCCCACGACACCTCAAGAGGGCTCGACGGTGATTCTGGCGTCCCAGCATCACCCCCTCCGTCCCCACTCAACTCAGCCCAGCTTACTTACCTGTATATCAGCCTTTCTTTCTTTCTATTGTGCTTGAGATCCCCAGCCAGAATCTTTCCGTCTCAACCACAGCCAGTTGCTGCTCCTCTCTGCTGCTTCAGATAAGTTCTTCACTGTGCGACGCAACTCTTGGCCATTGAATCCGACATCTCTGAGAAACCGGGTTGTAGAGTGTGCCACAAATCCTCGACATCCCACTTCCACTGGGTAAACCCAGACTCTCCATCCTCGCTGTTCCGCTTCAGTGGCTAGTTGAGCATACCGCAGTTTCTTCCTCTCATACGCCTCATCTACAGCATCCTCCCATGGCACTGTTAACTCCACCAGGTGAACAAGGCGTGCTGATCCAGACCACAAGACAATATCTGGTCGAAGGTTTGTGGTGGCAATCTCAGGTGGAAAAATAAGCCGTTGACCAACATCCGCCAGCATTTTCCAGTCTCTAGCAGCTTCCAGTTGTCCTGGGCGAGGATTGGTTTTAACACCTTTTCTTGGTGGTTGCTCTCCTGGGCGGAGGAATGTTGTCTTTGTGTGTAATGTTTTGATGGAACAGGTGGCAACTTATTGGTCATGTTACGCTTGTCTTCCAATGCTAAGGCCAAACATCGCAGCACCTGGTCATGGCGCCAAGTAAACCGTCCTTGGCTAAGAGCCACCTTACATCCTGTCAAAATGTGCCTTAATGTTGCAGGTGATGAACACAAAGGACATGAGGGATCCTCTCCTACCCAGAGGTTTAGGTTCTGTGGTGATGGGAGAACATCATATGTTGACCTTATAAGGAAACTGATCCTGCTCTGTTCCATTGACCATAGGTCTTGCCAGCCAATCTTGCGTTGTTCCACACTCTCCCATCTCATCCATTCTCCCTGCTTGCCCTGGGAAATGGCCTTTATACACCTCATCCTCTCCTCCTGCTTTTGCACCTCGTTGACTACAAGCTTCCTCCGTTGCGCTGGGGCTGCCTTGTGCCATGTAGGAGGAGCTGAACTGAGACCAAGACCCCTCTTCCATGCTGAACTTGCCCCATGATATCACCAATTCGAAGGGCAGCCTTTGCATCCTCCACAGCTTTCTTTGCCACCCACTTTCTTCCAGTTTTCAACACAGGTGCTGCCTCCCTTACGCATTTGTCGCGTGACTCTACTAATGTCATTTCCAGTCGGACCTTGGCGCACTTAAACTCCTCGGTTAGAGCGGAGACAGGTAGCTGCAGTATTCCTTTACCATAAAGTCCCACTCTGCTGAGGCAGCGTGGAACTCCCAACCATTTCCTGATGTGTGAACTGATTAAAGCTTCCAGCTTCTCTACTGTTGTCAAAGAAACCTCGTACACAGTCAGTGGCCACAGCAGCCGTGGCAGTAGGCCAAACTGAAAGCACCAGAGTTTTAGTTTGCCTGGTAAAGCGCTGCTGTCTATGCTCTTCAACCCTTCCACAGCTTGTTGTCTAACTTCTCCCACACGAACTGTGTCCTTTAGTTCCCCGTCGTACCATCTCCCAAGGCTCTTCACTGGCTTCTCAGACACTGTTGGTATTGCCTCACCATTAATGAAGAACGTTTTATCTACTACTTTACCTTTAATTATAGAGATGCTCCTTGATTTAGTGGGCTTGAATTGCATTCGTGCCCATTCAATAATACAAAACATGCATAGGGGCGGGGAGTACCCCGTCACACACCGCTATTAGCAAAAATATCACTTAACATAATGAAGAGACTGATATTGAAAATACACTCACATATATTCACAGCACATGTACAAAATATTTCTGAACAGGGTAATCCTGGCTGAATGTACAGAATTGATATGAAAAGGCAATATACAAAATATCAGATTACATTGAAAGCAATCATAACATACTACCTACATACAAATTAAGTGGTGTAAGTACTGCAACTTATGATTTCTCTGAAACATACACAAGTATAAAAAAATAACAAATAGAGGCCATTGTGACAGACAATATCCTTTATGAGATTGTGTACGTTAAATCCATTAAACAAATGTTAGGCCTTAGTTTCTAAATGTAAAACAAGCCAGAACAAAAAACTATACTTAGCACACTTATTTGCTTCCTTCATTCATATTTAAAATGCCACATTCTTTCAGCTATCCAGCACATTCTTAAATACTAAAAAGGGATTCTTTTTGACAGATGCAGCAACACAAAAACTGTGATGTTGACTGTTTGGAGCACAGTTTCTTAGGCGTGACAGAAATGTTTGTTGACGGGGCGTATGCTGGGGCTGTAAGGATAGAGCAGAGGAAGCAGAAACGAGTTGTGGGACAGTAGTGGGTGGAGAGAGCCCGGACTTAGGATAGAGAAGCGAGCCGCGTTAGCCCAGACTTAGGAGAGGGTTGGAGGGGCCCGGACTTCAAATTAGGATATGAAGAGATCCCTATACCGATGAGCCATCCTGTGCGTAGGACCGGGCCTGGTCGTGAAGGCTCTAGCCCCAAGGATCTGACACATAAAAGGGCTCTGACTCGGCAGAGGTGCCTCTCGGGGCGAAATGAACAGTCCTGGTGCGTTAGGACCTGAAAGGAAAGGATAGTAAACCGTTCCCTGACTAAACTGGTGCTGCCCTCGGACGAGGTGAGACACAGGCCTCTAAAGCCAGAAGCAGAGAGGCATCCCACAGGGACCCTGTGAAAGAGAGAGATGGGTTAGTCTGGGACTTGAGCACTGAGAGCGTAAAGCGGGCTACGCCCCGAAGGAAATAGAACCGAGCCTCACGTGGCAAGATAAGCTAAGCGCATGAGCTGCGAAAGGATAAGTGGCAGGGGCTCCCCTCTGACTCACTCGGTGAGAACCCCCCTATGCGAAGGAAGAGGTAGCGTAGCAGACCTGAGGTCGGGGAAGTGAGACTCACTTGTCCCCCAGAGGAGACCGATGCAAAGGCACATAGGAAAAGAGGAGGAGGAGAAAGCAAAAACACTAGACAGAGAAGGTGCATGTGATTGGGTTTTAAATAGGAAATTAGTAATGATAGACTTTAATTAAGCAGCCCCAGCTCCCGCCCCCCGAATCTCGCTTAAAGGCTAACATCTAAAATATTTAGACAGGTCTGTCTGTTGCTGCTATTTTTGGTTTTGCAATTTGCTACAGAAGACCTTTTTAGTCAGAGCAATTCTAAACCTGTTCCCGACTTGTACAGAGGTCAAACCGACCTCATGTAAAATATGCTCACAACTGCAAAAATCATTCATAGAGCGTTCACAGAGACATGCAAGCTGAATGGCATTGCTTTCAAAATTGAAATGAGAAGAAAATACGTGCCATGTCTCATGAGAACACTGCTTTTTCCGCCAGTGGGAAAGTCACAAATGTTCTTTGTGACATCGTCTTGGGCTTTTTGACATACCAACGGTATTATAAATATACTACACTGTACCATGCTACCATATGAGGACCATTGTGTATTATTATTATTATTATTTGTTTATTTAGCAGACACCTTTATCCAAGATGACTTACAGAGACTAGGGCAGTGGTAGGCAATTCCAGTCCTCCAGGGCCAGATCCCTGCAGGTTTTATAGACACCTTTCAATTAGCAACTGGTTAAGACCTGGGAAACACAGGTGATTTGACTTATTAACCAAATATTTAGTTCAATTGCGTAATTAAGAGCTGAGGTGGAATGAAAGCCAGGACCCCCTGCAGCCCTCAAGGACTGGAATTGCCTACCCCTGGACTAGGATGTGTGATCTATGCATTAGCTGCAGAGTCACTTACAACAATGTCTCCCCCGAAAGATGGAGCACAAGGAGGTTAAGTGACTTGCTCAGGGTCACACAGTGAGTCAGTAAGTGAGCCGGGATTTGAACTGGGGACCTCCTGTTTACAAGGCCTTTTCTTTTACCACCGGACCACACAGCCTCCAATTAAATCCATTGTGTTGCCAATGCTTGCAGTATAATGCTAATGTTTTTTTTCTTTGTATTACAGTGGTATCCCAATGGTAGTATTCCAACTTTTCTTTATTGGACAACCCACATTTACTTTAACCTTACACCAGATTAAAATAACAACAATAACAAAAATATCATCCATTCTTGATCTCCTGGGCCATTACTAATCTCTGGAACTAAAAAGCAAACAAAATATTTGCGTATTTACTTAAGTAACAAAACTTCACTGAGCAAACAGAGCACCGCATTTCAAATACAAAAGGAGAGCAGATTTATACTTTTAAAACTGATAACAGTACATTTACTTTTTTTAGTCACTATACAACTAGTTTTCATACTGGTCTTGGCCCCTACTAAATGCGTCATATATTTGAAGTGATTATTTTAATTGTAATTATTCCTACTGCTGTATTGAGAATGCAATGTGTTGCTCGCTGTTCATTTACCGGTGCTATAATGATGCAGGGCTGCCTTCCTTTCTTTGTATTTGTATGATGAGCTGCTCCAAAGCCTACGCAGAAACAGCACACTGACAGTCTGTTGGATTGCAGGGGCTGCTACAAAGGCAACATTGCAAGTGCAAATCAGATAATAGAATTCATATTTTTCCTAAGGCTCTTTCGCTCTGTATTTTGTTGTCCAGATACGTTCTCTGCAGCAGTGCCATTCCTGTTGTCAAGAATCTCATATTAATCATGACATGTCTGCTTGGTTACTGCGGTAACTTCTCTGCCCATTTAACAATATACCTTGGTTGACCTTTACAGAATTGACCACATTACAACATTTAGATATATCTATGTAAAGGGTCTTTCTTGAACCAGTATTAACAGACAGCTCTTGGACATTACAGTTGAATATCAGTATAACTAAGCTCTGACCAGTACTGCTTATAGCTGGTATTTTTAACTGGGTTATAAATGTGAGAGGCCAAGTTAACAATTGTGTCCAATTTTTATTATTTCACATCTTCATATGACTTCTGATTTATTTTGTACATATGAAATGTTTTTGGTCAACTATCACTAATTTGCTTGTTCGTTTTTATCTTTTTCCAAGCCCTCTTAATCTAGAACGGCATTTTATGGGAGCTGTCCTATAAAAAGTACCAAATAACAAAACAAACAACATATGTAAAGATAACTGATGGTTTGGGGAATTTTATGCATAAAGAACAATTATCATAGTTTTTGTTTTTTGGTAATTTGTAAAATCCGCTGTAAGCATAGAGGTGCTCCAATACAACTATAGAGGATGTGTGAGAACCTCACTGACTTTACAAGGGACATTATAGAGGGTGTCTTTACAAACAGCTCGTCCCACCACACAGTGGCTGCATTGACTAATATGTCTATCAAAACAGTCTCCTGGGTATCCTTGGAAGGGCAAACTACCACCGGGGAGCATAAGCGTGTCATGACTAATCGAGTGCACAGAGTGTGCAACCTGTTGTGACATGCAATAGGTCTTGCTATTATGATCCAAATTACAGAAACCTTCAGTACTGGACAAGACACACCTGTTTCCACTCAAGCTACATATACTTTAAGTCACTTTTACTTACATTCACAGGACAGTACTTGGAAAGATTCATACCATTCAGACGAGTGGTATTGACAATAATGATGTGATCAACCAGGCGTCAATAACGTCCTTTGAGTCTTGTCATTTATGTTCTGGCACAAATGTTTTGAATATCTTCATTTATGTTGGTCACCAAATGCCTCTTCTATCCTCCATATAGGATAGCTCTGGTCCTTTCTCCTGAGGCTGTAGAAAATAAATTAAAATACAAATATAATTGTAATGCTATTGCCAATGCAAAAATGTTAAGTTACTGTAAATAGCATACTTAACAACTTCAGAGCCCCAGCATAACATTGTATTGTGGCTTGATATAAGCTGACAAAACTTTACATGTCAGCCCTTTGATCCATACAGCTATCCTCACACTTATGTAATATATTATAATTCTTTGTGGCAGCTTCTTGTTAAAAAGTTTTAAAAATAGATAATGTGTGTAGTGTATGGCAAAGGTCTGTTTCAAATTAAATATTCTTTTGAGACACATTCTGAGACAAGCCCAGTGCAATTGGGAAGCATGGTTTTTGTTTGGGCCTTTTTTATGTTTGTCACAATCATAGAGGCACAGAAGTGCAATTCAGCAGAGGGCATGTAACCTCAAGTTCTATAACATCTCAGCACTTGCTCTTTCTGACTGCCATCGGTACTACAATGGCAAACGCTTCACTAAACTTTAAATCACTTTCAAACCCTGAACACAAGATACTCTTGAAGACTCTCACTGATCTGTGCCCTCAATTCTAAAGACACACACACACACCAGTTTGCAGTATTTAAATAAGGACCCGGGGGTGTCTCTACTTGTAATTCACAATGATATCACTTCTTTTAAGCTTTCTTAAGAATCAATTACCCATACCTGCTTTTTGAAAAAAGTTCAGTCCCTCTTAAGGTTAAGTCCAGACGGGCCCAATTTAGTGACAATGGAAGAATGAAGGTCTGCTATTCTGTCAATGTCACATCATTAGATTGGGTCAAGGTAGGGTCATCCTTAATACAATCTATTGGAAGCCTGGGAGATGTATAAGAGACAGCCATCCTGGCATCTCTACACTCTGTAATCTGAGGTGGAGATGGAATGTCATTCCTTTTTTTTTTTAGATCCAAGACCGTGTAGGTCAATGCATTGTCTGTAACACAAATGTGAATGACGGGCACACACAGCACTAGCTGCATGTGTGGATCACATGTTATTGGTTCAAAGTGTTGTTTTTATAAAGTTATATTTTGTGATGAAAGTTAAGGACCACAGACAAACTCAAAATTAGAGGCAAGGGGTCCTCTTTAATGATAGTGTACTATCCAGATAATGTAAAGAAACAGAGCATTAAATATAAAACAGCTATGTCAGTGACAAAGTGGAATTTGAAAGCCTGAAGCAGGGCAAAACAGCAGAAACTCTTTGTCAGCAATTGAATGGCACAGTGACAAATCTGCCAGAGGCATTATGAAAGAAAATCTAGGATGATAACCCACGACCTCTGGCGCAACTTTCCTGCTATCAGGGGCTGACGAATCTGACATGGAGGGGAGGGTATATAAGTTACCTGCCAAGATAAGTAGATTTGTGGTGAACATTTTTTCCATTCACAATGAAGGCACTGGCATTGGTTCTTACAGCAAATATGTACTGTATATAACTGCAGCTCTCCCTTGTCTGAAGAATAAAAGGTAAGACCCATCACTGTGTCCTTATTAAGAGTTTACTGCTCTGTACAAGTAGCTCTGTGTTACTTTAATTTATGTTGTGCCAGATGTTGTGGTTCAGTTACAAGATGGTATATTCTTGTTGGTAAGGTTTTACATTTTCACCAAGAACCCTTTGTAAATGTGTTGGTGCAGAACCATACTGTGCATACTAGAAAGGAAAAAGAATGTCAATGACTCTACACACTATAGAAATATTGAGTCTTGATTCTGTTTCTGTTGTTGGTAGCCCATTGTTGTGTAAAACACACAGGACAAATATAGCATTTGAAAGATTAAGAGAAATATTTAAACAGTGAGAAAAATTGTGCTCTTGTCCCCCAATGGTCTCTCTGCTGGACAGCATCCCAGTTCAGAAAAAAAGGCATTTCATCAGTAAAGCGGTATGGCGCTTAACATGTCTTCCAGCAAATAAAGCATGAGGGACCTAAATAGTTGCAGACAAGCATAAAAAAGAGGGCTGCTCTATAGTATTGCAACTTAAGAGATGTTTCAAAGTGAATAAAACATGACATAAAAGTGGTATATCCTCACATGCTGTGGTTTATCTAGCTCAGCGTTTCTCAAACTGGGGGTCCCGACCCAAAAGAGAGGGTCGCATGGCTATTGTAGAGGGGTCACGTCATCACAAAATACTGTCATAACCTTAAAATTCTTAGCATTTAATTACAGCGCATATACACTTATTCCCTAACAGTAAAATATGTATTATGAAGCCAGACCTCCAGCCGTGCTGTACTGTTCAGCTAATTCACTTTTTTTTGGGTTTGTTTTACTCGACTTGAGCTATACTTTAAGGATAAGTGCACATCCCTTAACAGTATCGCCTCTCCCCGCTGTGACACAGACTAGTACAGTTACAAATAAAATGTAGAAACAAATTTGCAATAGCAGTCTATTAATGCTTGTTTTTGGTTTGGTAGATTAATATCTTCTATACTTTATTGTCCAGGTTAATACTAAAGTTAGGGGGGTTCAAGGCACTGCAGAATTCGCTAAATTGCAGGAAGGTACACAATTGTGTGTGTGTGTGTGTGTGTGTGTGTGTGTGTGTGTGTGTGTGTGTTTTCACTTGATTCAATGCAGCTTTGCTTCAAATTATGCCTTTGCAGATTTCTTATTTTTAATAAACACAGTTAGATGTGAAAACACTGTAGAACCTCTGGAGTGCCCCTCCATAATTAAACTGGGCCCCCCTTGGTGCCCCCCTGTGTGCAATACTCTAGAATCACCACTGTCTGAGATGTAGGTCCTATATTTTATTTTATACACATAAATGTTTCTTAGGCTGAGGGAGAGCAATTCTGTCTCCTATTTTGTGCTTGCCACATGTTTCTTCAGACTGATAGTTAGAGCAAAGTATGATGTTGCCCGCAGTGCGTTACTTGTTCAGTGTTGTTGCCCATGGGCCAACAAAGGTTGGGGACCACTGATGTACAGTAATTTCATATGATAGCGTCACAGCCTGAAACATTTTCAAAGTGGGGCCCAGCAACAAAAGTTTGAGAACCCCTGATCTAGCTGATGCAGAGTTTTACAATTTGCTACTGGCACAGAACACAGGAAGTGGCCTTGTTAAAGATTTGTTGTGACTGCCCTACCAGACATTTTTAGTTTGCTCTATTTTTTGTGTTTACATTTTAAATTCCATTGTTAATTAACTATGTGATATACACATAATGTATTTCAACAGCGCTCCATATGGGTATTTTTTTAATTCCATCCTTGTGTTCATTGTGCACGAAATTCACCAGTCTATGTTGGCTAGATACCCCACAGCATGTGTGGCTATACCTCAAATCATATATTAGAAAAGTATTCAACAACACAAAGGGGGTGTGGTTAAAAGAGCACTGAAGCTTATAATCGGAAAGGAAAAAAAAACATTCTATAGGGACTATACAATTAAGTGACATTTCATTCACTATACCGTGACATTTCATCCAATGCTACCATCAGCCAGAAAGAAATTCAAAGGGCCATCGTCTTCAAAACTGGAACTGGACACCTTTTGGCTAATTAAAGGCAAATTAAGCCATATAAATGCTGCATGGCAGCTGCAAGGCATTATTCAAGAAAAACTGCTGGAATACATTAGGCTCACATACTGAGCATTTAAGTAAAATGTCACACCCCAGTAGACATGCATTTAATAAAATGTTGCCTGGACCAGGAGTCCTTGGCAAACAGCATGGTGACATGCTGAGTGAGTCAGGGTGCCTGTGAGACAGGAGTTATACACTGTCGGTGCTGTTCTGATGGCCACAGGACACCAGGGTCAACACAGAGGCTCAGTGAGGCAGTCTGGCAGTGGGATCAACATTCCACTGGGAGGGTCCAATCTAAAACATGCAGGAGGCATTCACACTGAGCAGTAAGGACAGACTGGAACACACTCAACATTAGGGTAAGGTGGAATTTGTATAATATTTTAGCAATGTTACTGAAGAAAAAAACACTGGCAAACCCCGCAGTGGTTTGTTGTTTTGACATTTAGTGATAGAAAACACTTAAGGACATATATTTAGTTTGAATCTGTCTTTATCTCTCTGCACAACTAGAAATGACACAGGCTGTGGAGTACACTAGTAAGCTTTGCGTGAGTACAGGGACATTATTGATTTATTTTAATGAAGTGCATGCTTTCCCATTGTGTACACAGCAAGTGAGTTTATATAATAGTTGTTAACAGTACGTCATTGTAATAAACATATTAGGCTTAAGGGAAATTGTTTTATGCTTTTTTTTCATTTTTCTATAACAAACTTTGTTCATTTAAATATTTATACATTTTTAAAAAAATGTATAATTTAGAGTTATCTAACTTGTTTGCCCTTAATGTGTATATTACAAGTAAGAGCAGAGGAAACAAGCAAACAAGTTACTGTTTCACGTATGAGCTGTAATGAAATTACAAATCACTTTACCAATCACACTTGCAAACAAATACGTTTCAGGTCTTAAAAACTGACCAAATTGATTGGTTGTCTAAAAAAGATTTAGGCAGAGAGTTGATCAAGACAAATAGTATCAACAGTTAAACATCCTGCAATAGCACACCAGCTGTCAGCACAAGAATAGATGAGGCCAGGAATGATCTTGAACTTTACATGTCAGTTCCAGAAAAGACTGTGGTAATTCCAGCAAAAGTTACCAGTCAGTTGAATTCCTATTGCTCGTTGTAGTCTTGTTTAGGCAGTTTTAACAGGCCATTAAAAATTTCAGCAAAACCATGATCCTAAATATTGTTATGATGTTTTAGTCTAAATAGTGATTCTTGAAATGTATTTGTTTATGACTGTAAGTCGCCCTGGATAAGGGCGTCTGCTAAGAAATAAATAATAATAAATAAATAAATAAATAAATAAATAAAATAAAAACAGCAGGGCTTCTAGCATCTGGTATCAACATTATTGCAGATTATGTAATGGTAGATTTAACAGTCAAATTTATCCTTATATTCCATAAATAAAATACAATAACCAAGTAGCATTGTCTGGTATTCTGGCATTGTGTAAATATTACTTTGGTAACCAAATATTTTCTTAAGTATCTACCGGTATTTCTGTAGCATACTTGAATGTATCAATTTTTATGGTAAAATGAATGTCTTATGAATAAAATATTTTTAATTAATCCATAATTGTTCAACCGCAATTATCCCTGTCAGGTTTGCCAGATAAGACATTACATTTTTCCTGAAACATTTCAATAAAATACTATCCCATTCTTATTTAGTATATCCCTTTTTTTATTCTTTCTGTCGCCCTGAGCTGTCAGGGCACAAAGACATTACATTTTTTATGAGTGGCATTGGTAATGTGATCATTATTTTAACTTGAAAAGAAAATGTAATCCTAATGAAGCCAAACTGAAAATCGTTTAGTACATTGTGAACATTTTCAGGAAAATTGCCGTTTTTGTCTTTGGTCACTGGACATGCTTTCGGATCATATCCAAAACCAAGGTGGCGAATTTCTCTGTTCCTTAATGGGCCATCCCTGATCTGTGACTTGCACTACAAGAACATAAGCACGTGTTCGTTTGAAACTCCCTTAAACTTTTCTGTGACCCCCAGTTTGAGAACCCATGCTCTAGTCTTGGTAGTTAAAATGTGTTTCTTTGCTATTATTAATTGTGAATTGTATGCATCTGTACTGAATATAAGTGTACTGGTTCTGCTACAAATATCATCCCTTGACTTGTTTTTAATCATGAATTCACATATCGTGTCATATTGTGTGTTGCAGAGATTGGTGTTTTTCTAAATTAACTGGATGATTGTTTATTATTATTGTTTTATTTTAAGCGTCTTCCTACCAAGAATCAATAACACACAAAGCGATGATATAAAATGTGGGTGTGACAGAGAAAGAATGAATCTTGGTTATAAATCTCCCTCCCAACCTGTGAGGGCACTGTTTAAAGAGAACAGAGTGCCCCGGACTGGATGGTCTCACAATTCATTTCCAGGGACAGTTGGAAGTCGGCCATCTAGAAATGGGGCGGAGCTATGGTACACCAACACAGTAGAACACACACAAAGACACACACACGATCACAAGTCCAGAGTGAGTGCTAAAGTGCTCATGCTGAAATACAACTTATTCGTGCACAGTTGTGAAGTGTTGTCCGGGTTTAATGCTGGCCTTAAGCGACAGCTCCGGATCGTGTTAGCCGTCTAATAATAACAAGCAGTACAATTAGACTCGACAAACAAAAAAACACTCACAGTTAATTCACAGTTCTCCTTTCTTGGTTCAGTGTAACCATAACAAAAGGAACAAATCACCTATCCACGTCCCTTTTTGTATCGTCAGTCACGCGAGTGCAACCGTTTCTCCTCCAATCCACGGTTGATTCATCGCTTCCCTTCTGGGACGATGACTTATTCTTTTGAACTGTGTGTATTCTTTCAGGACTGTAACCCGTTGTTTTGGATCAGTTCAATACACATTGCTATGTATTGACTGGGATTATTCTTTGTGGTCGCCAGACGGGGATTATAAATAAGCATATTGTTTGGACCTTGAACTTTGTTGTCTGTCTTCTGTTTCGTAATCACAACACCACTACACCTGTGCACTGCAAACCACTTTGCCACAGTGGGCCATATTCACAAAGCCTTTACTACCATGCTAAAGGAACAAAAACATTTCTATAAAGAAAACAAAACATTCAAGTTAAAAAGTTTCAAATAAATAACTAGAGGTTAATTTAGTAACCCCTACCTGTCCCTTGCTAGTTCTGTAACTTTTTGCATGACAAAAAGAGAGTGCAAACTTAGCATTGTGGTAAATACTTGATGAATATGAACCTTGTACCAGCTCTCCCTGCATCTCCCCCTCACTCTGAATCGTGACAATATGTTCAACAGTTTGAAAAGCAGAAATGAGACTGGACTGCAGATGTGAATCCTGAGAGACTCAACAAAGACGCAGTGGTACATGGGAGGGCATTGCACAGTCTAAGGTGTCATCAAAGTAGCAATGTTGACACAGCTGGAGGCATTGCGCAGGAGTTTACAGTAAACCTTTTCAAATGCTGTCACGATTGCCACAATTTTACCCACATACTCTGTCTGAATTCTGAACATCTCAATGCACCTCCTCGGGTAATCTTTAGAATCAGCACCAAGCATTGCGAAACTGCTTCTGCCAAATAGAAAGATATGTTAAAAATATGTCAAAGCAGCAAAACTACTGTAATATAGAGTGGGTACAAAGGCTTTGCACAGTATTGTTCGTTAAGCTGCAGTCCCTATCTGAAAATGACAGCCGTTCTGATGTGGGAACTACTTTCTATTTTTGATATGGCATTAATAATTGATGAAAGGCAACTTTGCAAATACATTTTGTCCAGAGATGTTTTTCTGGAATGTAAATTAATATATCAATAAAGGTGAACAAAAATGTGTGTTCAAAATTTCACCCTGAGATTGGCCTATTTTCTGCTTAGACAACATTTTTTGACAGCTATTGGGAAGTGAAAACCTTTGTCAAACCTTTGTCAATATATTTTTGTTTTCGTGTTGCACATTTTCTTTGGAGATTAAGTATAATAAATTTCTCCCAATAATTATAATATTTAATTGAATGCACCTCACGGCTTTTATTCCAAGGTTATTCATCTGACTTCTATCTACAACCCACAACTTCTGACACATTCTATGATCATATTCCAGCCATACATTTTTGTCATTTAGGCTACCCAGCACCAATAAAACACATAATACTATTACTATTCCTCCTCCTCCTCCTCCTCCTAGTACTACTAATAGCATTATTATTATTGTTGTTGTTGTTGTTGTTGTTGTTGTTGTTGATAATAATAATAATAATAATAATAATAATAATAATAATAATAATAATAATAATAATAATAATAATAATAATAATACTTTTTGCATCACCTAGAATTTTAGGATTGAGAGATAATTTTAAAAATAAAACTATGTGAACATAATTTAGGTCATTTATTTACATCATGTTATCAAAGAAACTACAAAATGATATCGCAAAAGTCTACTGGAAGCCATAATATTAGTACAGTGCTAGATTTCGAAATGTCACATTTTTCAATTTTTTGTCAGTTTTTTTGTTAAGTATATGAAAAACTACAAGGCGGTATGTAATTCAATATGTTAATATAACATTATTCAGCAGGTTTTTATTGGATTTTATGTAGCAAAATTAGTTAATTCTGTAGGGTGATTCAAAACATATGGCCAAGCTGTATATTATATAGACATGTGCTAAAAAGTAAAAGGTAACCTTTCATCTGATGAGCTCCAAGGAGCATGGCCTTCACTAGGCTGACCCTGCACACTAGGTGGCCAGTGGATTTTCTACTGTTTTCGGTTTCCATTTTGATCTATAACATTTCTATGTTAATACAGTGTTCCAATCGAGTGGCTGCATCGCATTACCACGGTTATTTATGTACCAAAGATACATGTTTAATCTGTGAAGCATATGAGGATGAAACTGTTCTTTTAATTGACCCTTGATAGGGCTTTTAAGTTACATGTGATGTACCATTTTCTAGCCAACATACTCTGCTACAGACGCCACCATTACCAAGCAGTTTGTTTATGTAAGTCATTGTACTTACTGACAACTTGTTTAAAGGATGAAAAACAGATTTCCAATGAAACAATTTCAAATCAAGACATTCTTCTTTCTGGAAAAATTACGATTTTAAAATCAATTTGTAAATTAGCGATTTATTGTCCTGAATGGAGACTCTATTATTTAAGCTTTTCTTCTTTTTAAAGCACACATTTCCATTGAAAACTGTGCAGTAAATATTTATGCATAGATTAATTAGCATTAACATGCTGAACACCATTTATCTATTAATACAAAATGCTGTGATGCTGTTAGAAAACCAGAATTTGCCAAAATGCTGCCATTCTATAAGTTTGTAGCTTACAGCAGGCTTATACCTTAAGGAAACATTTGGATTTCTGATTTATGAGCTGTGAAAATATTGTCGCATGTCACAGGGGTCTGTCCCTGATTGTGTTTGAAGTCCAATGCACAGAGTAGGCTGTATCTAGCTTCAAACCGGGAGCTAGTTTGTCTTGCTGACTGCTTTAGGAATATACCATCCAGCCGGGGGACATGCAGTTATTAGGTTGTTTTTTTCTCATGCTGGCGTGAGCACCAACATGAGCATTAGGTATAGAAAGCAGTACAGCAGTTCAGATGCAAGCAGGGATTAGTATAGGACAAACCATATACAGTACAAGGTTGTGTAGGTTGAGTTTGAACTGTACAGGAAGAAGTGCATAACCAGAACAGATTGATGTATTCACTTAAACAGCTACCACAATGGTAACTTTACGGTATGTAAATATATGATGAAGGGTTGCTGGAAACAGTAGGACTAAAGTATACTGTACTGTTATGATATTCATATTATGAAGTATTTACTCTTAGGTACTTTGTTCACAGAGAATCAAATTATTATTATTATTTTTTTTTTTTTTAGATTTTCCACTATTATTTCTTTTATCAGTATATCGTTTATAAACTTGTTTAAATTTCACCAAGTGTATTAATAATGGTAATAAGCTAAATTCTTTGTATGTTAGTTGTGCACATCTATAAGAGGGATTTATTTAACCTTGTGGTCTTTGTACAGTTGTATTGGTTATATTTTAATTGTTAATAATTAATGGCTACTTTAACTTGATGTGATCTTTTCTGTCCTTCAGTAATTGGATTCAGTCTATATTTAATGATCTCACCCACAGTGAGGAAACCTGCTCCTGACACTAATAATAGACTTGACTTACACTTCTGTCAGAACACTATGGGAGGTTTAGATTTGGGGTGAATCAGTCACAAATAAGACCTCTAATGCTTACAAACCGTTTTTTGTTTGTTTGTTTCAAACAGCTTCTAACAAGTGCTGCTGGGATTCCAGGACAGTGTGCAGCTTTTTTTTAAATGATTCAATAATTTTAAATAATGTAGTTTTATTTAACAGCACAACAAAAACATTGTAAACAAATGCTAAATATATATGGCAGAGTAAGTGGAGTTCACTTGGTCATTCTGTCACTGGATTTAAATGGTATGCAAGACAGATTCCAAAATGGGAAAATTATATATATATGTCTGTGTGTGTGTGTGTGTGTGTGTGTGTGTGTGTGTGTGTGTGTGTGTGTGTGTGTGTGTGTGTGTGTGTGTGTGTGTGTGTGTGTGTGTCCGAAGTTGGCCAATGACATCAATGACCAGGCACTGTTGTCAGAGCCCAAAAGCAACAGCCAATGACAGCATTGTCCAATTTTGTCGGTCAATGTCGTCATAAAGATCTAAATAACAAGATTGGCCGGGCAAGGACGACATTGCCCAGTACTAGGTGGTCAATGTTGAAACAATCCTAATTACAACTACTAAAATATACTGGAGGTAAGGAAAATAAGCAACCCCTGTATATTTTCAAATACAAATACATTTTGGAGATGTGCTTTTTCAATATAAATGATTGACATCCAACATCCCACTGTGAGGCTGAGCTGGAACAACAGTTTGAATGTAAGTGCAAAGGTAAGGACGTGAATGAATGACTGTGTATGTGCATTACACACATTCGGCTTAAAGTGATGCTGCAATGCTTTTGGACTGCTTAAAGTAAGATCGTGAAAGAGTAAACACACATGATGACAGCATATCCAAATGCAATAAGAAACGTCTGCAGGAGGCCAGGAATGTGTAATAAAAGTTTGGTGAAGACTGGTGCCAAATCAAGGCCTTTATCTCATGCTCACCTTGTGTGACGGACAGATGGACAGGTGGACGGACGCCATCTGCTTATAAGGGTCCCCATTTTTACAATGACAACCCTTTAATTATTTCTGTTTTTTAAATTAGTCTTGCAAACTCTTATGTACTTATCAATCACGTATGTAATCGCACACCCATTACAAAAGCGCATGCACCTGTTTTGCACAATTATACTGAGAAATAATGAAACAGAGGTAGCAGGCTTTCAGGCTGCATAGGGGACCAAATGCATAAGGAACCATAGAGTTTGTATTTTTAAATTGTGTTTGTCAGGGTTAATATATAATTGTCTCTGTTGCTCATCCGTTCATGACATATAATCAGTAAGCAAGCAGAAAGTAATTGTCTTAAGTAATCCCCAGCAGGGACCAAGCTCCTTAGTTTCTAATGGCAAATACTAGAAAAAAGCATCCTGGAGTGAGTCCTTTTATCTGGCTGTATGGCTCAAATCAGTCATCAACACACACCAATCCACCCACATCCACTACACATAGAGAAGGAGAGGAGGGGGAAGGGAGGGTATCAGGTGTGTGATCGTGTATATTGTAAAAGCATATAGAGAGCTTGAACATTTCTTTTTAAATTCTGTTTAGGGTTTTGTTGCCTCAGAGCATCATGTTATGAGTTGTTAATTATAGCTGGTCTAAATAGTAATGTGTCCTACTAAAGACAAAATCAGTACAAATGTCTTGGTCGTGTACCCTCATTATTAGCAATTTTATACCAAATCACTAACAGAATTACAATTTGAACTGAAAAATGGATTGACTGCACTACTAAGCACCGAAGGAGTATAATAACATTAAACATTATAGATTCTTAGCATAGGTTGGATAATGCATGTTTCACAAATGAAAGCTTTTTTGTAACAGTAGCTTGTAGCTTATAAAAAGGCTGGGGGGTTTTGAAGTAAGCAGTTCTTTCTGGAAGGTCAGCTTATTTTCTTAAACTCAATGGCAAGCAGCCGTCCTCCTCACAGCTTCAGAGAAGTCTGCCAGTTCACTGTATTTGCCTGAAGGTTACAAAATCAGATCAATAAAAGGTCTGTTTGATAAAGGGGCTAATTGGCATCAAAATGCAGATTTCTGACAGGAATTAATACAGCAGAGGAAGGGGTATGGTGCTAGTGTTCAGGCTTTTCGATTGTGTATGAGGTGTGGGAATGCCCGGTGATTACATACTCCTGTTGAATCTTAATGCTCTCCTGAAGCATTCTCTCTCATGCCCACAGCTTGAAGCCTGCCTCCACTCTGTTGATAGAAACTACAGATGAGTTGCAGTATCTCTATGCTGTACTGGAGGGAAGAGCTCTGTTTCACCTTTGTTTTTGTTTTGTTTTTTCATCTGGGAACAATAATAACACCTCGGCACCTGTACTTTTAAGAGGGCGGTGGACTTCTAAAAGAAACAACAAAAATGGGTGAAACCTTCAGATTTTTCCTTAATATCTAATTTCTGGAAATGGATCCGGTTTTCTCGCAGATTGATAAAGGTAGCAGTATGTTTGACTCTTTTTCTCTAATTGGTGCATCCATGTACTGCATTTCAAAGCAGGAACTGGTGGTTTGCAAGCCTTTGTAATTCAATTTTGAATGTGATTGTGTAGATTTTTTGCCACCTGGGGATAAATCCTGGATATGCTCAGGTGGTTGCATAATAATTTACATACTTGTAAATATAATTATTGTGAAATGGTATTGCTTTGTGCCGGGTTGTGAATGTGAGCTAGTTATCCCCTGGCTGTTACTTTGTATTTCACTTGTTGACAAGCTGCAAGTGAACCAATTTTCACTTTAGGTTTTCATTAACCTTTGTTAAAAAAATGGCTTTGTTTCTTTTGACAACATATAATGATAGATTACATTGCTTAACATAATATGTTTTTGTAAAGGTCTGTATAGTCTTTCTCTAATCTTCAAGTCAGCTTTATATTGCATAATTAAGATCACTAAAGAAGAAGCTTAGACCTATGAGGCTTATTATATGTAGGATAATACTTGTAGTATTTAAAAAACAAAACTGAATGTTGCGCATATTCTTAAGTATGCTAAATGCAAACATTTAACTGCATTTTTATATTGCCAAATGATATGTTCTGTAAAGATTTCACACACATTTCACTTAGCACAGAATATTTTTTTCCCTATTCTATTTCTAAACATTCTATATATGATAAACTAAGCCAAATATTTTGAAATGTAATGATAGGGATAAACATAATTTGACTTGATAAACAACTGGATTCTATAGCATTTTTCCTTTATTGGCTAGATCACTCCAAAAACATAAACCATAATAATAATAATCTTTATTTTATGTAGCGCAATTCATGCAACACATCTCAAAGCACTTTACAGTCCAAGAATAATAATAATACACAATCAAAATGAATCACAGCAGACTATACACGTAATAAAAACACAATAATACATAATCATAGATAATCACAGCAGGCTATATATGTTAAAACAAAACACACAAAACACACGTACTGTGCAAACGCATAAAAAGCCAGTTCCTTACACAGGCTGAAATGCCAATTTAAAAAAATGTGTTTTTAGGTATCTTTTAAAAATATTCTCATTCTTTGAATCCTTAATTACCTGTGGAAGAGCTTTTCCATAACTTAGGTGCATAGCAACAGAAAGCCCTGTCTCCCATAGACCAAAGCCTGGTTTTTGAGACTCAGCATCAGCAGATCGCAGGTTTCGCACAGGAGTATATTCAATAAACATATCGGGGATGTAATTAACATAAGAGCAGATGTACTGTGTCACAAGAATGACTACTTTAATCTTATTGGTCTCAACACAAATTGCAGTATTCAGTTCAATTTCTAGCGCAATTCAGTAGGATATACGTACTGTACTGTATTATTAATGATGGAAACCCAGTACTTTGTTTCTGTTACCATATGCCTCGAAATCCACTAGAAATGAATTTGTTCAGTATAATGCTCATGAGAATCACCCAAGTTGTACAGGGAGAAAAGAGTCTGACTTTAAGCAATGACAAGGCGTTATTTGATTTTCCTGGTGAAGGGGCTAGCCAGTGTCCCTGTGTAAAAGACATCTATTTCTGCAATTTGTTTGAAGCCTTACATTGTTGTAGATCTGCACTTATTCAGCCCTGACCATGCAGCAATCACTCATGGGTGGATGCAGAATTAAATATCCGGATGAGGCACATTAGAGAACCAGAATCTCTGTCAGGGATGAGATCATTCATCGGAACTGATTGACATAGCTAAAGAGAATTGTCACTTTCCCTAGACAAGTGAGTATTCTGGCAGGCTAAGAAAACAATATAGAGTGAACGCAACGGATGTCTCTTTGTCCATTGAATACCTAGCAGCAGAATATTACAGGACTGCATACTTTTAAACTGGATTATTATTTAAAGGTATTGTAGAATATGTAGTGAAGGAGAATTACTGGTTTGTCATTGTGTACAACAAAATGGGTTGTACTTAGGTTCATATACAGACAACATGTATGTATCTATGTATGTATGTAAGGCATCAACTTGCATATTTTAATGCACTACTTTTTAAATTTTGCATTTAGTATGCAAATCTTTACCTATTTTTCTGCAAAGAACATTGCTCAGTATTATTGTTCTACCTGTTTTCATAGCAATACCAAATTATATTTAAATGTTATTAAAAATCGTCTTATCGCTATTATGGAATAAGGAGATAAATATGCTGCAGAAGTAGCATCATGTTGTTCAATTGATTGTTGTCCACCAGTAATGAAAAAATAAAAGAAACATTTGTACTGAAGCATATTTTGGAGAAAATATTCCTTCATATGTCACATTACAAAACATAAGAAAGCATATTTGGAGTAAGGAGGTTCATGATGGTGTTTTTATAAGATCAACTTTATGAAGTTCTTTGGCTCTTGTTCACACAAATGTCACGGATGCCCTCTGAATGCTAAATGCTCAGACTTGCTCTAATGCAACCAAGTCACAGTTTAATCAATACTTTGTACTGGATAAAGGGCCTTTTAACTTTTTAGTAGAAAATCATTACTTTTGCTTCAAAGTACATTGAATGTATTGATTATATTAAAAATCCAATTGCTGTTTCTAGAGTATTGTCATAGGAACATCTTGTTTTATAGAGCTAAGATAATTTATAAAGTATTCATGACTCCACGTAGTGTGTGTGTATATATATATATATATATATACAGTATATAGATAGATAGATAGATAGATAGATATAGCTATAGACACGTTTTAATCTTAGTGTTTTGACATGCCAATCAATGTCTAAAAAACATTTGTGTACATTCGTGCCCCATATATATTTTCAGAAAGGAGACATCCACAAAATTGAATTGAACAATTCTTTATTGCATTTGACAGATCTCCATGCCCATGATGAAATGTAATATATTGTAGCGTCTGGTTTGGGTGCTCGTGAGAGTGTCTGCCAGTAGTGCGAGAGGTCCCGGGTTCACGCCTGCCCTCCGCCTGTGTGTGGATTGCCTTGCACTGTGTGATGCGCCTGCCTGCGTTAACCGAGATCGCTACAATATTTTGGCCCATGGCCTCTCCATTGGCGCTCGATAGCCGCCCCTATACGCTAGCTGAACTATGATGTAATGACTATTGATTGATGACAGCTAATGCCAACGAGCAGGACAAGTGGCCACCACCCCCCATATCTTATATCTTATATCTTATAACATATCTTACCAGCGGGTAGACGAGTGGCACTACCACCTACCCCCAAAAGGACATACCTTGTAATACAAAATAATCACACAGCTCAAGACTATGATAGATATATTTTGTAAAATATAGATAAAGAGTAGTCTTTAGGGTCCCCGAGTGGCTCCTCCAGTTAAAGCACCGTACGATGTCACACAGCTTGGACGGCGCCAGTTAGTGTCCAGTGTTACGCAGATTTCTGTATTCCCATAGAATTCTGTATCCCCACATGATTCCATGCCTGTGCAGATGCAGTTTTTCAAAGCTAGACGCGGCTGTGCGATATTCCTGTGCTTGAGTCCCGCTGTGTTCTCAAGCACTGCCATTGAATTCTGCTGCAGTTTGCAACAAATATTGAAAACACGACCAAACTAATTCTGTAGCAAAATAAAACAGCACATTTAACACCACTGATTTTCTACAGTACGCTCAGCCTCCTACGTTGCTCAATACACGAAACCCTTGATTAAAAGTAACCTTATAAAACTGTATTTTTCTTTTAAAACACATTTTAATTTTATTACATCTAAATACTGTTCAGAAACATCAAGCGTTCACATATAACAATCTTGATCTACGCAGGCGTCAAATCTAAGGGAATACAGAATTTTATGGGGATACAGAAATCTGCGTAACAACGGGCTGTGCAAACATTGGCTCTGACGCTCCCGGAGTGGGGGATGGGAAACCAGCAGGGATTGCTTCTACTCATCGCACAACAGCGAACCCTACTGGCCAGACACCGAGCACATTCAGAGTGGATAAAAAGCAGGGCTGATCTCTGTCTTCCGGGATCGGTAGCCCGCCCACTTCTGCTCTGGATTGCTCGGCGTTAAAGCAATTATGGCTTTAGGCTTGTGAGATCGGAAGACGCTATACGCCCTCAGAACGTCTGTGTTGTGTGGGGACAAGCCGTGGTGAGGAGAAAAAACATAATTGGACATTCCAAAAAAGGAGTCCTTACTAATTAATTAATTCGGGTCTGATCACTGGAGCTTTTAAAAAAAAAAAAAAAAAAAGTTAGTTCGGTTGCTAGGTCCCGGAGCTGAAGACATATGACTGCCGATGTGGAGATGCGGGAAATATCATTTGATGGAGTCAAATCCATAATGCCAGGTAAGAAACACTAAACAAAGAAATGACAAGGAGGCATAGGCGATAGGGCTATTTATAGGAACAGTTTGATTACGTATGTGATTAGAGGGTGGATTCTCCTTTCAGAAACACAACATAGTTTCCAATAATTAATAACAAAAACAGCAGTACTAAAAATGAAAAACTATTGGTTATTTCAGACGAGAAACATTTCCTTTTTGAGGATTATTTAATATCACTATGTGACAAGTTCCCTGCACAGTAAAAGATGTTTGGATTTTCTTTGAACTTGAGATTTAGTGTCAACAGTTTGTTCATGGTTATCTTTTATCACTATAGTTACATGAGGATTTTGTTTGTTTGATGGGTAGAATAGAAAACACTGAGTTCTGCAAATAGTGGTTCAAGCACAAATTCTTTACACTGAGCGTTTGCTTAAAGATGGCTTTGGTTCAAATGAGACCAGCTATAAGACAGAACTCAACATATAAACACATGGGGAAGATCACATTTGAATTCATGTCACTTATTGTGAAGTGCTATCGTTTTTTCATCTTGGTACGTGAAGGTGCATCTTCAAGCTGCCAGAAATCTGTAAATCATCAACATTCTCCTTAAATTAGATCATTTGTCAGTTTGAACGGCTTTTTCTAGAACATAAATGAAAATGAATTTAGTCTGCTGATGCTGCCAGAAGGATTGTTGCTCTGTCTCCATTTCAATTTAGTCTGCCTGTATGTTCTGAATGGTGATTTATCTAGGTCAGTAGCGGCTCCTGACTAATAAATAGGGAGGCTAAAGATATATATATATATATATATATATATATATATATATATATATATATATATATATATATATATATATATTGTAAACCAAGCTGCAACTCTTGGGTTTGTTGCTCCTTTAAAATCCACTGATCCGACAAAGGAACTTGCAGTTTTAGCGCGGTTGCGCACCTTTATTTACAAAAAAAAAAAAACACGAAACAAAATAAACACCTAGCTCCTTTTTGAGCACTAAATAAATGTAAACAGGTACCTAACGCACACAGGACAGCTAAGCTGTTTACTTGTTAAAACAAAATCAACCAAAACAAAACAAAAACACACTTTTCTAAACAAAACACACAAAAAGGCTTTACACAGTACCTTTTTCTTTCTATACTCTTGAGCACACTATCAAGCGGGCTTCTTCACACACAGCAGCCCTGAACAAACTGTCTGCACGCTTTTTAAACCCTGCACCTGGCACTAATTTACAATAATTAGCAGGTGCAGGTGATAATTAAACAATAAAATAATTAACACTTTAGTTTGGCAGGGAGATTTTAACTCTCTCCGTACCACAAACACACATTTTCCCTGTGCAGGGCTAATCGCCCTGCCACAATATATATATATATATATATATATATATATATATATATATATATATATATATATATATATATATACATATATATATATATATATAAACGTTGTATGTTTCAAAAGGTACATTGTAATTTAATAAAAATGTAATACAGATATAATATAAGCAGCACATAAGGCAAGCAACAAAAACATTGATGCATTTTGAGTGATTTCATTTGTAATCCACGGGGAAGATGAAAAGCTGGTTTGAAAAACCAAACAGCGAATACTCACAGTCAGCCATTTTGTTTTTTCGTACCGTGAGCAATTAAAAATGCAATTTTGTTTTGGTCCTCCCTGTTGAAGAAGGTCCAATTTAGGCTTTGGACGACCTTTATTGTTATTTTTTATTGTCATTTTTTCCTCAATTGAAAGCAAGGAAAATGGCACATGAATTTTAAAAAATCTACAACATGTGACCCATAACCTGCCTGGCAACAGATACGTCAAGATTACATCTAATTATGAGTGGTAGAGGCTAGCCGCAAACGTGCATCGTGTAGCCAATACAAATACATTAACACTTGACAGACAGAGGGTGATTGCAGGTTGAAGACACACAAAATCCCACCCAATTTTATGCTACATTAGCCAATAGCAATATAGTAGACCTTGGAAAGCATGACGTAAGGTAAGCTTTTTTTTTTTTTTTTACTTTTACACAATTACACAATTACATGTAGGCTTAGTCTCCATAGCCTCTTGTGATGAGCCACCACTGATCTAGGTCCATTGCTTTTTAATTGTATGTGATTTTTAAATATATATTTGGAATGTTTTCCTATATGAGCATGAATATCCGAAATCCTATTGAAAGGCTTAAGTGGACGAAAAAAACAGATCAGCATTGTTTTTCATGCTACTGCTCCCTTTGTCCCATTTGGTTTACTCTTGCTTAATTCAAGCCCTCCTGTGAAGGCTACTGTATATAATTTAAAGGTAAAATACATGTGTTTGGATGGTGTCTGAACAAACACACATAACTCATTGTAGAGGGCATGTCTATTACCCCTCGTAGGGGGTGCATATCCCTGTAGGGATGCTCATAACGGAGGCGGGGCTGTATATGTCTGTGCGTTTGAAACACTTTAGAGTCACATTTATCTAGAGAACATCTTGTCCAGATGTGATGAATCTTGCTAAAGACTTTCTTTATCACAAGGTTCGCTTTTAATTCAAAGACAACCACCAAAACATTACTTATGGGATATGCCTGCCTATTGGTAGGTATTTACTGAGCTCTTTATATCAGAGCTGCCGATATGCCCCTTCCTGGGGTGACGTCCTCGATTCCGAGGGATTAAACCCGTCATCCCATGGAAGCCATTTCTTTTTTTTACCTCTCAAGACGGTAAGGTAAGACTTTGTATTGAACTGAGCATGTTTTGAAAAAGAGCTTTTCTGAGTCCATTGCAGTTCCCCTGCATTCGTGCTGAAAGCTGGCTTGCCGCTTTCGTGGAATCAGCGGCTCCAAATCAAAGCATCTTTTTTCCTTTACTCCTTTCTTCAGCACCTTGCTCGCTTGCAGGCTGCCTTTTTTGCTGTCTGTCGTATGTGAGCGACTGCCTGATTGATTTAAAAGAGTGCATGTGTGTGTCTTTTCTAGCCTACACTCTTGTGGAGAACGCAGTTTCTCCGCTGGGGCTAGGCTTTGCTGTACCCCCGCTGTCGAGCAATTCCGTGCTGTGGATTCATTGCAGTGCAGTTTTAAAAAACAACAACAGCCAGTCAACCGTGTTTTCCTCCACCGTGGCTGTGTTTTCACCTGCCCCGCTGTAGAGTAGACGTCGCCGACTGCCTAGGCCCGCCCACCCCTGTGTGTCGGGCTGTGACAGGGCTAGGAGCCCTGCACATGAAAAGGGGGCAGGGCTAAGCCCTGCTGTAAAATGTATTTGTTTTGTATTTTGATTTAAATGTATTATTTGTTTATTTTAGAACAGGGTACCCCTCTGCCCCTGTGCAATTTATTATTTTGTATTTGTTTTGTTGTATTATTATTATTATTATTATTATTATTATTATTATTATTATTATTATTATTATTATTATTATTATTGTTATTGTTGTTGTTGTTGTTGTTATGATTTATTTATTTATAAATATGATGGCAAAGCCGTATGTTTTTGTTATTTTCTTTTAACCCTTAGCGGTCCATTTATTCAGCACGTCTCAGGCGCGTCAGGTCCAATTTATTTTCACACGCGCAGTTTATTTTAGACGCGCTGTTTAAAAGTTTTTTTTTTCACAGTAATACAGGTTTAAAAGGCACTGTATATCAACAGGACACTCAGTACTGCATCTCCAGCCCTGCCCCACCCCTTGTTCGCTATATTTTTAAAATACCTCTTAATAATAGTACATACCGATAAATCATCTCTTGATCATTCGTTTTATCACCAAACTCCTCAATAATGCAATCCAAGTCATTATTTTATTACTATAACATCTAAAAAAAGCTCTGCAAATGTCTGATGTTCTTTGAGCGATGGATGCGGAAGCAGCTATCTTGTTTGTTTATGTCCATGTTATCTATGTGGTGTCGGGTCTATCAGTATTCATGAGATACGCCCTTTTTTTCGGCTTCTCTCGGCTCCTATCGGTCTCACTCGGCCATCGAATGGTTTTCTGGGCTTTTTCCGGAGAAAAAACGACTAGAGACCTGTTTTTTGCATCTTTTTGATGGACCGGAAAGGGAAAATTGCAATGTCGGACCAGGTCCAACATAGGACCGCAAACGGTTAAATGACATAGGACCGCAAAGGGTTAAGAGTTAAATGTTCGAGGCGAGGTCGGCAGCTCGTCTTCTGCCAGTAGTATGTAAAAACCTTGTGTAGAAGGTGGCCATCTCCCGAATTGATTAAGTGATTAATTTGTTGCTAGTTGGGAGATGGTCACCTGCATAAAAGCCTGCAGCTCGCTGCACTCAGGGTGGTTGTTCGAGAGGAGGAACAGAGCGAGAGAGAGCGAGATTCAAAATACAGGATCAGTGAAAGCGATTGCCCAGCCTGACCTGAGTTTTGTTATGTTTTTACGAGATTTGTTTTTGTTTGAATATTTATTTTGCTCTGGGAGCAGTGTTTTTTTTTGTTAAAATATTTTATTTATTTTTTTTGTTTAAAAATAAAAATGGCACACGCCGCGCCTTTTGCACCACAGTATTTTCCTTTGTTTTTCTTCCTGCCTCTGGCCTGGCGTCACCACATCGGCCAACCCTGTCACACGCGGTGTCCTGAGTGGGATAGCAGTGCCTCCAGGACCCAGGCCAGAGGAGTTACTGCAGGTGCCTTATTTTTATTTTTGTTTCTTTGAATTATTAAAAATGGGATGGAAGCAGCAACAGCAGCAGCAGCAGCAGCCTAAGACGTGGTGGTCCCTGGTTCCAACTCCATTTGGACTCCCGGACTGGGCAACCAAACAGGAGCAGTGGAGGATGGAAGGGGCTCCCATGTGCAGCGCCTGTGGTGAGTTTGGGCACGTCTGGGACGACTGCCCTTATGGGGACCTCCAGTATGAAGAGGCGTGGAACCAGGGTCTGGTGGGGGACGCTGCCGAGTGGTTCTGAGCGATGGACCAGACCCAGCCATCTCCAGCAGCCGAGGTAGGAGCCCCTGCCGCCTTTGCAGCCAGGGAGGGAGGAGCCCCTGCCGCCTTCGCTGCCAGGAGGGGAGGAGCTCCTGCTGCCTTTGCAAACAGGAGGGGAGGAGCCCCTGCTGCCTTTGCAAACAGGAGGGGAGGAGCCCCTGCTGCCTTCGCAGCCTAGAGGAGATGAGCAGGAGGCTGCCTCTGCCTCTGCCGCCTCCACCGCCAGGGGAAGAGAAGCAGGAGCTGCCTCTGTCTCCACCACCGCCAAAGGGAGAGAAGCAGGAGCTGCCTCTCCCTGCACCACTCGAAGGACCAGGACAGGATGCTGGCGATCCTCAGCAGCCCCTGCATATGCTGCTGAGCGGCGCACGGGGGGAAAACCGTCGCCTCCCGAGGGTCCGCTGCCGTTGTCGCCTCCCATGGGTCCGCTGCCGCCATCGCCTCCCGAGGGTCCGCTGCCGCCGTCGCCTGGGGTTACCAGCTCTGCTTCGCCCGGCGTCGCCACCCAAGGATGTCTGCCTTGCACTGCACGGGGTTTATTTAGCGGCTATTTCTGCGTGCTTGCCCCCGTAGACTCGGTATCTCCGGGTGCACATTTCTTGGCAACCTGGTTTCTTAAAGGTGCTCTGCAATTACACCCTCCCAGGAGGGTCGTTCTCCCAGAATGGAGCCTTGATATTATACGGGAGGCTCTCACGAAGGCCCCGTTTGAGCCCATATGCTCCATGGAGTTGAAGTATCTGTCTATGAAGACAGCCTTCCTCTTGGCTATCACCTCCGCAAAGCGGGTCAATGTTTTGGTGGTCGTCTTCTCTTTCAGGGAACCAGGGTTATGGTAAGTAATCTAATATTATGAGTGTATCATGGAGTATATGGAGGCTGTCTGACTTTCTGTTTGCCATATTAATTTTTGCACATTTATCTAGAGAACCACTTGTCAAATTGATGAAACTTGCTAAGTTCCTCCTTAACCTCAAGTTATTATCAGTATCAGAATATGAAATATATGGAAGCTATCTTTCTGACCGTTGGTCTGTATGGCTCCCTGCCTGTCTGCTTATCTTCCTGTCTGTATGTCTCTCCAGGGTTTTACGTATTTAGCTGTTCTGAATCTTGTTAGAGGTACCCAAAAATACTGTAGCTACTGACAGTGATTGCTTAACATGCTGTTGTAGTCAGAAATCAGAGAAAGTAATTCCACATAATTACCTCTATTTGAGGAATTGGTGCCTTCATCGTGCCCTCTGAATGCCAGTTCTTGCTTGCCAAGCGTTTAAGAACCTCACGATGATTTTTTCTTACTTGCTTATTGTGGTGTATTGTATCCCTACCCTTCTGCTCATCCAGTTTAACATCAATCCGGGTTTGTCCAAACGTTTTGAGTGTAACAGTGGCTCACAAGTGACTTTGGGAATGATCGTGTTTTTGTGCTGACTTGTTAGACAGCCTAGATTGTTGTAGCCAGTGCTGTTCCATATTGCCTTTTCTGTACTAAACAAAATACAGTTCCAGCAGTATACTTTAATTGACAACTACCGGTAAGCCACGGATACCTTTCATAATTTGAATATTGGAAGTTTTCTCTTGCTGTTTTTATTGTTTATATTGTTTTTATTGTACTAAATGGCCTTTTTCATATTAAAAGCACCTTGGGGTGGCTTGCCATGAAAGGTGCTTTATAAATAAAATTTGATTTGATTTGATTTGATTTGATTTGATTTGATATTTATGTCCCACCTCTGCTCACTAATGATTGGACAGTTGTGAAACCAGGGCATCTCTTTGACTTTCTCATTGGTTAAAATCCCAATGATGTCCCGCCTCTGCTCACTCATGATTGGACACCTGCATAACAAGGGGCAGATCTTTGACTCCCATTGGTTAAACCTACTAAATATCTTTAACTGTTTATGTCCCGCCTCTGCTCACTTATGATTCAACTGCCGCAGATCTTCTATTGGTTGATTTTATTTTATATGCAAAAATTTAATTCTGCACGATTAAAATTATAAAAAAATTAATCTGCAGTCAACTCTTTAGTTGATTAATCGATCTGATTGATCTGTTAATCGGAGCAGCCCAAGTTTATATACAATATACATTGGTCAAGAATGCCAGAATTATTATTTGCCACAAAATAAATAACAACAATTACATCTAACCAGACAGGTAGAATGTTATATTAGATAATATAATTACTTGTAAATTAGTAAAAAAAAAAAAGTTCCTGTATCAGTTTGCTTGTGTAAAGGGCTTACACAAATAACAAATATGGATCTTTGAGCTAATTTAGACTGTGAATGTAAATCAATAAAAATGCAACAAGATGACAGACAATGTTTACTGTTTTTCTTTTGTTTTTAAACAAGCTGGATCGAAATAAAATTATTGCAACAAAATCTTTATTCAAAATGTTCCATTAGTCTACTGTGTTCAGAGAACAATCATTGATGCTAATTGATTTTTAAATGATGGTGCCAGAAATCTGAGCAAGCATAGCATGCAGCGCACAACAAAAACGCACAATAAAAGAGTTGCCTAAACCCATTACGCAAATTGTTGCATAGAGTAAATGTATACTCAGCATAGGGATTTTTGACAAAGAGACACTTTTACCGACATGGTTTTAAATCATAATGAACAAGAAGTATTTATCAATGTCTTTATGTGACATAATTAATTACCATACGCACCTCAATCTGGATTTGAGAAATAGTGCCAGTTTTCTCCACTGTTGAAACTTTTCAGACATGGTCCTATGAAGAGTATGTGGCTACATATAACCACTAATGTGCCTTTAATTTTAAACCATATTAAAACAGAGGTGAGAAAATTAACGAGAATTGCATTCTATTGCAGATGACAAGATTTATCCTAATGAGTTCGACCATGGGAAACTGAGGATGAGAAAGAGGATATTCTGGGACTACCCACTTCAACTCTCCTGGATGATGGATGGTGAGCCTTTCAGTTCCACCGTCCTACCAGCAGGGGATGCTATCCCCAACACAGGCATGACCCTGGAGCAGAAGACTACGTTTGCCTTTGTCATTTTGCTCTTCATTATCCTGGGGATTCTTATTGTCAGGTGCTTCCGGATCCTGCTGGATCCCTACAGGAGCATGCCCACCTCCACCTGGGCTGACGGGCTGGACGGCTTGGAAAAAGGACAGTTTGATTACACTTTGACATAACACCCATGTGGCCTTTGACCATGAATGGCAAGCAGTCTAAAACTGACGAGACTGCTCTGCACTTTGTAAGACTTTGTTTACATGAGGGTGGCAAACCAACGCCTTCTTCTATAAACCTCTTTACCCATCCTGGGAAGAGGCTTCGGACAGACAATGAGAAGTGCTTTTTAGCAGTTGGATGATTGCTCCTACAGGGTTTTTCCGCTTTTCTAACAAATTACATTTTTTTTAATGTTGCTTAAAGCTATATAGCTATCAAATCTGAATCCATTCTAAGGCATGAAACAAAACAACGGCTCTCAATAGGCCTTTCTTTGTTAAATGTGTCCAGACTGTTAACAACTTTTATATGAATTTGTGGAACATGGTAGAGAAAACAACCTTTATATTTTACTTTGCTCCTATTACCTGCCTGTATTTCAAATGTAAAATATTAGTGCATTTTGAAGTGTCATCAAAGTTTCACCAAGGCAGCAGCACACTGCATTAGGTTACTGTACTGTGATTAACAAAGCTTGCTTTATGACCTCACTACTGTTGAATATCTTGCTCAGAATTGTGCTTGAAATGCCTTTAAACTCCTGTGTGGTTCTTTTCATACTACTTACTCTACTGGATCTGTGTTGAGTAGAATTATCTCATTAGTCAATGAAAAGGTGTGCATGTACACCGAGTAAGATGCAACGTTGACTACAGCAAGGCTAGTTAAAAAGATGACGTTTTAGATCATTGCCGCATTGAGCCTTTAGTTATGATGAGGTTTGTTATAGTTGCTTGAGGGCCTGATTGCAGCTGTCCACAAAGGAAAAATTTAAAAGAAATACAAATTTAAAAGCTGCTGGGCTATTAACATGATGAATAAAATGACCAAACTAGATAGGCAAATGGAACGATACATCTGTGCAATGACTGTAAAGCACAAATGGGGAAAAAATAAAGAAAAATAAAGGTAGAAAATTATAACACTGCAAAACCTGAGTTTCATTATCTGATGTACTCTGCTTTGGTGCCTTCTTTAAATTCCAGTATCACGGTAAGGATCCAGATTCCGATGTCATCTCATTACAATTCACTGCATGCCCTTCTAATGGTCAGAAAAGAGGAATCTTCAGCACAAGTGGTCTTTTTACACAGCAAAGAACATTTTTGATGTTAATTTAATGGAGCATCCTTATAGTGAAACCAAACTTTTTTTTTTTTTTTTAATAGTTTTTTTTTTTAATAGCTTAATAAGACACACTTGTGAAATACATATTTTTAAAGGTCTTTGCTGCTTTGCAACTGTAATGTCTAATTTGTATTGTTTTTGAATGATATCATAAAGAAAACCAAAGGGAAATTAATATTACAGAGTATGGTGTGACTTACCGGCCTGTTTCCTGTATGTACAATGTCTTTCCTGATTTAGGTGAATGTAGTAGGGGAGCTTTGGAAAATATATACGTAGTTGAAGTATGAATCTAGAAGAATTACAATAATAGCCAAGGGAACATGCATGTCCTTGTTTAGCACTTCAAGATATAGCATTGCTAAATTGTTGCAAACAATATATTGGAGGGGCCATTGTTATTAATGGTCAGCAACATAGTTGGTTGGACACAAAGTAAACGATTCCCAGTGTTCTTTGAACAGAACCTTCTATGATGTCCTCTTTGCAAAATCGCCCTTGGCCTCAATGTACTACATCAGACATATTGTGTAAAATATGATCCCTATTGTCTTTGACCAGATTTATAACTTAACATGATCCCTACTAAAATTGCTCATATATGTTTTTTTTAATTTTTTTTAAAATTCAATTTAACTGGAAGGAGAGAATATAGTTAAGCAACACCTTGAATGTTTAAATGAAGAAATGGAGATTGGCACAGCAAATGAAGGGATTAGCTCCTGGAAGTGTTTTTCAAAGACACTTGTCTGTTGTAGATAAGGCTTACAAATCAGCACATTTGTTAACCATCTTTAATTGTGGATCATCTTCGCAGGGGTTGAGTAACCGGTACTGGGATTTAAGTCGATGGTTTTCTAAATGAAAATATAATTTAGATATTACTAAAAGTTCAATTTCAAGTCGTATTAAGAAAATCCCTATGGTGATGATAATTGCTGATAAAGAAAATGAAATACTGTTTGCAAGAAAAAAGCTTTTTTTATTTTCCTATTTTGTGAGAAAAAAGATACAGGGCTAGCTACTGAATGTTCAGACCGTCACATAATAAAAGTAACTGCAGACAAATTGCACAAGTTCTACAGATGCATACCAGAAGGTCAGATGTCAGTGAAATTCCTCAGAGGGCAAGCTACAGTACATATAGATTCAGCATATCGTAGCTGACTGAAACAAAAGGTCTCCAAGGGTTTTTTTTAGCTGATTTGAGGTTCTATCTCATAGATTGGGGGGGGGGGTCTGTTCGATATATGTATTTCTTTATTTGCAAGCAATTTTAGTTACACGTTCATTTAATCCAGGGCCTCAAACCTAGCATGACTTATCATCATCACTCCTAAATATAGTCAATTTCAAGGCTGGTATAATATTCTAATTTGCAGGTGTATGGAGTCTCTGACTCACTGCTTCTCTGTTCATCACACTTGAAGAACATGTTTTATTTATCTAGTGAACCCCTTGTTCAATTCTGATGAAACTTACAAAGGACACTCTTTAGTCCCTATTTTTGGTGGGGGTCGGAGAGCGGGGGGTGGTATGGAGGGTGTGCATATCAACAAGCCCGCAAATATCTAGTAAGCACGTGTTATTAAAAGTATCAGAATGTGGTTTTATATTGATGCACCTTGCCTGTCTTGCTGTCTGTCTGTATTACATTTGTTGGCATATTTCTAAAGCGGAGACAATTGCGTTTTCATTAATACCAAGATATTTCGTGAGAAATTAGTCTGAATGATTTATCATGCAACAAAGTCCTTATCCCGAAGTATAGGGTATACTGCTTTCCTAAAAAAAATAAAAAATAAAAGAAGAACATTTTGGGGTACTCTTATACTTGCTAAATGTCTTGCTCATTAAAATCTTTTGCATTTTTTTTTTTAGAGTAGACAATTATGAACAACATGAGTAGGGTACTTGTCATTTAATCTGCAGATGAAAAACCAAAAGGCTGTAGCTGATCGCGTGCAGGGTTGCACCCGATATGCATGCCAGTATCGGGTGGTAATTACGGGAGCGTGCCCATGGCAACATTCTAGAATATAATATAACAATTTGCAAATTGATCATATTTTTTTCCGAGTGTAATGTGTTAATTTGTCGAATTTCTTGAAAAACAAACAATAAATGGTGTGTTTTTGTCATAAGCGCTCCCCTACTGCAGTTGTGTTACTTGGTTGCTAAGAGACCGCTGGATGTATCAACAATCCTGCACGTATTACTGCAGGAACTTCTGTGAACAGCAATGCTGTCAATTCCCAGAAAGTTAAAACAATACAGCGTTTCTATGTTAGTCTGGCTTTCAATCTTTTATTTATTTATTTTAAGAACATGGGGAATGGCGCCAGTAGTAGAGTTCGACCAGAATTTAAGAATGTGGCAAATGCTGCATCTCTCAAAAGAGAGAGGTAGGTTTACAGCGCTTGGAAAATATGATTAACAAACTATGACAAATTTCAATAGATATAGGAAGATTAGTTATGTACCAGATATCAGCCATATCCAAAGTAGTACTGGGTGTATGTTTGAGTGGCAGTGTAGCACTAATAGTACGGGTTTAAACATGTATAAAAGAATATCAATGGGTGAATATCAATCGCTAGGTAACAGTGGTTTTGTGCTAAATTAGATTAAAATATCAAAAAAAAAATTTTTTTTTTTTTTTTTTTTTTTTATTGTATCCGTACAAAATAAAAACTAGACTTCTGGGAGGATTGTGATTATGCTGTTGGTTTATATATATATATATATATATATATATATATATATATATATATATATATATATATATATATATATATATATATTCTCAAAATGCATACTTTAATGGAAGATTCTGTATTTCCTATGCAAACACAGCACACAGCACACACACACACACACACACACACACACACACACACACACACACACACACACACACACACACACACACACACACACACACACACACACACACACACACACACACACACACACACACACACACACACACACACACACACACACACACACACACACACACACACACACACACACACACACACACACACACACACACACACACACACACACACACACAGCACACACACACACACACACACACACACACACACACACACACACACACACACACACACACACACACACACACACACACACACACATCTTATATTTCCTAGTATAACAGACCGTACCACTATTAATATGTAATGTTATCATAATCTTAAATTAGTTTCTTGACATATCCATTTACATTTTTTTTTCTTCTTCTTGTTTTTAATTAAATGAGGTTTTGCTTCTTCTCAGACTGGCAGAAAATGTCAGATTTCTTTTACAGTAACATATTTTAAAATGTCCTGTTGCTCATGTCCCACTAATGATAATAGTTTTATATTACATAGAGCATTGTAAGCAACAGTAGCAGCTGCCTTTTGGTGGGTCTACTTTGTTCACATTCCTTGGGAATATATTTGTAAGAACACTTGAATTTTGAGGACCCTGTTTTTATTGATCTCTGTGCAGCAGTTGGGCTTGTTTTAATTGGGGTTTAAGGTTCCCCTCTGCCACAGCATAGACAGGGAAAACAAACAAACTTCTGCCAATACTGCTATTTAATTGAACCTTTTTTCTTACAGCATTGTGTCCAACATCATATCGCAAACCCCTAGAAGTAATAAAGATATGGTGAGGAAAGCCTTTTTTAATGATCGATTTTTCTAGGAATGTTTTGTAGCCTTTAGCCTTCTAAGAAAGGACTATGGATGGAGCATTTATTGCCCATTTGTAGCCCTTTTAACTAATCTTGTTCACTAAACTAAATATCTTGGTAACCCTAAATATATAATCTTCTCCTCTTCAAAAATAGACACAAGATTTTAATAGCAAGATTTTCCATGAATTAACTGTTACTCCATATGTTATCTGCTGTTTTTACTACCAGTGCAAAATGACTAGCTGGGTTATTTCTTTATTTTAACCCCAAGAAAATGGGTTTCTGCTAAACTGTATCACAATAAATGCTGTACCGTATTAGCCTGGCACAGGTAAACTGGCTACTTGCAAGGTACTGTAGCACAGTAAAAAAAAAATAATAAAAAAAAACCCAGAGGCCATGGTAATTGTTAACTTTTTAATTAGAAAAATAATCTAAGATTCTCACAGTATTTTTAAATTACATTAGTCATGATTTTAGTGGTCAAGAAGAATGGTATGATCTGTGGTATCAAAATCAGCAGTTAGGTGAAGGAGGACAAGGATCTGCATTAAGCAGAAGATCATTTACAATCTGGAGCAGAGCAGTTTCGGTACTGTGATGAGGCCAGAAGCCAGACTTCGGAGATTCAAGCAGATTGTTATCTGTGAGATGTTTAATCAGCTGGCTGGCTACAGCCCTTTCAAGAGTTTTGGAGAGAAAAGGAAGATTGGATATGGGACGGAAGTTAGATAAGACAAGGGAGGGTTTTTTGTGCACTGGTGTTACTCGGGCAGTCTTGAGGGCAGCAGGAACCAGACCTGAAACCGAGGACAGGTTGAGAGTGTGCATAATGGAAGGAGCAAGGTCAGAAGCACAGAGACAGACAAGATTTGTTGGCCAAGGGTCCAAGGGGCATGTGGCAGGAGTTGATTTCAACAGTAGGCTGGAGAAATCAGTAATGGAGAGAGGAGAGAAAGAAAAGAGAGCAGGAGGGGCAATTGGAAGGGAGTCAAGGTGGTCAAGTACTATACTAGGTTTGTGGCAGGAGAGGGTAGAATAAATGGTGTCGATTTTATTCCGAAAGAATGAAGAGAAATCATGGCAGGTAAGAGAGGAGGATGAATGAGAGATTAATTTATCGATGGCTGGACGCGGGATTTGATCAATGGTTTACCGTGTTCCATGGATATGATTTCAGAGAAGTACTTCACCCTGGCTGCAGCGAGCACGCGCCTGTAGCTACTGAGGTGATCGGTCCAAATCTCTCTGTGAACTGTTAGTCCAGACGACCTCCATTTGCGCTCAGACATGCGACAAGCATTTTCACAAGCTGAACAGCTTTGTTTTAACCTGCACTGTGTTATGCTACAAGGGTTGATCCTCTGTTATGCTTTGTAGATTAAAACAAAAAAAAATAGAAGAAAGCATTGGTTAGCATTGGTACAAAATTATGTTATGCCACAAGTTTTAAATGAGTACCATATGTCTCTTTTACCATATAAGTAAAGGTAAATTATTACAGATAACAAATTTTCATGACAATCATTTTATTTAAATGTTTTAATTATGTGTATTTGTGTTTTTTGTTAGCTAGCTAAAGCTAGGCTGACCGATATGGATATTTCTGCCCAAAAGACAGGGCTGGAGGAACAATTAAAAATTCTGAAAAACGAAAGATCATCCATGGATGTTTTTGAAGGCAGTGTCAATGACAGCGACAAGGTAAAACAGCAAGGAGAGTGATGGAGTGTAAATTAAATCTTATAAACCTCACATCAGAATGAGTGAAAGTAATTTCCTAGCTAAAATGCAAAGAGGAGCAGGTGAGTGAAGTGGACACTAGAGGGCGCTGAAGCTTTACAAATGGAATTACAGTGGTGTGTCTTGGAGTGAGGTTTTTATGGAAACGTGGTTACTGTGTTTAAGGACCCGTTGTAAAAGTACCCAAACTCTTTCAGGACTTCCTTTTCCCACTGGATCTTTAACTGTTTTAAAGGCTATAGTGGCTGACTGCAGTGCTGCAGTGCTGGTTAAAAAAAAAAAAAAAAGCGTCTGATGGTTTTATTACACAAAGAGGCTGTGAAAGCGGAAAACGTACACCAAAGTTAAGGTGTTATTTTTATTAATGATCTTGTACCCAAAAGGCTGCTCAGGTACGGTAGCTGGTTCCATATGTTTTTACATGTGTCTCTAGTTTCACATCAGACAAGCACTGATATAAGTTTTTGTTACAATATGTTTTTGATTTTTTTTTTACATTAATTATTCCACTGTACTGCTTGGCTGGCTGGAAAAAATCAATTGGTTACTAATATAATCAAGGGCCGACAATTCGAGCAATCAGCTTCCTGATGATTTCCTGCTAGACATGATTCAGGGAACAGTTTACTTTAACCAGCTCAGAACAGATTCGCTGTGTGTGTGTGTGTGTGTGTGTCTGTGTGAATTGTACAGCCATGCACTCAGCATGAACTTGTGTGAGTGACAAGGATATAGTACATAGCATACCTGTGCACACCTCCGTTTGTCTGTGTGTCAGTTACGAGTCCTGCCTGTCTGTTCGTACATCTGTCTGTGTGTCACATTACATTTTTACATATCTTCACAATTGCTTATCCAATTGAGGTGAAACTGGCTGAAGGCATTCCTTTTGAGATTATTAGAATATGGGGTTATATGGAGGATCTTTGTACATGCTGTGGATTACATTGATAGCTGTAATTTGTTACAGACATACATTTAAACTTGTCTTTGTTTTTTTTCTTGTTCTAGTATGTTCAACAGTTAGAAGCAGAAGTTAAAGAATCACAAAAACACATTACTATTCTGGTAAGTGTTTAAAAACATATTTTAAGATTAACTCAAGATTAATATATAAAATATATAAGCACTGGATGCTGTTTTTTCAGTAGTTTATCCAATGTCCAGCCAGAAAGAGTGTGGATGTTTTAGTAAATATTCAGATTGTTTTTGATTAAAGACTGTAGCAGGTCTGAAACCCTGCATACAACGAGGGAGGTTCTGTGTTGATTTATTGTAAATAAAACTATTTTCTAAATAACAAGGCGAGAACATTGCAAATGTTATTTCAAACTGGCTTGAAGTTTAATGTTTGAGGTCACTATCCTCCTAAATTGCTTACAACGACCCCCTTGCAAATGAGGCCACAATCTCAATGGGTTAACTTCCTGCATAAATAATAAATACATAAACAATGAATCAATGATGTGTATTTTACAAATATAATTTACTGATTTCATTCATTCAATAAAAAAAAATGTTTTATTAAAAAGTTTGTATTTCACTTGATGCCCATTTTTAACACCCCACAATTAGTTGCTATTCGCAGATTGACAGCATCTGTTTGGGAACTGTGCATTTTGCTGTGATTATATCGCTTTACTCAAAGAACGAAGAAGCTGTCTGTTCTTTTCTGTTTCATTCTTTGCTTGTTTGGTATTTGCCATTTCACAATTTGAGCAAAATAATTTGCTCAAAGACCAAAATAACCATTCATTTTTGTTCTCTGATCATTTTTAAATGCTCAAATCGCAAAATGGTTATTTTTGTCGGTGATTGACCGAATCCTGACTCTGAGTATAACATATTCATGTATTGCATTAAATACAGTATGTTAAAAAGTAGCAAATTTGAAAAATATCAAGAGCCCCAACACATGTCACTAAATGTTTATATATTCAGCTATTACAGCAATTAAAAAAAACAGAATTGTATTTTTAAAAAATGAATGTAGCTGATATTACAGCAATGTATTTTTTTCAAAAAAAAAATTAAACACTGGCAGCTTTCCATTAACCCTAAAGGCTTAATTGAGCTGTATAGATATAGACACTGGTCAAGGATGCAATATTTATGTAGAGATCACTATTGTAAGTTAACACAGATCACTCATGTGTATGGGCAGTGTCATACAGTACAAGCTGGATTAATGTTGTTGAAGCTGACACCCTGGGATCCTTCAAGAAGCTGATTGATGAGATTCTGGGATCAATAAGCTACTAACAACCAAACGAGCAAGATGGGCTGAATGGCCTCCTCTCGTTTGTAAACTTTCTTATGTTCTAATTGGGGGAACACCATCGTTTGGAAATAGGGGTAATTTAAACCTGGTGGGCACTAGAAACAAACTTCTGTTGTCTGCTAAAACACAAAAGCAGATATTTTGGTTACTTGCACTGAAAGTATCCTGCTTTCATGCTCACTGTAAACTTTGTGTGAAATTCTGTCTGTCTAAAGACTTCTGTCCAAGTCTGACCATAAATACTCGGATAAGGTAGCTGAACTAAACACTTGCTTGTCTGGGTTACGACCTCTGTACAGTCTTGTGAAGTAATTATTTGTATCCGTGTTTACAGAAACAGAGAAATAAAAGAAAAGTGAAAAAGCTCCAAACCGAATTGGTTCAAGCAAAACAAGAGGCTGCGCTTGTTGCTATAGAAATGAAAGAGAAGATTAGAAGTATAGAAGAGAGACACTCCACTAGAGGTCAGTGTTGCTTAATTTATTAATTATTTCCTTTGTTCATTTGTCAGACCATAAGGTCGTAATCTCCTGTGACCTAAGGACATGTAATGACATTTGTAGAACACAACATTTTTTTTTTTTTTTTAATTATTATTATTTTATAGCATAAGTATGTCACAAGCATTTTTGAACAGTGTTGTATTTCTCTTGAAGCAAGAAACGTGTACAAACCATCAACATTTGGTGGGGGTAACAACATAGTACACATGGCTATTATAAAGAATAATCTAAAATAAGCTGTGGCAGGGCAGGGCCCTGCCTGTAAATCATATGGTTTTGGTGGTGGTTGCCAGGGATGGGGTTAATTTCCTATCCCTGCCAAAATATATGTGAGTGTGGCTGGAGCTAATTGAATAATTGATGATAATTAGGCTCCAGCCACATGGTATAAAAGGGAGAAAAATCTTTTGTTTGGGAGAAGGAGTTTTTTTTTTTGGTGAGTCTTTGTGCTGTTATTATTTTAAAAACTTTGAGGTGAAGGTTAATGCCCAGCCTACGGGTTTTGGATTTTGTTTAAACCTTTTGTTTTGGCCCTTGAGCCGGTTATTTTGTTCCTTTTTATTGTGTGTGAGACCTGTTTTTGTTTAACGTTTTATTTTTGCTCTGTGAGCAGTAGTGTTTTGTTTTGTATTTTTTTAATTTTTTTTTTTTTTTTATTAAAACGCACAGCTGCGCTTAAACTGCAGCTTCCTTGTCTCTGAGTCTCCTTCCCTGCAGGTACCATCTGGGCCCGCAACGCTACCCTGTCACATAAGCAAAAACACCTTTTCTTCTTTAAAATCAGTCTCTATGGAATTTTGTGTGTTTGTGTAAATTGGTAAATATTGTCAGCTCTGTTCCATGGGGACTGATACATCTGTTACTCACTTTACACCACATATACATCATTTGTCATGTGCAAGGTTAAATTGTTGTTAAACTGCCAGATAGGTGATTGATATATCTGATCCAACCAAAACAAGGAGACCCTTTCAGGCTAATTATACAGCATATCCTGAATGGATTAAGGTGCTCAATTTCATTCTTAATTTAGTCTTGATGACAAGTACTTGTTTTAGGTTTTTTCTTTGGTTTTGCTGAGGACAATTTCTTTACAGTAGTTTTCAAATAGCAGGCCACTGTGCTATTTAATTCAGCAGTTATAAATTATAAAGAGATGTTATAAAATGGATCTAGTTACAAAATACACCGTTCGTTAGATTTCTTAATTTTTTTCAGTTTAAAAAATACACTAAACTTTAGTACTTCTTTTCCACTACATAATAATAATAATAATAATTATTAAATACAGACTCTGGGGGTCAGTTTCACAAAGCACTTTTAGTTAGCATTTTTATAATCTAGATTAAAATACACCAAAAGATTAGATCTAATTATGAATACAAGCTAGTTCTTTGCAAAACTAGTTTGTTCTGTCTTGAAATGCTCTGTTTTGTAATGGTGTATTGTGAAACAGTTAGAAAGAAGATAGCTTGTTAGCTAGCCTGCTAAGGCCTAGACTTTTTTTTTTTGTGAAACTGGCCCCAGTAGTATAACTAGTGCCTATTTTAAATTGTGTGACTTGATACTGAGACACTTTCCTTTCCAGGCAAGGAGAGGTCATGCCATGTGCAGTCTGAACTCAGTTCTGATGAAAAAAATCGACTTTGCCTCATCCTTGAGCTGTCTAGCCAGGTGTCCCAACAGCAGTCAGCAATAAATCGCCTGGAAGCAGCCTTGGAGCAGAAAGACGTGAAGCTTAAAGAACTGGAGGCAGCTCATGCAATATTGGTGCATGCTGCCGAATGCAATAAAGTATCATCATCAAGACAGCCTGGTAGTGGGCCCAGTTCTGAGCATCGAAGAACAAGACTTTTGGAGTCTAACAGCTCAGTTGATGCAATGCTGTCAGCTGAAGACAAACCACCCAGTGGTGAAATTATGGAACACAACTCTGCCTTGGGACAGAAGCTAATGCAAGGATCAGCCTTAAAACTGAGTGAAAACCTTGGACTGGAGAAGATGCAAAGCTCTGAGGGAATGATGAAGAGCCACAGAACTGGGTCTTCTACTTCTACAGAGAGTGGAGTGTCCATGACTGTGTGTGAGACAGAGCCCCAGGAAGACACCAATTATGAACTAAGGCAAACCTTTTAGAAATGTAGTACAAAAACAACAAAGCAATATAACAGGCTGTGCATTTTTATATTATGGGTTCATTACTCTTGGGAATGAAACACAACAATTAACCTATACATGACCAGAAGTAACACACATATTTGCAAAGGCATACATTATGCAGGTGTTCAGTGATCTAATTGCAGTCTAATTCAGAACTATGCATACCGGTACTAATATTTAAGCATTAATGACCAGCGTGGCCATACAGGTTTACAAAACGGTCTAGAAAACGATAGCACGATGGCGGTATGATGACATCACAAATCTAGAAAAGAACATTCCATTCGGTTCGTTATTTTTCTTTTGGGTAATACTGTAGTAGAAAAGTTGATCATTTAAATTTATTTGACATTGTTAATGCTAACATTGGTACACTGAATTTTTAACAGTAGCTCCCGAAATATATCTTTCTGTTTACTTGTTTTAATTAAATCGGATTTATATTGTTTGTTTAAAACACAGTAATGAGGGTTTTTGTTTATGCTAGTGGGCGTTCACCGGTAAATAATGACCTGACATACTGTATCTTGATTGGCTGAGGCGGTGTCCGATGTTCTATTATGTTTCTAAAAAAGAATGCCACTTTCCAAGGTTATTGCACCTACCAGGATTACAAATGAATGTAACAGATCTTCTATATGGATCGGTTATCTTGATAATACAGTAGAAGTAATCCTACTACAAATTTTCAGATAAGAATTCTTACATGATTTTACACTTTGATAAACTGAATATTCTGGTGTGACAAGCTCACAGATAGTGAATCGTTGGCGTGCATCGTAAGTTCCAATTTTATAAAACTCGGGTGCTTCCTCTTGTGTCTCCAAATGTTCTAGGATGGTGGATGTTAGTGGTGGTTTACAACACACTCCATCTGTAGGAGGAAATGCACAATGTACAGACATGTTTAGTAAAACTAAAAAAAAAAGCTTGTTGCATTGGACAATAAATCAGTGATTGCACTGTATATATGTTTTAAAGGCTTTGCTATTGCCATTTATCAGAAACTACAGTTTGTGATTTAGTTCTTGAAATGTACAGTTGGTCCTTATTTTTAAATAGGCCAGCTGATTTTCAGTTAAATATATATTATTCATTTCTTAGCAGATGCCCTTATCCAGGGCAACTTATAATTGTTACAAGATATCACATTATTTTTACATACAATTAAATTTACATACAATTACCCATTTATACAGTTGGGTTTTTACTGGCGCAATCTAGGTAAAGTACCTTGCTCAAGGGTACAGCAGCAGTGTCCCCCACGACCTTCCGGTCAAGAGTCCAGAGCCCTAACCACTACTCCACACTGCTGCCCCGTGAAAACAATCATCTGACTAGTTAACTACTGTGTTCTTAATATTGAAATAAATCCAGGATTCAAACCTTAAACGAGTTAAAAGGGTAAAGTGAAATTGACGCTCCTCACTCCTCAGTATATATAATGCATTGGAGGTTGTTTAAAGGTACTTTTTGTGAGTGTTAAGGTTACAAATTGGCAAATTATTATTTCCAAAAACAATACATTAGCAAAATAAATAAATAAATAGATACATATATAAATAAATAAATACATACATACATACATACATACATACATACATACATACATACATACATACATAAATACATTAAAACAACTGTAACATATCTTTTTGAAAAAGGAACCTGAAAAGCTGTCAGGCACCTAGCATTTCTTCATTTACAAATACAGTGTCATTGATAGCTCCAATTGAACTTTGCTGCTTTAAAAACAGGTTACAAAGAAATCTAAACATCAACATCACAATCTAACCCCACTGACATTAACATTGTGTAATTGCAGAGGAAATCTCGTTAGATAACATTCCATTCAAAGTAAGTTACAGAAGCTTTCTGTGCTAATGTATAATGGGTTCAATTTAAAGTATTTTTGAAGCCCTATTAGTGGGGAGTAAAGGCTATCTGATACATTTATCAGATAAAGTAAAGCCTGTTAAAACTGCCCATTTTGCCATAAATAAACCATGGCAAATGTACTCTGAATACAATCTCTTCTTTTTTGTTTGATTGTTATATTTTGTGAAGGATTTATTAAAATGATATCAATGTTTCAGTGGGTTTAAGAGTGAAGATGTTTTATATATATATATATATATATATATATATATATATATATATATATATATATATATATAAAACATCCTTTAATATTAATATTCTCTCTCTCTTTCTCTCTGAAACAATGCCAGTACTGTACAAGCCTCGCCATACAGTAGCTGGCAATAAAGTTGAAGCGATGCATTGCGCAGTTATTGACGATTCGCATGTTATAAAGTAGGTTTGAGTCTTTGTATTGCAGCAGTGTGTTTTAAGTTGAACTTTGCTGAGGTCTGTCTGGCATGTCAACCCTTCACTGCTATAATGACAGATTTGGGTTTGTCACAAAAAAACTCTCCTCAGGTAATATATTGATAGATGCGGTCCATCATCAAGAGTAGCGATGCAGGACCTTTGTCATTGGGAGGTCATTTATTCTGATATTACACATTAATTCAAGCACAAAAAGAACCGCATTCGCACTGAGATGCTTTTCCAAAGTGTGCTTTGCCCAACCCAGGATGAATAGATGCTATCCAATCTCAAACAAAAGACCCCTGTAGTCAACAAAGAAATTAGAAACTGTCTTAATTATGAGTTATATGCACCATTAGTACACACCAGATAGCCGATAGGAACTTTTAACAGGAAATGTTATCATTTAAAAGATTACAGAAGTGCACTTTAATGCGATAATAATATTCTACAATGTAAAACAATAAAGACACAAGTACTTCCATATACTGTAGGCCTACTTCAAAATGCCTAAATATCATGGTGAGATGACTCAATTAATAAATAATTAGAATCAGAAAAACACACATCTTCTTTTCTTCTGTTCCAGCCCAGATTTTATTTCAATAAGAGAGTGTGTGATTCATGGAAATTGCTTCTAAAAAGTACAATATACATGCAAGGTATTGTAAAGAGCCCTTCTGTTTTCTGTAAGGTTATAATGGACAGGAAAAGGAATGCTTTCATTATGCTCTACTGTCCCTCCCTGGAATCAGCGTGGTAGATGGAGGACACCTGGAGGCCATTTCACAAGCTAAAGACCTACAGTAAATTAAGTGTAAACTTAAAGAGTAAGTAGCAGGGTTCTGAAAAAAGATACTGTTACACGTCCCCATGTGTTGCTACAACTGTTTAAGTAACGTACGTGTAATTTTTATTTTCATTGTTAACTTCCTGACAACTTTTTAGACGTATAACAAGTTTGTTCAAAGCTCTTTTCAAAATGTTTGCTCTTTTCAAAATGTTCGCTGAAGTGCACTGATAGGATTATTGCCCACATTGTCAAACAGGTAACACAGCAATAAGGATCCTTGATATCCTTTATCTCCCACTCATCTAGTCAAATGCTGCTGACAATAGTGTATTATTGCATGTAAGTTAACTTGCGTTCAGTACTTCATAACATTACTACAGCTAATTTAACATAAACATCTACTTAGCTATTTTAACAACCAAGAACATTAAATATAACTCGCAGTAACATAGCTATACATAGCACATGTATATTGGTGTGTGTACATGTAAGTGATATAACTCAAAACTGCTCAGTCATGTTTGTAATGCATTTAAGAAAACGTGAGGATCCTGACATTTATAGGATGCTAATGACCAGAAAGGAGGATTGCTAATGGATCTTAATGCATATTGATTAAAGGAATAGGCAATGAATTATATGGGAGTGTAAAAGGTCAAACAGAACTTAGACCTTGTGCCGAAACAGTTTCAGATTAATTCTGATAAAAATAAGCAGTGGCACTGTTAAATGTTTTACTAGAGGCACGTGAAACACAGGCACTGTTATTCTACTGGATCAGGGCCATAGATTCCTGAGTTCAGACAGTACCAGTTCTGATGTTCAAATGCACTTTGGATGCCCTTACACCGAGTGTGTTACTTTAACATTCTAGAGTTTAAACATAATACAGAAAAGGTAAAAAAAAGGGTTTCGTGATGTTGAAATTACTAGGTTCACTTCTGGTCTGTGGAAGCATGTGGGCTGCAGGTTGGAAGGTGGTGGGACTTAAAGAGCAAGTAAATGATCTTCAATATTGACAGCATTAAGCCCTGGGTGTAAATATGGTTTATTTGAAAGTAGTTCACTGTAGTCAATGCAGTAAAACCTGTGGGTAAAACGTAAAATACATGTTAATTGGTGACATATTTACATCCATTTATTTGCGGGTAAATAAAGCAGGAGTCTGTATCCCATTCTGTTGAGCAGAGCAGAGGCCCGTTTAGGTATGGTAGCACCCATGTTGTCTACTTGGGAATTATTCCCTGTTCGGCAGCTGTAAGAACCTGATTTTTGTTTGTGTGATAGGTGGTGACACAAATTAAACCAAAAGTGTTATCAACCCCTGTTAGGACGTGGAGGGTGATGTGGTGCAGTTGCAGTCCAAACAAAACAAAAGTCTCAAATGACGTCTTTAACCCGCAGGGCCTTTTAATATTTGAGGCAAGTTATTTTACAATGTTATATACATAAACAGAGAGTCCATACTAACAGGTACGCAAAACAAATAATAAGTGAGGGTCCAGACGTGCGTGACTGGCTGCTGAGGTTGGGTGACGTGCCTCTTGGTTCCAGCTGCAGTGATTGTCCGAGAGTTTCAGCCCCAGATCCAAGGGTTCACGCTGCTATCTGTGTAAACAACACAGCTGATCATAGTAAAGAAATCCAGGTTCTCCACAGATTTGCCTCACAGAAAGATGTCCGACTTCTGGTCTAACTTCTGCCCCTACGATGACCTTTGAACCAGTACATCTCCTGTTGGGGATACTTCTAGCCTTACCTAGCGCCCTCTCAGGTCGGGAGGGAGATTTACAGCTCAGATTCATTCTCTCCCTGTCACAACTCCTTACATGAAGAACAGGGGATTTAGTAAAACAGCAAAATGTATAGACTTATAATAATTGGTACTTTGAACCATTGCAGGCAGGGACTGAATAAATACTGAACTGTTTCCTTACAACATGAAAGTCCAATTCCTTAAAAGTTGTCCAGTCATTTTGAGAGCAGCACCCAAAAGCTAAAGCAATACAGACACGTGAAAAGTACCTGGCCAAACTAATGGCTGTGTGGGGGTCAGTAGAATCAAACAAGGTAAGCAGACTTTTTCTATAACCAGTGTTAAATCAAACAATCATCATCCCACTCTTAATATAAGAGAGATATTAATAGTCTTTACAGGTCCTTGTGTCATTCTCTCTCTCTAGCACTTCAGTAGATGTTCTTGCAGGCACACCAACAGCGGTGTGAGAATGCACATAGACATGACAGAGTACATGGTAATATATCAGTCAGCACACAGTAAATAAAATAGGTCATTAATAATTGTTGTCGATTAAGTGACATGGTTACTATCAGCCAGGAGGTGAATATATACACAGGCCCCATCTCAACCAGTGTTAGAAGTGTCTGCATTCATGTGTTAGTAAAGTATTAGCAACATATCTCCCATTTCCCAGGTAGAAAGGCCTGTGTTTTTTTAAAAGACTTTAAGGTAGAATGAAAAGGGCTTAAACATGTATTATTATTTTACCCTTGCGTCACTCATGTTATTTGGTGTCCAGTTATTTTCTTGTGTCTGTTTTTCATCACATATTCAAAACTTGTCTTATATGTTTCCTCTAATTATGATTCACTGATGCATCTGCATATATAACTATATGCAAGCACTTTTATACAATGTTTTCCATATTATGTTCCGGACCAAATCAAAACTTTGACAACCCGCTAATCACACTTAACAAAACTGTATTTAATAGCATTTTCTTTTTATGAGTAGAAGAAATAAGATACTTACAAAAAAGAAAACACTATTAAATATAGTTTTGTTAAGTGCGATTAGCGGGTTGTCAAAGTTTTGATTTGGTCCCAGCCTATGTGTAATTAATGACTTTCCTACATGTACATTGATGGTGATAGTGCTGTTATTGTTTTTCTTTTTTAAACAGCTTTTTCCTTGGGTAACATTCCATACATTGTCATTACAATACCATATGTACCATATAAGGTTAATTCTCAGCTTTTTTATTGTCATAATGCTTTTGAATCAAGAAAAATAAAGTAGGTGATGGAGAGATGTGTGCTTTCTTTCTAATTTGCGTTATTGTAACTTGTCCTTGTTGAGCAACGTTTACCCCTGTGATTTAGGGATTTATTCCTTGTAAAATAAATACATATCAATTAGTTTATTAAATAACATTGTAAGGGTTACACTCTTGATGCATGAACAAATATCAGTGAAGTGCACTGTAGTGTTGCCTGCCAGATCTATAAAACAGTAGTGGAAAAATGATGGCAACGTTTGTATTTAATAAGTAATGTATTGATCTCAGGCCCAACAATGAGCAAACATTATGTAAAAGAAGAATACTTAACTGTGTAGATTGCAGCCCAGCTGTAAAGGTGTATGTAAGACTCTGGTGGAGTTGATAACAAAGGGTTTAGAAAGAATGATAAAAAAGCTCTTAAAGTGATGGCTTGTGATTTATCAATGAAATTGTGACAGGTTACAGACTTAGTTTAATGGATAAGGAGCAGCTAGAAACAGAGTCCATATATTAAGCCAACATAACAGTATAAAGATCCAAAAAAAATTATTTAAATTCAGCTTGCATTGAACAACAACCATCAATGACAGGACAGGCGAGCACTGCATTGTGCAGGTATGTTTTTTGTGTCCTCTGTTAGTGAAAATCTGTTTCAATAAAGTGAACACACATTCATTGAACACATACTGAGTACAGCACTGTTATTGTGTGATATTTTATTTATTTATTTATTTATTTATTTATTTATTGCATTTATATAGCGCTTTTTATACAAAAGTATCGCAAAGCACTGTACAGTACATAGCAGAAAAAAAGAGCAAACCACAATACATATGTACAGCATGTCACACATACGACTGCCACACTCAGCCCATTTAAATACAGATTTAAACAGTATACACATAATACAAAAGCAGCAATTTTAAAGTTACATTAAAAACCACTAAGATAAGAAAGCCATTTTATAAAAGTGCATTTTTAGTCTTGACTTGAAAACTGTAACAGTCCCAGCTTCCCTGATAAACGAAGGCAGAGCATTCCATAATTTAGGAGCTCTACAAGAAAAAAGCCCTATGTCCCATGTTGCTCTTGTTGACCCTAGGAATAACCAGCACCCACACATCCTGTGATCTCAGAGTGAGGTTTGGAAGATACAGGGTCAGTAAGTCCTGCAAATAACTACGTGCTAATTCATTCAGGGCCTTGTAAGTTAACAAAAAAATCTTAAAATCAATTCTATACTGTATTTGCTTTATTGTTTAATTATTTATTTGTTAATTATCACCTGCACCTGGCTACCACTGTAAATTAGAGCCAGGTACAGGGTATTTAAAGAGAGCAAGCAGTCTCTTTTGCTTAGTTTAAAAATGGTGTGTCTATTGTTTATTTGTCAGGTAAACAGCTCAGCCGTCACTTCAAATAATGTTGTTTTAGCGGTTTGTAAACGCTACAGAAAAACACCAAAAAAACACTTTTGCACATTATCTACCCCTCTTTGACACAGACGTTGAAAGATTACTGAAATCCTGTTCACCTGTGGGATGTCTCTTCAACCTCCATCTCGATCTCCTGTCTGTCACTCAGCAGCGAATGCATGCACCCACACGGCAGACGGCTACTCTGTCACGAGCATTAATACCCTGTATCTTTCTAAACAAGGGATTTAGGGGAGCTCCCAAATAAAAGCCGAATCTCAACATAATAATTGTGTGAATATCTTAATTGTTACAGCTGTGTATAATGGTATTTAAAACAGGATTCATTCATCCGTCTGTTTACATATCCGCCCTTACTCTGGTCCCACTGCAGTAGGATATCCGATGGATTATTGTATTTACTTACTTTTGCATGTTTCAATTAAATCAATTTACTCAGCTTAACTTAGTGTGTAGTTCAAAGTTATAAACGGGACTACTTTTGTGGTATCTTTATTGGCATAAAGATATTTACAATATTTAAAAAAAAATTGTCCTAAAAATTACTTCTGCTTCTTTTTTCAAATCCAATGTTTGATCTGGATTATAAATGCAATAAGGCCCTTCAGGGCGTCCGTATACGTCGAATATATGGACTTCTCAGGGGTTGGAGGCGCTTGACTTCATCTCTTGCCGCACAATGCCCGAGGCGTCCGTATATTCGACATATACGGACGCCCTGCCAGGCCTTATTGCATACATATATATGCAGTGTAGTCAAAAGTTTACATACCCCAATGGAAATTTATAATTTGTAGAAACTTCTTGAAAACAAATAATTATAGGAAAAATTGTTTGTAGCAAAAGTTTTGCTTTTGTGGATGAGGAAAAAAAAGTTACAAGAAATAGATGTCTACAATTATTTATTTCAGCAATCTTTTTGCAAAACTCCAAAAATGCTAATTCAAATGTATTCATACCCTGACAAGAAATATTAAATTCATTATTATTTATTTCTTAGCAGACACCCTTATCCAGGGCAACTTACAATTACTACAAGATATCACATTATTTTTACATATAATTACCCATTTATACAGTTGGGTTTTTACTGGAGCAATCTAGGTAAAGTACCTTGCTCAAGGGTACAGCAGCATCCCCCACCTGGGATTAAACCCACAACCCTCCAGTCAAGAGTCCAGAGCCCTAACCACTACTCCACGCTGCTGCCCAGCTAGTGTTAAATTGTGTAATTTAAGTAAAGGAACATGATAAAAATAATGACATTTTAAGAGAATTTAATGTGCATTCAAGTGAAACAAATGACTACAAAGTGTACTTGGAAAGAAGATTAACAGCATTGTAACTGCAATTTAAAACACACTTTTGCCACAGCTTCACACACATTGACCAAATTAATAAAAGATATGTTGAATGTAGTTATGGTTCTGTGTTGCCCCAGGACAGACACACAGCAGGAACCATGCAAATAAAATGCAAATACCTTCTAACTGTTTTGTTTTTTTTAGGATCTCTGGTAATTTAAGAAACCTACTTTGAAAGTAAAAGAGAACACAGAGTTTATTTGGAATGGCTGGGACACATGCTAAGCTCACTTTTGATCTTTGTATCTTTTCAAAGGAAGTTTCAGCATTAGTCTGTTCCATCAAGTGCTCTACGTGTCCTGAGGGTTAATGCAGAACTGCACATACTGGTTATAGAGCAATATATGACAACTAATGCTGTTAGATTACAAATGATTGTTTATAACAATCGTTCAGTGTGGTCTCATTGGCTCTTACTGACGCAGGAGGCAAGAGGTGGCTAAAAATGACAACTGACAAATATGCCGTTATCGATCCACAACCAAAGTCCTATTAAATGTCAAGCTTTGGCCTGGATATCTAACCAAGATAAATGTAGATCTGCAGTACTGATAAACATAAGGCTTTGGTGTATAAGCAAAATAGATGCTGCTTAATATATGTAGCAGTTGATTAATAATTAATATTACTGTATAATAACTGCAGGATGTCTGCATAGAATACATTGCGGTGTTTCTAGATCTAGGTTGTGGGGGCTGGAGAAGGTCTCTGATGTCAATACTACATACCATACAATAGATACAACTGGTGACTATACTGCATAGGGGATGTAAGAGTAATACCACATGTGTTGTACATTTTGGTGCACTCTAACAGTGCACGGAAGCCTCTTTAGTGTTTTGTTTTCAGTAAAAGTAATGAATAATGCTGTGGAGCTACTGATATAAACTGCAGCTGTATTAAGATACGTTAAAAGGGCACCATGAGTTAAAGTGAAGTAACTTTGTAAATACAGCTATGGCCAAACATTTTGCATCACCCTATAGAATGAACTAATTTTGCTTCATAAAGTCGAATGAAACCTGCTGAATAATGTTATGTTAACATATTGAATTACATACCGCTTTGTAATTTTTCATATACTTGCAATACTGACAAAAATTACTAAATCTCACATGAAGTACTATACTGCTGTTAGGGATTGCAGTAGACTTTTTGTAGTTTCTTTGATTAAATAATGTTAAATAAAAGATCTAAATGATGGTCATCTAGTTTTTTTTAAAATTATGTCTCAATCCTAAAATTCTAGGTGATGCAAAACCTTTGGCCTTAGCTGTACATTTATTTAAACTGCACAACCCTCCAAAGTACAGTACTACAATCACATTTAGTGATATACTGTAGAATGTAATACCAGTAAAAAAGAATTCAATATGGGACAGCCAAATAGTTTATAGGAAAACTAATAGTGGGCACCATTCAGGTAGACCTAACTGCCTGGTGATAAACACATGTCTAGTAATTAAGCTCTGGTTTCTGGGCCTGTCAGAGAAGAGACTTACAAAGTGGTGATACATGTGATAAGCACTGATCGTAAATTAATCATGAGGCTAACAGCAGCCTGAGATACCTTAACAAGTAACTGTGGGAACTGAAGCATGCTGATGACCTACTGCACATTTTTATTGAAGCAGCCTAGTAAATGCATCTCTTATCTGACTGCCTAACAATTCAGGTTATGCCTTCCAGCGTAACAAATATATTTGTAAAAGAGTTATTCACCAGCCACCCTGCAGCCCCTGCATGAAACAAAGCCAGGACCGAGAGCAGGGGACTTGGAGAGTCTTAATAAATATTGTTTTCGTGCCTGCAACTCACAGAAAACTGAATAAAGACTTTGCCATCCATTCAAACATCCATTACTAACCAAATAATTTTTGCTGAGAGATTTAAGATTACACCAGTAAAAAGAAAATGTTGTGTTGCCAACGATGGTCTGGTGTTTAATTTAGTGAGTAACATCAAAGATATTGGAGGTCTGCAGTGTTTGATTTCTGATAATGTTAACTTGTATTATGTTACAGACTGAAACTTTATAGGCAGTCCATAATTAAGACTTTGATTTGGTTGAATTTTTTATACACAAATATGCTTACTTAGACTTGAAAAGTCTTAAATGATGCAAGTAAATTCTACACTGTATTTTAGTGAAAAAAATAGAGTAACCTATTTTAGCTTGTTTTATTTTGGAATACCATTGCTTCTGACTCAGGGGCGCCGGAGCCAGGGGGGTCATGACCCCTCACCTTTTGACCAAAGAAACATCAGCACAGTGGAAAAAGGCACTTGTATAGCACACAATGTTTAGTTGCGGTTATGCTCTGTGTATACTTTTACTTTGTGAGAATTGTGTTTGAAATAAAGTGCTACACCCTCACCCTCACTCCCCAGACCTTGCCTTTGGGTCTCATTCACTAAACGGCGGTAAATGAGAAGAATTACCGCGTGGCAGGGGGAAACCACACCGCGCGCAAAAATGAACCAGTGGTAGCTCTATTCACTAAGCTAATTATAGGTGCAAATAAAGCAAGCTAAATTATTCATTTGCAAGTTGTCACATCATGCAGAATTATGTAAGAGGTTTACACACACATTATTATAGTATATAAGGGTGCTTGAAAGAAAAGGTAAGTACGAGTTTGTCACCATGACCGACCCAGGAGGACAGATTGAGGAATCTAATGTTTACAGACCAGGAGCTAAATGTATTAAATGTAAAAGTGGTCAGGAATTATGAAAGGCTTTTTGGTGCTGAATCAGCAAGAACATTAACTTCAGAGAAGAGGACCATTTGGCAAAACATTAAGGACAAAATAAATGTGCTCCATAGGAGGAGGGGTGGGACTCACAGCGTCCTGCGTGACAGTCAAAGCGGAGAAAGTAATTGTTAATGGAACATTTATGTTTAACTCTCTCTGCAAATCAAATCAAATAAATATTGGTTTGTTCAACTTGATCTCCCTCTGACTTATTTTGTAATATTACCAAAGTTAGCGAAGCACTCACTCGGTCAATTAAAAGTTCACTATTTACATTTCAAAAAGTGTTTGGCGAAACGTCACTTTTTTAATGTTAAAAAACTGATTTCGTTTGATTGCTTGTATTTATGACTGCACCTCAACTCTCACTCGGTGTACATTAATTTATTGGACCTTTACAGTTTCCATAATTTTCTTTTGTATATTTTTAAAGCTATTTTAAGCATAGCCTACTTAAATATCACATGTACATGGTGACTATATAAATAT